>CAUDMG010003417.1:0-157683 GCA_958450375.1 Homarus gammarus | reverse complement strand
GGTAGGGTATGATGAGTTATAAGCGTAGCTTGACATACACGGGTAACGGGGGGTAGTAACTCAAAACAGGTCATATGTTAGGTTAGGTTAGGGTATGATGAGTTATAAGGTTAGCTTAACATACATCGGTAAGGGGGTGGGTAGTAACTCAAAACAGGTCATATGTTAGGTCAGGGTATGATGAGTTATAAGGTTAGCTTAACATACATCGGTAAGGGGGGGGTAGTAACTCAAAACAGGTCATATGTTAGGTTGGGTTAGGGTATGATGAATTAAAAGGTTAGCTTCACATATACAAGTAAGGTGGGGGTGGTAACTCAAAACAGGTCATATGTTCGGATTAGGTTAGGGTATGATGGGTTATAAGGTTAGCGTAACATACACCGGTAAGGGGGGTGGGGTAGTAACTCAAAACACGTCATATGTTAGGTTAGGTTAGGGTATGATGAGTTATAAGGTTAGCTTAACATACACCGGAAAGGGGGGGGGGAGTAACTCAAAACACGTCATATGTTAGGTTAGGGAATGATGAGTTATAAGGTTAGCTTAACATACACGGGTAAGGGGGGGGGGGGGTTAGTAACTCAAATAGGTCATATGTTAGGTTAGGGCATGATGAGTTATAAGGTTAGCTTAACATACATCGGTAAGGGAGGGTAGTAACTCAAAACAGGTCATATGTTAGGTTAGGGTAGGGAATGATGAGTTATAAGCTTAGCTTAACATACACCGGTAAGGGGGGGGGGGGTAGTAACTTAAAACAGGTCATATGTTAGGTTAGGTTTGGGTATGATGAGTCATAAGGTTAGCTTAACATACATTGGTAAGGGGGTTAGTAACTCAAAACAGGTCATATGCTAGGTTAGGGTATGATGAGTTATAAGGTTAGCTTAACATACATCGGTAAAGGGGGGGGTAGTAACTCAAAACAGGTCATATATTAGGTTAGGTTAGGGTATGATGAGTTATAAGGTTAGCTTAACATATACCAGTAAGGTGGGGGTGGTAACTCAAAACAGGTCATATGTTAGGTTAGGTTAGGGTATGATGGGTTATAAGGTTAGCTTAACATACACCGGTAAGGGGGGTGGGGTAGTAACTCAAAACACGTCATATGTTAGGTTAGGTTAGGGTATGATGAGTTATAAGGTTAGGTTAACACACATCGGTAAGGGAGCGTAGTACCTCAAAACAGGTCATATGTTTGGTTAGGGTTGGGAATGATGAGTTATAAGCTTTGTTTAACATACACCGGTAACGGGGGGTAGTAACTTAAAACAAGCCATATGTTAGGTAAGGTTAGGGTATGAAAAGTTATAAGGTTAGCTTAACATACACCGGTAAGGGGGGGTAGTAACTCAAAACAGGTCATATGTTAGGTTAGGGTATGATGAGTTGTAATGTTAGCTTAACATACATCGGTAAAAGGGGGGTAGTAACTCAAAACAGGTCATATGTTAGGGTAGGGTATGATGAGTTTTAAGCGTAGCTTAACATACACGGGAAACGGGGGGTAGTAACTCAAAACAGGTCATATGTTAGGTTAGGTTAGGGTATGATGAGTTATAAGGTTAGCTTAACATACATCGGTAAGGGGTGGGTAGTAACTCAAAACAGGTCATATGTTAGGTCAGGGTATGATGAGTTATAAGGTTAGCTTAACATACATCGGTAAGGGGGGGGGTAGTAACTCAAAACAGGTCATATGTTAGGTTAGGTTAGGGTATGATGAGTTATAAGGTTAGCTTAACATACACCGGTAAGGGGGGGGGGGTAGTAACTCAAAACAGGTCATATGTTAGGTTAGGTTAGGGTATGATGAGTTATAAGGTTAGCTTAACATACACCGGTAAGGGGGGGGGTAGTAACTCAAAACAGGTCATATGTTAGGTTAGGTTAGGGTATGATGAGTTATAAGGTTAGCTTAACATACACCGGTAAGGGGGGGTAGTAACTCAAAACAGGTCATATGTTAGGTTAGGGTATGATGAGTTATAAGGTTAGCTTAACATACAACGGTAAGGGGGGTAGTAACTCAAAACAGGTCATATGTTAGGTTAGGGTATGATGAGTTATAAGGTTAGCTTAACATACACGGTAAGGGGGGGTAGTAACTCAAAACAGGTCATATGTTAGGTTAGGTTAGGGTATGATGAGTTATAAGGTTAGCTTAACATACACCGGTAAGGGGGGGGGTAGTAACTCAAAACAGGTCATATGTTAGGTTAGGTTAGGGTATGATGAGTTATAAGGTTAGCTTAACATACACCGGTAAGGGGGGGGTAGTAACTCAAAACAGGTCATATGTTAGGTTAGGGTATGATGAGTTATAAGGTTAGCTTAACATACACCGGTAAGGGGGGGTAGTAACTCAAAACAGGTCATATGTTAGGTTAGGTTTGGGTATGATGAGTTATAAGGTTAGCTTAACATACATCGGTAAGGGGGGGTAGTAACTCAAAACAGGTCATATGTTAGGTTAGGTTAGGGTATGATGAGTTATAAGGTTAGCTTAACATACACCGGTAAGGTGGGAACTCAAAGCAGATCATATGTTAGGTTAGGTTAGGGTATGAAGAGTTATAATGTTAACTTAACATACACCGGTAAGGGCGGGTAGTAACTCAAAACAGGTCATATGTTAGGTTAGGTTGGGGTATGATGAGTTATAAGGTTAGCTTAACATACACGGTAAGGGGGGGGTAGTAACTCAAAACAGGTCATATGTTAGGTTAGGTTAGGGTATGATGAGTTATAAGGTGACCTTAACATACACCGGTAAGGGGGGGGTAGTAACTCAAAACAGGTCATATGTTAGGTTAGGTTAGGGTATGATGAGTTATAAGGTTAGCTTAACATACACGGTAAGGGGGGGTAGTAACTCAAAACAGGTCATATGTTAGGTTAGGTTAGGGTATGATGAGTTATAAGGTTAGCTTAACATACATCGGTAAGGGGGGGTAGTAACTCAAAACAGGTCATATGTTAGGTTAGGTTAGGGTATGATGAGTTATAAGGTTAGCTTAACATACACGGGTAAGGGGGGGGGAGTAACTCAAAACAGGTCATATGTTAGGTTAGGTTAGGGTATGATGAGTTATAAGGTTAGCTTAACATACACCGGTAAGGGGGGGTAGTAACTCAAAACAGGTCATATGTTAGGTTAGGGTATGATGAGTTATAAGGTTAGCTTAACATACACCGGTAAGGGGGGGTAGTAACTCAAAACAGGTCATAGGTTAGGTTAGGGTATGATGAGTTATAAGGTTAGCTTAACATACATCGGTAAGGGGGGGGTAGTAACTCAAAACAGGTCTTTGGTTAGGTTAGGGTATAATGAGTTATAAGGTTAGCTTAACATACATCGGTAAGGGGGGGGTAGTAACTCAAAACAGGTCATATGTTAGGTTAGGTTGGGTATGATGAGTTATAAGGTTAGCTTAACATACATCGGTAAGGGGGGGTAGTAACTCAAAACAGGTCATATGTTAAGTAAGTTGAGGGTATGATGAGTTATAAGGTTAGCTTAACATACATCGGTAAGGGGGGGTAGTAACTCAAAACAGGTCATATGTTAGGTTAGGTTAGGGTATGATGAGTTATAAGGTTAGCTTAACATACACCGGTAAGGGGGGGGTAGTAACTCAAAACAGGTCATATGTTAGGTTAGGTTAGGGTATGATGAGTTATAAGGTTAACTTAACATACACGGTAAGGGGGGTAGTAACTCAAAACAGGTCATATGTTAGGTTAGGTTAGGGTATGATGAGTTATAAGGTTAGCTTAACATACAACGGTAAGGTGGGGGTGGTAACTCAAAGCAGATCATATGTTAGGTTAGGTTAAGGTATGATGAGTTATAAGGTGACCTTAACATACACGGTAAGGGGGGGTAGTAACTCAAAACAGGTCATATGTTAGGTTAGAGTATGATGAGTTATAAGGTTAGCTTAACATACATCGGTAAGGGGGGGTAGTAACTCAAAACAGGTCATATGTTAGGTTAGGTTAGGGTATGATGAGTTATAAGGTTAGCTTAACATACACCGGTAAGGGGGGGTAGTAACTCAAAACAGGTCATATGTTAGGTTAGGTTAGGGTATGATGAGTTATAAGGTTAGCTTAACATACACCGGTAAGGGGGGGGGGTAGTAACTCAAAACAGGTCATATGTTAGGTTAGGGTATGATGAGTTATAAGGTTAGCTTAACATACACCGGTAAGGGCGGGTAGTAACTCAAAACAGGTCATAGGTTAGGTTAGGGTATGATGAGTTATAAGGTTAGCTTAACATACATCGGTAAGGGGGGGGGTAGTAACTCAAAACAGGTCATATGTTAGGTTAGGTTTGGGTATGATGAGTTATAAGGTTAGCTTAACATACATCGGTAAGGGGGGGTAGTAACTCAAAACAGGTCATATGTTAGGTTAGGGTATGATGAGTTATAAGGTTAGCTTAACATACATCGGTAAAGGGGGGGGTAGTAACTCAAAACAGGTCATATGTTAGGTTAGGTTAGGGTATGATGAGTTATAAGGTTAGCTTAACATATACCGGTAAGGTGGGGGTGGTAACTCAAAACAGGTCATATGTTAGGTTAGGTTAGGGTATGATGGGTTATAAGGTTAGCTTAACATACACCGGTAAGGGGGGTGGGGTAGTAACTCAAAACAGGTCATATGTTAGGTTAGGTTAGGGTATGATGAGTTATAAGGTTAGCTTAACATACACCGGTAAGGGGGGGGGGTAGTAACTCAAAACAGGTCATATGTTAGGTTAGGGCATGATGAGTTATAAGGTTAGCTTAACATACACCGGTAAGGGGGGGGGGGTAGTAACTCAAAACAGGTCATATGTTAGGTTAGGGTATGATGAGTTATAAGGTTAGCTTAACATACATCGGTAAGGGAGGGTAGTACCTCAAAACAGGTCATATGTTAGGTTAGGGTAGGGTATGATGAGTTATAAGCTTAGCTTAACATACACCGGTAACGGGGGGTAGTAACTCAAAACAGGTCATATGTTAGGTTAGGTTAGGGTATGATGAGTTATAAGGTTAGCTTAACATACATCGGTAAAGGGGGGTAGTAACTCAAAACAGGTCATATGTTAGGGTAGGGTATGATGAGTTATAAGCTTAGCTTAACATACACCGGTAAGGGGGGGTAGTAACTCAAAACAGGTCATATGTTAGGTTAGGTTAGGGTATGATGAGTTATAAGGTTAGCTTAACATACATCGGTAAGGGGGGGGTAGTAACTCAAAACAGGTCATATGTTAGGTTAGGGTATGATGAGTTATAAGGTTAGCTTAACATACACCGGTAAGGGGGGGTAGTAACTCAAAACAGGTCATATGGTAGGTTAGGTTAAGGAATGATGAGTTATAAGGTTAGCTTAACATACACCGGTAAGGGGGGTGGGGTAGTAACTCAAAACAGGTCATATGTTAGGTTAGGTTAGGGTATGATGAGATCTAAGGTTAGCTTAACATACACCGGTAAAGGGGGGGTAGTAACTCAAAACAGGTCATATGTTAGGTTAGGTTAGGGTATGATGAGTTATAAGGTGAACTTAACATATTCCGGTAAGGGGGGGTAGTAACTCAAAACAGATCATATGTTAAGTTAGGTTAGAGTATGATGAGTAAAAGGTTAACTTAACATACTCCGGTAATGGCGGGTAGTAACTCAAAACAGGTCATATGTTAGGTTACGTTAGGGTAAGATGAGTTATAAGGTTAGCTTAACATACATCGGTAAAGGGAGGGTAGTAACTTAAAACAGGTCATATGTTAGGTTAGGTTAGGGTATGATGAGTTATAAGGTTAGCTTAACATATACAAGTAAGGTGGGGGTGGTAACTCAAAACAGGTAGTATGTTGGGTTAGGTTAGGGTATGATGGGTTATAAGGTTAGCTTAACATATACCGGTAAGGGGGGTGGGGTAGTAATTCAAAACACGTCATATGTTAGGTTAGGAGAGGGTATGATGAGTTATAAGGCTAGCTCAACATACATCGGTAAGGGGGGGGGTAGTAACTCGAAACAGGTCATATGTTAGGTTAGGGTATGATGAGCTATAAGGTTAGCTTAACATACATCGGTAAAGGGGGGTAGTAACTCAAAACAGGTCATATGTTAGGTTAGGTTTGGATATGATGAGTTGTAAGCGAGTGAGCATTAACGGCACTAAGTCCCATTGGAGCAACGTCACAAGTGGAGTTCCCCAAGGCTCAGTACTTGGACCATTATTGTTTATTATATACATAAACGACATAGATATCGGCATAGACAGCAACATAAGTAAATTTGCTGATGATACTAAAATAGGACGTGTTATCAAATCTGACGAGGACTCGGCAAAACTACAGGAGGATCTAAACAAATTTTTCGAATGGTCTGAAAAATGGCAGATGAAATTCAACATTGACAAATGTAAAGTACTCAGTATAGGAAATGTAAACAGGGAAACCAGATACCAGATGAACAACGATGCCATAGAGAAATCCGACTGCGAGAGAGATTTAGGAGTAATGATAAGTAGGAACCTTAAGCCAAGTAAACAATGTGTTTTTGCTCGTAACAAGGCTAATAAAGTACTTGGGTTCATACAAAGGAGTGTTAGTTACAAGACTAGCGAGGTCATCCTAAAACTGTATCTTGCTCTTGTGAGACCACACCTGGATTACGCAGTCCAGTTCTGGTCACCGTATTACAGAATGGATATAGAATCCTTGGAAAGAATACAGAGGAGAATGACAAGACTAATCCCGGGTATCAGGAACCTTGAGTATAGAGACAGGTTAAAGCATCTTAATTTGCACTCCCTTGAGAGACGTAGAGCGAGGGGCGACCTGATAGAGGTGTATAAATGGAAGGCAGGGCTAAACAAAGGGGACATTACAAAGGTACTCAAATTATCCAACCAGGAGCGAACTCGTAACAATGGTTTTAAATTGGACAAATTTAGATTTAGGCGTGAAATAGGTAAACACTGGTTTGGAAACAGAGTAGTGGATGAATGGAACAAGTTACCAAATATCATCATTAACTCGAATACGCTGAATTGCTTCAAACATAGGTTGGATGCTCATATGAGCAATAGGGGTTGGGTGTAAACGGGACTGCCCAGTATGGGCCAATAGGCCCGCTGCAGTTTCCTCCATTCTTATGTTCTTATGTTCTTATGTAAGCTTAGCTTAACATACACCGGTAAGGGGGGGGGGGGTAGTATCTCAAAACAGGTCATATGTTAGGTTAGGGCATGATGAGTTATAAGGTTAGCTTAACATACACCGGTAAGGGCGGGTAGTAACTCAAAAAAGGTCATAGGTTAGGTTAGGGTACGATGAGTTATAAGGTTAGCTTAACATACATCGGTAAACGGGGGTAATAACTCAAAACACGTCATATGTTAGGTTAGGTTTGGGTATGATGAGTTACAAGGTTAGCTAAACATACATCGGTAAGGGGGGGTAGTAACTCAAAACAGGTCATATGTTAGGTTAGGGTATGATGAGTTATAAGGTTAGCTTAACATACACAGATAAGGTGGGAACTCAAACCAGATCATATGTTAGGTTAGGTTAGGGTATGAAGAGTTATAATGTTAACTTAACATACACCGGTATGGGCGGGTAGTAACTCAAAACAGGTCATATGTTAGGTTAGGTTAGGGTATGATGAGTTATAAGGTTAGCTTAACATACTTCGGTAAAGGGGGTGTAGTAACTCAAAACAGGTCATATGTTAGGTTAGGTTAGGGTATTATGAGTTATAAGGTTAGCTTAACATACACCGGTAAGGTGGGAACTCAAAGCAAATCATATGTTAGTTTAGGTTAGGGTATGAAGAGTTATGATGTTAACTTAACATACACCGGTAAGGGCGGGTAGTAACTCAAAACAGGTCATATGTTAGGTTAGGTTGGGGTATGATGAGTTATACGGTTTGCTTAACATACACGGGTAAGTGGGGTAGTAACTCAAAACAGGTCATTTGTTAGGTTAGGTTAGGATAGGGTATGATGAGTTATAAGGTGAATTTAACATACACCGGTAAGGAGGCCGTAGTAACTCAAAACAGATCATATGTTAGGTTAGGGTATGATGAATATAAGGTTAACTTAACAACTACCGGTAAGGGCGGGTAGTAACTCAAAACAGGTCATATGTTAGGTTAGGTTAGGGTATGATGAGTTATAAGGTTAGCTTAACATACATCGGTAAAGGGGGGGGTAGTAACTCAAAACAGGTCATATGTTAGGTTAGGTTAGGGTATGATGAGTTATAACGTTTGCTTAACATACACAGGTAAGGTGGGGTGGTAACTCAAAACAGGTCATATGTTAGGTTAGGTTAGGGTATGATGAGTTATAAGGTTAGCTTAACATACACCGGCAAGGTGGGGGGGGTAACTCAAAGCAGATCATATGTTAGGTTAGGTTAGGGTACGATGAGTTATAAGGTGACCTTAACATACACCGGTAAGGGGGGGTAGTAACTCAAAACAGGTCATATGTTAGGTTAGGGTATGATGAGTTATAAGGTTAGCTTAACATACATGGGTAAGGGAGGGTAGTACCTCAAAACAGGTCATATGTTAGGTTAGGGTAGGGTGTGATGAGTTATAAGCTTAGCTTAACATACACCGGTAACGGGGGGTTGTAACTCAAAACAGGTCATATGTTAGGTTAGAGTATGATGAGTTATAAGGTTAGCTTAACAAACATCGGTAAGGGGGGGTAGTAACTCAAAACAGGTCATATCTTAGGTTAGGGTATGATGAGTTATAAGGTTAACTTACATAAACCGATAGGGGGGGGTAGTAACTCAAAACAGGTCATATGTTAGGTTAGGTTAGGGTATGATGAGTTGTAAGGTTAGCTTAACATACACCGGTAAAGGGGGGAAGTAACTCAAAACAGGTCATATGTTAGGTTAGGGCATGATGAGTTATAAGGATAGCTTAACATACACCGGTAAGGGCGGGTAGTAACTCAAAACAGGTCATAGGTTAGGTTAGGGTATGATGAGTTATAAGGTTAGCGTAACATACATCGGTAAGGGAGGGGTAGTAACTCAAAACAGGTCATATGTTAGGTTAGGTTTGGGTATGATGAGTTATAAGGTTAGCTTAACATACATCGGTAAGGGGGGGTAGTAACTCAGAACAGGTCATATGTTAGGTTAGGGTATGATGAATTATAAGGTTAACTTACATAAACCGGTAAGGGGGGGGGGGTAGTAACTCAAAACAGGTCATATGTTAGCTTAGGTTAGGGTATGATGAGTTATAACATTAGCTTAACATACACCGGTAACGGGGGATTGTAACTCAAAACAGGTCATATGTTAGGTTAGAGTATGATGAGTTATAAGGTTAGCTTAACAAACATCGGTAAGGGGGGGTAGTAACTCAAAACAGGTCATATGTTAGGTTAGGTTTGGGTATGATGAGTTATAAGGTTAGCTTAACATACATCGGTAAGGGGGGGTAGTAACTCAAAACAGGTCATATCTTAGGTTAGGGTATGATGAGTTATAAGGTTAACTTACATAAACCGATAGGGGGGGGGGGTAGTAACTCAAAACAGGTCATATGTTAGGTTAGGTTAGGGTATGATGAGTTGTAAGGTTAGCTTAACATACACAGGAAAAGGGGGGAAGTAACTCAAAACAGGTCATATGTTAGGTTAGGTTTGGGTATGATGAGTTATAAGGTTAGCTTAACATACATCGGTAAGGGGGGGTAGTAACTCAAAACAGGTCATATGTTAGGTTAGGGTATGATGAGTTATAAGGTTAGCTTAACATACACCGATAAGGTGGGAACTCAAACCAGATCATATGTTAGGTTAGGTTAGGGTATGAAGAGTTATAATGTTAACTTAACATACACCGGTAAGGGCGGGTAGTAACTCAAAACAGGTCATATGTTAGGTTAGGGTATGATGAGTTATAAGGTTTGCTTAACATACACGGGTAAGGGGGGGTAGTAACTCAAAACAGGTCATTTGTTAGGTTAGGTTAGGATAGGGTATGATGAGTTATAAGGTGAACTTAACATACACCGGTAAGGGGGCCGTAGTAACTCAAAACAGATCATATGTTAGGTTAAGGTATGATGAATATAAGGTTAGCTGAACAACTACTGGTAAGGTCGAGTAGTAACTCAAAACAGGTCATATGTTAGGTTAGGTTAGGGTATGATGAGTTATAAGGTTAGCTTAACATACATCGGTAAAGGGGGGGTAGTAACTCAAAACAGGTCATAAGTTAGGTTAGGTTAGGGTATGATGAGTTATAAGGTTAGCTTAACATACACCGGTAAGGTGGGGGTGGTAACTCAAAACAGGTCATATGTTAGGTTAGGTTAGGGTATGATGAGTTATAAGGTTAGCTTAACATACACCGGCAAGGTGGGGGGGTAACTCAAAGCAGATCATATGTTAGGTTAGGTTAGGTTAGGGTATGATGAGTTATAAGGTGACCTTAACATACACCAGTAAGGGGGTGTAGTAACTCAGAACAGGTCATATGTTAGGTTAGGGTATGATGAGTTATAAGGTTAACTTACATAAACCGGTAAGGGGGGGGGGGGTAGGAACTCAAAACAGGTCATATGTTAGTATAGGTTAAGGTATGATGAGTTATAAGGTTAGCTTAACATACACCGGTAAGGGGGGTGGGGTAGTAACTCAAAACAGGTCATATGTTAGGTTAGGTTAGGGTATGATGAGTTATAAGGTTAGCTTAACATACACCGGTAAAGGGGGGGGTAGTAACTCAAAACAGGTCATATGTTAGGTTAGGTTAGGTTAGGGTATGATGAGTTATAAGGTGAACTTAACATATTCCGGTAAGGGGGGTAGTAACTCAAAACAGATCATATGTTAAGTTAGGTTAGGGTATGATGAGCATAAGGTTAACTTAACATACACCGGTAAGGGCGGGTGGTAACTCAAAACAGGTCATATGTTAGGTTAGGTTAGGGTATGATGAGTTATAAGGTTAGCTTAACATACATCGGTAAGGGGGGGTAGTAACTCAAAACAGGTCATATGTTAGGTTAGGTTAGGGTTTGATGATTTATAAGGTTAGCTTAACATACATCGGTAAGGGGGGGAAGTAACTCAAAACAGGTCATATGTTAGGTTAGGTTAGGGTATGATGAGTTAAAGGTTAGCTTAACATACATCGGTAAGGGGGGGGGGGTAGTAACTCAAAACAGGTCATATGTTAGGCTAGGTTAGGGTATGATGAGTTATAAGGTTAGCTTAACATACACCGGTAAAGGGGGGGGTAGTAACTCGAAACAGGTCATATGTTAGGTTAGGCTAGGGTATGATGAGTTATAAGATTAGCTTAACATACACAGGTAAGGTGGGGGTGGTAACTCAAAACAGGGTCATATGTTAGGTTAGGTTAGGGTATGACGAGTTATAAGGTTAGCTTAACATACACCGGTAAGGTGGGGGTGGTAACTCAAAGCAGATCATATGTTAGGTTAGATTAGGGTATGATGAGTTATAAGGTTAACTTAACATACACCGGTAAGAGCGGGTAGTAACTCATAAGAGGTCATATGTTAGGTTAGCTTAGGGTATGATGAGTTATAAGGTTAGCTTAACGTACATCGGTAAGGGACGGTATTAACTCAAAACAGGTCAAATGATAGGTTAGGGTATGATGAGTTATAAGCTTTGCTTAATATACACAGGTAAGGGGGGGGGGTAGTAACTCAAAACAGGTCATATGTTAGATTAGGTTAGGTTAGGGTATGATGAGTTATAAGGTGAACTTAACATACACCGGTAAGGGGTGGTAGTAACTCAAAACAGATCATATGTTAGGTTAGGTTAGGGTATGATGAGTATAAGGTTAACTTAACATACACCGGTAAGGTGGGGGTGGTATCTCAAAACAGGTAATATGTTGGGTTAGGTTAGGGTATGATGGGTTATAAGGTTAGCTTAATATACACCGGTAAGGGGGATGGGGTAGTAACTCAAAACACGTCATATGTTAGGTTAGGTGAGGGTATGATGAGTTATAAGGTTAGCTTAACATACACCGGAAAGGGGGGGGGGTAGTAACTCAAAACACGTCATATGTTAGGTTAGGGCATGATGAGTTATAAGGTTAGCTTAACATACACCGGTAAGGGGGGGGGGTAGTAACTCAAAACAGGTCATATGTTAGGTTAGGGTATGATGAGTTATAAGGTTAGCTTAACATACATCGGTAAGGGGGGGGGTAGTAACTCAAAACAGGTCATATGTTAGGTTAGGGCATGATGAGTTATAAGGTTAGCTTAACATACATCGGTAAGGGAGGGTAGTACCTCAAAACAGGTCATATGTTAGGTTAGGTTAGGTTAGGTTAGGGTATGACGAGTTATAAGGCTAGCTTAACATACACCGGAAAGGGGGGGGGGGGTAGTAACTCAAAACACGTCATATGTTTGGTTAGGGCATGATGAGTTATAAGGTTAGCTTAACATACACCAGTAAGGGGGGGGGGTAGTAACTCAAAACAGGTCATATGTTAGGTTAGGGCATGATGAGTTATAAGGTTAGCTTAACATACATCGGTAAGGGAGGGTAGTACCTCAAAACAGGTCATATGTTAGGTTAGGGTAGGGTATGATGAGTTATAAGCTTAGCTTAACATACACCGGTAACAGGGGGTAGTAACTTAAAACAGGTCATATGTTAGGTTAGGTTAGGGTATGATGAGTTATAAGGTTAGCTTAACATATACAAGTAAGGTGGGGGTGGTAACTCAAAACAGGTCATATGTTAGGTTAGGTTAGGGTATGATGAGTTATAAGGTTAGCTTAACATACACCGGTAAGGGGGGGGTAGTAACTCAAAACAGGTCATATGTTAGGTTAGGTTAGGGTATGATGAGTTATAAGGTTAGCTTAACATACACCGGTAAGGGAGGGGGGTAGTAACTCAAAACAGGTCATATGTTAGGTTAAGGTAGGGTATGATGAGTTATAAAGTTAGCTTAACATACACCGGTAAGGGGGGGGTAGTAACTCAAAACAGGTCATATGTTAGGTTAGGTTAGGGTATGATGAGTTATAAGGTTAGCTTAACATACACCGGTAAGGGGGGGTAGTAACTCAAAACAGGTCATATGTTAGGTTAGGTTAGGGTATGATGAGTTATAAGGTTAGCTTAACATACACCGGTAAGGGGGGGTAGTAACTCAAAACAGGTCATATGTTAGGTAGGTTAGGGTATGATGAGTTATAAGGTTAGCTTAACATACACCGGTAAGGGGGGGTAGTAACTCAAAACAGGTCATATGTTAGGTTAGGTTAGGGTATGATGAGTTATAAGGTTAGCTTAACATACACCGGTAAGGGGGGTAGTAACTCAAAACAGGTCATATGTTAGGTTAGGTTAGGGTATGATGAGTTATAAGGTTAGCTTAACATACACCGGTAAGGGGGGTAGTAACTCAAAACAGGTCATATGTTAGGTTAGGTTAGGGTATGATGAGTTATAAGGTTAGCTTAACATACACCGGTAAGGGGGGGTAGTAACTCAAAACAGGTCATATGTTAGGTTAGGTTAGGGTATGATGAGTTATAAGGTTAGCTTAACATACACCGGTAAGGGGGGGTAGTAACTCAAAACAGGTCATATGTTAGGTTAGGGTATGATGAGTTATAAGGTTAGCTTAACATACATCGGTAAGGGGGGGTAGTAACTCAAAACAGGTCATATGTTAGGTTAGGTTAGGGTATGATGAGTTATAAGGTTAGCTTAACATACACCGGTAAGGGGGGGTAGTAACTCAAAACAGGTCATATGTTAGGTTAGGTTAGGGTATGATGAGTTATAAGGTTAGCTTAACATACACCGGTAAGGTGGGGGTGGTAACTCAAAACAGGTCATATGTTAGGTTAGGTTAGGGTATGATGAGTTATAAGGTTAGCTTAACATACACCGGTAAGGTGGGGTAGTAACTCAAAACAGGTCATATGTTAGGTTAGGTTAGGGTATGATGAGTTATAAGGTTAGCTTAACATACACCGGTAAGGGGGGGTAGTAACTCAAAACAGGTCATATGTTAGGTTAGGTTAGGGTATGATGAGTTATAAGGTTAGCTTAACATACACCGGTAAGGGGGGGGGGGTAGTAACTCAAAACAGGTCATATGTTAGGTTAAGGTAGGGTATGATGAGTTATAAAGTTAGCTTAACATACACCGGTAAGGGGGGGGTAGTAACTCAAAACAGGTCATATGTTAGGTTAGGTTAGGGTATGATGAGTTATAAGGTTAGCTTAACATACACCGGTAAGGGGGGGTAGTAACTCAAAACAGGTCATATGTTAGGTTAGGGTATGATGAGTTATAAGGTTAGCTTAACATACACCGGTAAGGGGGGGTAGTAACTCAAAACAGGTCATATGTTAGGTTAGGTTAGGGTATGATGAGTTATAAGGTTAGCTTAACATACATCGGTAAGGGGGGGTAGTAACTCAAAACAGGTCATATGTTAGGTTAGGTTAGGGTATGATGAGTTATAAGGTTAGCTTAACATACATCGGTAAGGTGGGGGTGGTAACTCAAAACAGGTCATATGTTAGGTTAGGTTAGGGTATGATGAGTTATAAGGTTAGCTTAACATACACGGTAAGGGGGGTAGTAACTCAAAACAGGTCATATTAGGTTAGGTTAGGGTATGATGAGTTATAAGGTTAGCTTAACATACACCGGTAAGGGGGGGTAGTAACTCAAAACAGGTCATATGTTAGGTTAGGGTATGATGAGTTATAAGGTTAGCTTAACATACATCGGTAAGGGGGGGTAGTAACTCAAAACAGGTCATATGTTAGGTTAGGTTAGGGTATGATGAGTTATAAGGTTAGCTTAACATACACGGTAAGGGCGGGTAGTAACTCAAAACAGGTCATATGTTAGGTTAGGTTAGGGTATGATGAGTTATAAGGTTAGCTTAACATACACGGGTAAGGGGGGGTAGTAACTCAAAACAGGTCATATGTTAGGTTAGGTTAGGGTATGATGAGTTATAAGGTTAGCTTAACATACACCGGTAAGGGGGGGGTAGTAACTCAAAACAGGTCATATGTTAGGTTAGGTTAGGGTATGATGAGTTATAAGGTTAGCTTAACATACACCGGTAAGGGGGGGGGTAGTAACTCAAAACAGGTCATATGTTAGGTTAGGTTAGGGTATGATGAGTTATAAGGTTAGCTTAACATACACCGGTAAGGGGGGGGTAGTAACTCAAAACAGGTCATATGTTAGGTTAGGTTAGGGTATGATGAGTTATAAGGTGAACTTAACATACACAGGTAAGGGGGGGTAGTAACTCAAAACAGATCATATGTTAGGTTAGGTTAGGGTATGATGAGTTATAAGGTTAGCTTAACATACACCGGTAAGGGCGGGTGGTAACTCAAAACAGGTCATATGTTAGGTTAGGTTAGGGTATGATGAGTTATAAGGTTAGCTTAACATACACCGGTAAGGGGGGGTAGTAACTCAAAACAAGCCATATGTTAGGCTAGGTTAGGGTATGATGAGTATAAGGTTAACTTAACATACACCGGTAAGGGGGGTAGTAACTCAAAACAGGTCATATGTTAGGTTAGGTTAGGGTATGATGAGTTATAAGGTTAGCTTAACATACATCGGTAAGGGGGGGTAGTAACTCAAAACAGGTCATATGTTAGGTTAGGTTAGGGTATGATGAGTTATAAGGTTAGCTTAACATACACCGGTAAGGGGGGGTAGTAACTCAAAACAGGTCATATGTTAGGTTAGGTTAGGGTATGATGAGTTATAAGGTTAGCTTAACATACATCGGTAAGGGGGGGTAGTAACTCAAAACAGGCCATATGTTAGTTAGGTTAGGGTATGATGAGTTATAAGGTTAGCTTAACATACACCGGTAAGGGGGGTAGTAACTCAAAACAGGTCATATGTTAGGTTAGGTTAGGGTATGATGAGTTATAAGGTTAGCTTAACATACACCGGTAAGGGGGGGGGTAGTAACTCAAAACAGGTCATATGTTAGGTTAAGGTAGGGTATGATGAGTTATAAAGTTAGCTTAACATACACCGGTAAGGGGGGGGTAGTAACTCAAAACAGGTCATATGTAAGGTTAGGGTATGATGAGTTAAAAGGTTAACTTAACATACACGGAAAGGGCGGGTAGTAACTCAAAACAGGTCATATGTTAGGTTAGGGTATGATGAGTTATAAGGTTAGCTTAACATACACGGTAAGGGGGGGTAGTAACTCAAAACAGGTCATATGTTAGGTTAGGTTAGGGTATGATGAGTTATAAGGTTAGCTTAACATACATCGGTAAGGGGGGGTAGTAACTCAAAACAGGTCATATGTTAGGTTAGGTTAGGGTATGATGAGTTATAAGGTTAGCTTAACATACACGGTAAGGGGGGGTAGTAACTCAAAACAGGTCATATGTTAGGTTAGGTTAGGGTATGATGAGTTATAAGGTTAGCTTAACATACACCGGTAAGGGGGGGTAGTAACTCAAAACAGGTCATATGTTAGGTTAGGTTAGGGTATGATGAGTTATAAGGTTAGCTTAACATACACGGTAAGGTGGGGGTGGTAACTCAAAACAGGTCATATGTTAGGTTAGGTTAGGGTATGATGAGTTATAAGGTTAGCTTAACATACACGGTAAGGGGGGGTAGTAACTCAAAACAGGTCATATGTTAGGTTAGGTTAGGGTATGATGAGTTATAAGGTTAGCTTAACTTACACCGGTAAGGTGGGGGTGGTAACTCAAAGCAGATCATATGTTAGGTTAGGTTAGGGTATGATGAGTTATAAGGTTACCTTAACATACACCGGTAAGGGGGGGTAGTAACTCAAAACAGGTCATATGTTAGGTTAGTAGGGTATGATGAGTTATAAGGTTAGCTTAACATACACCGGTAAGGGGGGGTAGTAACTCAAAACAGGTCATATGTTAGGTTAGGTTAGGGTATGATGAGTTATAAGGTTAGCTTAACATACACCGGTAAGGGGGGGTAGTAACTCAAAACAGGTCATATGTTAGGTTAGGGTATGATGAGTTATAAGGTTAGCTTAACATACACCGGTAAGGGGGGGTAGTAACTCAAAACAGGTCATAGGTTAGGTTAGGGTATGATGAGTTATAAGGTTAGCTTAACATACATCGGTAAGGGGGGGTAGTAACTCAAAACAGGTCATATGTTAGGTTAGGTTTGGGTATGATGAGTTATAAGGTTAGCTTAACATACATCGGTAAGGGGGGGGTAGTAACTCAAAACAGGTCATATGTTAGGTTAGGTTAGGGTATGATGAGTTATAAGGTTAGCTTAACATACATCGGTAAGGTGGGGGTAGTAACTCAAAACAGGTCATATGTTAGGTTAGGTTAGGGTATGATGAGTTATAAGGTTAGCTTAACATACACCGGTAAGGGGGGTAGTAACTCAAAACAGGTCATATGTTAGGTTAGGTTAGGGTATGATGAGTTATAAGGTTAGCTTAACATACACCGGTAAGGGGGGGTAGTAACTCAAAACAGGTCATATGTTAGGTTAGGGTATGATGAGTTATAAGGTTAGCTTAACATACATCGGTAAGGGGGGGTAGTAACTCAAAACAGGTCATATGTTAGGTTAGGTTAGGGTATGATGAGTTATAAGGTTAGCTTAACATACACCGGTAAGGGGGGGTAGTAACTCAAAACAGGTCATATGTTAGGTTAGGTCAGGGTATGATGAGTTATAAGGTTAGCTTAACATACATCGGTAAGGGGGGGGTAGTAACTCAAAACAGGTCATATGTTAGGTTAGGTTAGGGTATGATGAGTTATAAGGTTAGCTTAACATACACCGGTAAGGGGGGGAAGTAACTCAAAACAGGTCATATGTTAGGTTAGGTTAGGGTATGATGAGTTATAAGGTTAGCTTAACATACACCGGTAAGGGGGGGTAGTAACTAAGAACAGGTCATATGTTACGTTAGGTTAGGTTTGGGTATGATGAGTTGTAAGGTGAACTTAACATATTCCGGTAAGGGGGGTGGTAACTCAAAGCAGATCATATGTTAGGTTAGGTTAGGGTATGATGAGTTATAAGGTTAACTTAACATACACAGGTAAGAGCGGGTAGTAACTCAAAACAGGTCATATGCTAGGTTAGGTTAGGGTATGATGAGTTATAAGGTTAGCTTAACATACACCGGTAAGGGGGGGGTAGTAACTCAAAACAGGTCATATGTTAAGTAAGTTAGGGTATGATGAGTTATAAGGTTAGCTTAACATACATCGGTAAGGGGGGGTAGTAACTCAAAACAGGTCATATGTTAGGTTAGGTTAGGGTATGATGAGTTATAAGGTTAGCTTAACATACACCGGTAAGGTGGGGGTGGTAACTCAAAACAGGTCATATGTTAGGTTTGGTTGGGGTATGATGAGTTATAAGGTTAGCTTAACATACATCGGTAAGGTGGGAACTCAAAGCAGTTCATATGTTAGGTTAGGTTGGGGTATGATGAGTTATAAGGTTAACTTAACATACACGGTAAGGGCGGGTAGTAACTTAAAACAGGTCATATGTTAGGTTATGTTAGGGTATGATGAGTTATAAGGTTAGCTTAACATACACCGGTAAGGGGGTTAGTAACTCAAAACAGATCATATGTTAGGTTAGGTTAGGGTATGATGAGTTATAAGGTGAACTTAACATACACCGGTAAGGGGGTTAGTAACTCAAAACAGATCATATGTTAGGTTAGGTTAGGGTATGATGAGTTATAAGGTTAACTTAACATACACCGGTAAAGGAGGGTAGTAACTCAAAACAGGTCATATGTTAGGTTAGCTTAGGGTATGATGAGTTATAAGGTTAGCTTAACATACACCGGTAAGGGGGGGTAGTAACTCAAAACAGGTCATATGTTAGGTTAGGTTAGGGTATGATGAGTTATAAGGATAGCTTAACATACACAGGTAAGGGGTGGGTAGTAACTCCAAACAGGTCATATGTTATGTTAAGTTAGGATATGATGAGTTATAAGGTCAGCTTAACATACACCGGTAAGGGGGGGTAGTAACTCAAAACAGGTCATATGTAAGGGTAGGGTATGATGAGTTATAAGGTTAGCTAAACATACATCGGTAAGGGAGGGTAGTAACTCAAAACAGGTCATATGTTAGGTTAGGGTAGGGTATGATGAGTTATAAGGTTAGCTTAACATACATCGGTAAGGTGGGGGTAGTAACTCAAAACAGGTCATATGTTAGGTTAGGTTAGAGTATGATGAGTTATTAGTTAGCTTAACATACTTTGGTAAGAAGGGGTAATAACTCAAAACAAGTCATATGTTAGGTTAGGATAGGGTATGATGAGTTATAAGGTTAGCTTAACATACATCGGTAAGGGGGGGGGGTAGTAACTCAAAACAGGTCATATGTTATGTTAGGTTAGGGTATGATGAGTTATAAGGTTAGCTTAACTTACATCGGTAAGGTGGGGGTGGTAACTCAAAGCAGATCATATGTTAGGTTAGGTTAGGGTATGATGAGTTATAAGGTTACCTTAACATACACCGGTAAGGGGGGTAGTAACTCAAAACAGGTCATATGTTAGGTAGGTTAGGGTATGATGAGTTATAAGGTTAGCTTAACATACACCGGTAAGGGCGGGTAGTAACTCAAAACAGGTCATATGTTAGGTTAGGTTAGGGTATGATGAGTTATAAGGTTAGCTTAACATACACCGGTAAGGGGGTGGTAGTAACTCAAAACAGGTCATATGTAAGGTTAGGGTATGATGAGTTATAAGGTTAGCTAAACATACATAGGTAAGGGAGGGTAGTAACTCAAAACAGGTCATATGTTTGGTTAGGGTAGGGTATGATGAGTTATATGCAGAGCTTAACAAACACCGGTAAGGGGGGGTAGTAACTCAAAACAGGTCATATGTTAGGTTAGGTCAGGGTATGATGAGTTCAAGGTTAGCTTAACATACATCGGTAAGAGGGGGTAGTAACTCAAAACAGGTCATATGTTAGGTTAGGTTAGGGTATGATGAGTTATAAGGTTAGCTTAACATACATCGGTAAGGGGGGGTAGTAACTCAAAACAGGTCATATGTTAGGTTAGGTTAGGGTATGATGAGTTATAAGGTTAGCTTAACATACACCGGTAAGGGGGGGTAGTAACTCAAAACAGGTCATATGTTAGGTTAGGTTAGGGTATGATGAGTTATAAGGTGAACTTAACATATTCCGGTAAGGGGGGTAGTAACTCAAAACAGATCATATGTTAGGTTAGGTTAGGGTATGATGAGTTATAAGGTTAACTTAACATACACCGGTAAAGGAGGGTAGTAACTCAAAACAGGTCATATGTTAGGTTAGCTTAGGGTATGATGAGTTATAAGGTTAGCTTAACATACACCGGTAAGGGGTGGATTGTAACTCCAAACAGGTCATATGTTATGTTAAGTTAGGGTATGATGAGTATAAATTTAACTTAACATACATCGGTGAGGGGGGGGGGTAGTAACTCAAAACAGGTCATATGTTAGGTTAGGTTAGAGTATGATGAGTTATAAGTTAGCTTAACATACTTTGGTAAGAAGGGGTAATAACTCAAAACAGGTCATATGTTAGGTTAGGTTAGGGTATGATGATTTATAAGGTTAGCTTAACATACATCGGTAAAGGGGGGGTAGTAACTCGAAACAGGTCATATGTTGGGCTAGGTTAAGGTATGATGAGTTATAAGATTAGCTTAACATACACCGGTAAGGTGGGGGTGGTAACTCAAAACAGGGTCATATGTTAGGTTAGGTTAGGGTATGATGAGTTATAAGGTTAGCTTAACATACACAGGTAAGGTGGGGGTGGTAACTCAAAGCAGATCATATGTTGGTTAGGTTAGGGTATGATGAGTTATAAGGTTTACTTAACATACACCGGTAAGAGCGGGTAGTAACTCAAAACAGGTCAAATGTTAGGTTAGGTTAGGGTATGATGAGTTATAAGGTTAGCTTAACGTACATAGATAAGGGAGGGTAGTAACTCAAAACAGGTCAAATGTTAGGTTAGGGTATGATGAGTTATAAGCTGAGCTTAACATACACCGGTAAGGGGGGGGGGTAGTAACTCAAAACAGATCATATGTTAGGTTAGGTTAGGGTATGATGAGTTATAAGGTTAACTTAACATACACCGGTAAGGTGGGGGTGGTAACTCAAAACAGGTCATATGTTAGGTTAGGTTAGGGTATGATGAGTTATAAGGTTAGCTTAACATACATCGGTAAAGGGGGGGTAGTAACTCGAAACAGGTCATATGTTAGATTAGGTTTAGGTATGATGAGTTATAAGATTAGCTTAACATACACCGGTAAGGTGGGGGTGGTAACTCAAAACAGGGTCATATGTTGGGATAGGTTAGGGTATGATGAGTTATAAGGTTAGCTTAACATACACAGGTAAGGTGGGGGTGGTAACTCAAAGCAGATCATATGTTAGGTTAGGTTAGGGTATGATGAGTTATAAGGTTAACTTAACATACACCGGTAAGGGCGGGTAGTAACTCAAAACAGGTCATATGTTAGGTTAGGTTAGGGTATGATGAGTTATAAGCTTAGCTTAACATACACCGGTAAGGGGGGTAGTAACTCAAAACAGGTCATATGTTTGGTTAGGTTAGGGTATGATGAGTTATAAGGTTAGCTTAACATACACCGGTAAGGTGGGGGTGGTAACTCAAAACAGGTCATATGTTAGGTTAGGTTAGGGTATGATGAGTTATAAGGTTAGCTTAACATACACCGGTAAGGTGGGAACTCAAAGCAGATCATGTTAGGTTAGGTTAGGGTATGATGAGTTATAAGGTTAGCTTAACATACACCGGTAAGGGCGGGTAGTAACTCAAAACAGGTCATATGTTAGGTTAGGTTAGGGTATGATGAGTTATAAGGTTAGCTTAACATACACGGGTAAGGGGGGTAGTAACTCAAAACAGGTCATATGTTAGGTTAGGTTAGGGTATGATGAGTTATAAGGTGAACTTAACATACACCGGTAAGGGGGGGGGTAGTAACTCAAAACAGATCATATGTTAGGTTAGGTTAGGGTATGATGAGTTATAAGGTTAACTTAACATACACCGGTAAGGGCGGGTAGTAACTCAAAACAGGTCATATGTTAGGTTAGGTTAGGGTATGATGAGTTATAAGGTTAGCTTAACATACATCGGTAAGGGGGGGGTAGTAACTCAAAACAGGTCATATGTTAGGTTAGGTAGGGTATGATGAGTTATAAGGTTAGCTTAACATACACCGGTAAAGGGGGGGTAGTAACTCAAAACAGGTCATATGTTAGGTTAGGTTAGGGTATGATGAGTTATAAGGTTAGCTTAACATACACCGGTAAGGGGGGGTAGTAACTCAAAACAGGTCATATGTTAGGTTAGGTTAGGGTATGATGAGTTATAAGGTTAGCTTAACATACATCGGTAAGGGGGGGTAGTAACTCAAAACAGGTCATATGTTAGGTTAGGTTAGGGTATGATGAGTTATAAGGTTAGCTTAACATACACCGGTAAGGGGGGGTAGTAACTCAAAACAGGTCATATGTTAGGTTAGGTTAGGGTATGATGAGTTATAAGGTTAGCTTAACATACACCGGTAAGGGGGGGTAGTAACTCAAAACAGGTCATATGTTAGGTTAGGTTCGGGTATGATGAGTTATAAGGTTAACTTAACATACACCGGTAAGGGGGGATAGTAACTCAAAACAGGTCATATGTTAGGTTAGGTTAGGGTATGATGAGTTATAAGGTTAGCTTAACATACATCGGTAAGGGGGGTAGTAACTCAAAACAGGTCATATGTTAGGTTAGGTTAGGGTATGATGAGTTATAAGGTTAGCTTAACATACACCGGTAAGGGGGGGTAGTAACTCAAAACAGGTCATATGTTAGGTTAGGTTAGGGTATGATGAGTTATAAGGTTAGCTTAACATACACCGGTAAGGGGGGGTAGTAACTCAAAACAGGTCATATGTTAGGTTAGGGTATGATGAGTTATAAGGTTAGCTTAACATACACCGGTAAGGGGGGGTAGTAACTCAAAACAGGTCATATGTTAGGTTAGGTTAGGGTATGATGAGTTATAAGGTTAGCTTAACATACACCGGTAAGGGGGGGTAGTAACTCAAAACAGGTCATATGTTAGGTTAGGTTAGGGTATGATGAGTTATAAGGTTAGCTTAACATACACCGGTAAGGGGGGGTAGTAACTCAAAACAGGTCATATGTTAGGTTAGGTTAGGGTATGATGAGTTATAAGGTTAGCTTAACATACACCGGTAAGGGGGGGTAGTAACTCAAAACAGGTCATATGTTAGGTTAGGTTAGGGTATGATGAGTTATAAGGTTAGCTTAACATACACCGGTAAGGGGGGGTAGTAACTCAAAACAGGTCATATGTTAGGTTAGGTTAGGGTATGATGAGTTATAAGGTTAGCTTAACATACACCGGTAAGGGGGGGTAGTAACTCAAAACAGGTCATATGTTAGGTTAGGTTAGGGTATGATGAGTTATAAGGTTAGCTTAACATACACCGGTAAGGGGGGTAGTAACTCAAAACAGATCATATGTTAGGTTAGGTTAGGGTATGATGAGTTATAAGGTTAACTTAACATACACCGGTAAGGGGGGGGTAGTAACTCAAAACAGGTCATATGTTAGGTTAGGTTAGGGTATGATGAGTTATAAGGTTAGCTTAACATACACGGTAAGGGGGGGTAGTAACTCAAAACAGGTCATATGTTAGGTTAGGTTAGGGTATGATGAGTTATAAGGTTAGCTTAACATACACCGGTAAGGGCGGGTAGTAACTCAAAACAGGTCATATGTTAGGTTAGGTTAGGGTATGATGAGTTATAAGGTTAGCTTAACATACACCGGTAAGGGGGGTAGTAACTCAAAACAGGTCATATGTTAGGTTAGGTTAGGGTATGATGAGTTATAAGGTTAGCTTAACATACACGGTAAGGGGGGGTAGTAACTCAAAACAGGTCATATGTTAGGTTAGGTTAGGGTATGATGAGTTATAAGGTTAGCTTAACATACACCGGTAAGGGGGGGTAGTAACTCAAAACAGGTCATATGTTAGGTTAGGTTAGGGTATGATGAGTTATAAGGTTAGCTTAACATACACCGGTAAGGGGGGGTAGTAACTCAAAACAGATCATATGTTAGGTTAGGTTAGGGTATGATGAGTTATAAGGTTAACTTAACATACACCGGTAAGGGGGGGGGGTAGTAACTCAAAACAGATCATATGTTAGGTTAGGTTAGGGTATGATGAGTTATAAGGTTAACTTAACATACACCGGTAAGGGCGGGTAGTAACTCAAAACAGGTCATATGTTAGGTTAGGTTAGGGTATGATGAGTTATAAGGTTAGCTTAACATACATCGGTAAGGGCGGGTAGTAACTCAAAACAGGTCATATGTTAGGTTAGGTTAGGGTATGATGAGTTATAAGGTTAGCTTAACATACATCGGTAAGGGGGGTAGTAACTCAAAACAGGTCATATGTTAGGTTAGGTTAGGGTATGATGAGTTATAAGGTTAGCTTAACATACACCGGTAAAGGGGGGAAGTAACTCAAAACAGATCATATGTTAGTTAGGTTAGGGTATGATGAGTTATAAGGTTAACTTAACATACACAGGTAAGAGCGGGTAGTAACTCAAAACAGGTCATACGTAAGGGTAGGGTATGATGAGTTATAAGGTTAGCTTAACATACACCGGTAAGGGTGGGTAGTAACTCAAAGCAGATCATATGTTAGGTTAGGTTAGGGTATGATGAGTTATAAGGTTAACTTAACATACACCGGTAAGGGGGGGTAGTAACTCAAAACAGGTCATATGTTAGGTTAGGGTATGATGAGTTATAAGCTTAGCTTAACATACACCGGTAAGGGGGGGGGGGGTAGTAACTCAAAACAGGTCATATGTTAGGTTAGGTTAGGGTATGATGAGTTATAAGGCTAGCTTAACATACATCGGTAAGAGGGGGTAGTAACTCAAAACAGGTCATATGTTAGGTAGGTTAGGGTATGATGAGTTATAAGGTTAGCTTAACATACACCGGTAAGGTGGGGGTGGTAACTCAAAACAGGTCATATGTTAGGTTAGGTTAGGGTATGATGAGTTATAAGGTTAGCTTAACATACATCGGTAAGGTGGGAACTCAAAGCAGATCATGTTAGGTTAGGTTAGGGTATGATGAGTTATAAGGTTAACTTAACATACACCGGTAAGGGCGGGTAGTAACTCAAAACAGGTCATATGTTAGGTTAGGTTAGGGTATGATGAGTTATAAGGTTAGCTTAACATACACCGGTAAGGGGGGGTAGTAACTCAAAACAGATCATATGTTAGGTTAGGTTAGGGTATGATGAGTATAAGGTTAGCTTAACATACATCGGTAAAGGGGGGGGTAGTAACTCAAAACAGGTCATATGTTAGGTTAGGTTAGGGTATGATGAGTTATAAGGTTAGCTTAACATACACCGGCAAGGTGGGGGGGCAACTCAAAGCAGATCATATGTTAGGTTAGGTTAGGGTATGATGAGTTATAAGGTTACCTTAACATACACCGGTAAAGGAGGGTAGTAACTCAGAACAGGTCATATGTTAGGTTAATGGTATGATGAGTTATAAGGTTAGCTTAACATACATCGGTAAGGGAGGGTAGTAACTCAAAACAGGTCATATGTTAGGGTAGGGTATGATGAGTTATAAGGTTAGCTTAACATACACAGGTAAGGGGGGGTAGTAACTCAAAACAGGTCATATGTTAGGTTAGGTTAGGGTATGATGAGTTATAAGGCTAACTTAACATACACCGGTAAGGTGGGTAGTAACTCAAAACAGATCATGTGTTAGGTTAGGTTAGGGTATGATGAGTTATAAGGTTAGCTTAACATACACGGTAAGGTGGGGGTGGTAACTCAAAACAGGTCATATGTTAGGTTAGGTTAGGGTATGATGAGTTATAAGGTTAGCTTAACATACACCGGTAAGGTGGGAACTCAAAGCAGATCATATTTAAGGTTAGGTTAGGGTATGATGAGTTACAAGGTTAACATACACCGGTAAGGGCGGGTAGTAACTCAAAACAGGTCATATGATTGGTTAGGTTAGGGAATGATGAGTTATAAGGTTAGCTTAACATACACCGGTAAGGGGGGGGGGGTAGTAACTCAAAACAGGTCATATGTTAGGTTAGGTTAGGTTAGGGTATGATGAGTAATAAGGTGAACTTAACATACACCGGTAAGGTGGGGATAGTAACTCAAAACAGGTCATATGTTAGGTTAGGTTAGGGTATGATGAGTTATAAGGTTAGCTTAACATACACCGGTAAGGTGGGGGTGGTAACTCAAAACAGGTCATATGTTAGGTTAGGTTACGGTATGATGAATTATAAGGTTAACTCAACATACACCGGTAAGATGGGGGTGGTATCTCAAAGCAGATCATATGTTAGGTTAGGTTAGGGTAATATGAGTTATAAGGTTAACTTAACATACACAGGTAAGGGCAGGTAGTAACTCAAAACAGGTCACATGTTAGGTTAGGTTAGGGGATGACGAGTTATCAGGTTAGCTTAACATACACCGGTAAGGGGAGGGGTAGCAAATCAAAACAGGTCATATGTTAGGTTAAGTTAGGGTATGATGAGTTATAAGGTTAGCTTAACATACACCGGTAAGGGGGGGTAGTAACTCAAAACAGGTCATATGTTAGGTTAGGGTATGATGAGTTATAAGGTTAGCTTAACATACACAGGTAAGGTGGGAACTCAAAGCAGATCATATGTTAGGTTAGGTTAGGGTATGATGAGTTATATGGTTAACTTAACATACACCGGTAAGGGGGGGGGTAGTAACTCAAAACAGATCATATGTTAGGTTAGGTTAGGGTATGATAAGTTATAAGGTTAACTTAACATACACCGGTAAGGGCGGGTAGTAACTCAAAACAGGTCATATGTTAGGTTAGGTTAGGGTATGATGAGTTATAAGGTTAGCTTATCATACATCGGTAAGGGCAGGTAGTAACTCAAAACAGATCATATGTTAAGTTAGGTTAGGATATGATGAGTTATAAGGTTAGCTTAACATACACCGGTAAGGGAGGGGGTAGTAACTCAAAACAGATCATATGTTAGGTTAGGTTAGGGTATGATGAGTTATAAGGGTATCTTAACATACACCGGTAAAGGAGGGAAGTAACTCAAAACAGATCATGTTTTAGTTAGGTTAGGGTATGATGAGTTATAAGGTTAACTGAACATACACCAGTAAGGGCGGATAGCAACTCAAAACAGGTCATAGATTAGGTTAGGGTTTGAAGAGTTATAAGGTTAGCTTGACATACACCGGTAAGGTTGGAACTCAAAGCAGATCATATGTTAGGTTAGGTTAGGGTATGATGAGTTATGAGGTTAACTTAACATACACCGGTAAGGGCGGGTAGTAACTCAAAACAGGTCAAATGTTAGGTTAGGGTTTGATGAGTTATTAGCTTAGCTTAACATACACCGGTAAGGGGGGGGGGGGGTAGTAACTCAAAACAGGTCATATGTTAGGTTAGGTTAGGGTATGATGAGTTATAAGGCTAGCTTAACATACTTCGGTAAGAGGGGGTAATAACTCAAAACAGGTCATATGTTAGGTAAGTTTAGGGTATGATGAGTTATAAGGCTAGCTTAACATACACTGGTAAGGTGGGGGTGGTATCTCAAAACAGGTCATATGTTAGGTTAGGTTCGGGTATGATGAGTTATAAGGTTAGCTTAACATACATCGGTAAGGTGGGAACTCAAAGCAGATCATGTTAGGTTAGGTTAGGGTATGATGAGTTATAAGGTTAACTTAACATACACCGGTAAGGGCGGGTAGTAACTCAAAACAGGTCATATGTTAGGTTATGTTAGGGTATGATGAGTTATAAGGTTAGCTTAACATACACCGGTAAGGGGGTTAGTAACTCAAAACAGATCACATGTTAGGTTAGGTTAGGGTATGATGAGTATAAGGTTAGCTTAACATACATCGGTAAAGGGGGGGGTAGTAACTCAAAACAGGTCATATGTTCGGTTAGGTTAGGGTATGATGAGTTATAAGGTTAGCTTAACATACACCGGTAAGGTGGGGGTTGTAACTCAAAGCAGATCATATGTTAGGTTAGGTTAGAGTATGATGAGTTATAAGGTTAACTTAACATACACCGGTAAAGGAGGGTAGTAACTCAGAACAGGTCATATGTTAGGTTAATGGTATGATGAGTTATAAGGTTAGCTTAACATACATCGGTAAGGGAGGGTAGTAACTCAAAACAGGTCATATGTTAGGGTAGGGTATGATGAGTTATAAGGTTAGCTTAACATACACAGGTAAGGGGGGGTAGTAACTCAAAACAGGTCATATGTTAGGTTAGGTTAGGGTATGATGAGTTATAAGGCTAACTTAACATACACCGGTAAGGTGGGTAGTAACTCAAAACAGATCATGTGTTAGGTTATGTTAGGGTATGATGAGTTATAAGGTTAGCTTAACATACACCGGTAAGGTGGGGGTGGTATCTCAAAACACGTCATATGTTAGGTTAGGTTAGGGTATGATGAGTTATAAGGTTAGCTTAACATACACCGGTAAGGTGGGAACTCAAAGCAGATCATATTTAAGGTTAGGTTAGGGTATGATGAGTTACAAGGTTAACATACACCGGTAAGGGCGGGTAGTAACTCAAAACAGGTCATATGATTGGTTAGGTTAGGGAATGATGAGTTATAAGGTTAGCTTAACATACACCGGTAAGGGGGGGGGGGTAGTAACTCAAAACAGGTCATATGTTAGGTTAGGTTAGGTTAGGGTATGATGAGTAATAAGGTGAACTTAACATACACCGGTAAGGTGGGGATAGTAACTCAAAACAGGTCATATGTTAGGTTAGGTTAGGTTATGATGAGTTATAAGGTTAGCTTAACATACACCGGTAAGGTGGGGGTGGTAACTCAAAACAGGTCATATGTTAGGTTAGGTTACGGTATGATGAATTATAAGGTTAACTCAACATACACCGGTAAGATGGGGGTGGTATCTCAAAGCAGATCATATGTTAGGTTAGGTTACGGTATTATGAGTTATAAGGTTAACTTAACATACACAGGTAAGGGCAGGTAGTAACTCAAAACAGGTCACATGTTAGGTTAGGTTAGGGGATGACGAGTTATCAGGTTAGCTTAACATACACCGGTAAGGGGAGGGGTAGCAAATCAAAACAGGTCATATGTTAGGTTAAGTTAGGGTATGATGAGTTATAAGGTTAGCTTAACATACACGGGTAAGGGGGGGGTAGTAACTCAAAACAGGTCATATGTTAGGTTAGGGTATGATGAGTTATAAGGTTAGCTTAACATACACAGGTAAGGTGGGAACTCAAAGCAGATCATATGTTAGGTTAGGTTAGGGTATGATGAGTTATATGGTTAACTTAACATACACCGGTAAGGGGGGGGGTAGTAACTCAAAACAGATCATATGTTAGGTTAGGTTAGGGTATGATAAGTTATAAGGTTAACTTAACATACACCGGTAAGGGCGGGTAGTAACTCAAAACAGGTCATATGTTAGGTTAGGTTAGGGTATGATGAGTTATAAGGTTAGCTTATCATACATCGGTAAGGGCAGGTAGTAACTCAAAACAGATCATATGTTAAGTTAGGTTAGGATATGATGAGTTATAAGGTTAGCTTAACATACACCGGTAAGGGAGGGGGTAGTAACTCAAAACAGATCATATGTTAGGTTAGGTTAGGGTATGATCAGTTATAAGGTTAACTTAACATACACCGGTAAGGGCGGGTAGTAACTCAAAACAGGTCATTGTTAGGTTAGGTGAGGGTATGATGAGTTATAAGGTTAACTGAACATACACCAGTAAGGGTGGGTAGCAACTCAAAACAGGTCATAGATTAGGTTAGGGTATGAAGAGTTATAAGGTTAGCTTGACATACACCGGTAAGGTTGGAACTCAAAGCAGATCATATGTTAGGTTAGGTTAGGGTATGATGAGTTATGAGGTTAACTTAACATACACCGGTAAGGGCGGGTAGTAACTCAAAACAGGTCATATGTTAGGTTAGGGTATGATGAGCTATAAAGTTAGCTTAACATACACAGGTAAGGGGGGGTAGTAACTCAAAACAAATCATATGTTAGGTTAGGTTAGGGTATGATGAGTTATAAGGTTAACTTAACATACATCGGTAAGGGGGGGGGGGGGGGTAGTAGCCCAAACTAGTGATTTCACGATAGAAGTGAAGGTCTAAATCATTTACAACACATCGCAAACTATCAGAAAAAACATAGTCTGCATGTCTAAGTACAGGGATGACCAAAACTTAAAATTTACCCAATATACTGTAGCCTACCTCGAATCTAAACATTCAAATACTCATGGTAGTTAAAGTAAAATTTTACCCATTAATTAATATAAATGATGATATATCCCAGTGGTTCATTAGTGAATCACCAAAACAATAACATCACTATGTTGTCATGTTTAGCTAGCATCAGGCATTCTCAAAACAAAATTCAAACAATATCATTGCTTCTAAATTTACTCGTATCTCCATCTAGTACAGATATACTCTGTAAATGCACAGAAAAAAAAGGGGGACTGGGCTGTGGTGGACTTCCTTCTCCGATCCCTGTGTCTCTCTCTCTCCCCGACTCTGTCTCTCTGACTCCCTCTAGCTGCTCCCCTGAGGGAGGGCTACGAGAGGGACTGGGGACGTAGTTGCTGGCCCTCCTTGGTTACAAGACACACTCTCGTGAGGTTGAGCTGATCGGGGGGGGGGGGGGGGCCGGCAAAGGGTCTCCTTACATTTGCCCTCGCTAATGTAGGGTCACGTCTGGACTTTTTCTGAGACTATAAGTTGTATATTCTGGAGAAATCTTCAGATGAATGCTTGCCTGTTAACATCGTTGGTGGTGCCATGTGACATGAGAGGCTCTGGTTGATTTGTGGCCCCTTGACTTGGGCTCGAGGGTTACATTTTTACCTGGCTAATGTGAGGTTAGGTCTGGGCCTTGTCTGAAATGTACTGTAGTTGTGTATATTGGGAGAGAGTCGGCAGGTGCTTTTTACATGTTTGTTGGGGCCGTGTGACATGGGAGGGGAGCTAGCTGATTTGTAACTCCTTGAGTGGCCGCGAGGGATACCCTTACACTTGACCCCCCTAATGTCAGGTCAGGTCTGGACTGTTTCTGAGATGTAAGCTGTGGTCTGACAACCCATCACTACAGAAAGTCTTCCAGACAAGAAAACATGACAGCTGAGCTGGTGTGAACATGGGAGTTTTTTATATCCAAAAGAACATAAGAATGGAGGAAACTATTGGCCCATACCGTACAGTCCCATTTACACCCAATCCCTATGGCTTATATATCCATCCAACCTACGCTTGAAGCTGCTTTTCACGGCACATTTCTTTACTTACAAAATGTCCATGACTTAGGCCATAAAAAACACCCTTAAAACTTACCTGAACGTGGCATTTGGGGTCTGAAGAGGCTATCCTTTCTAGTACCTACGACTGCAGCGATGAGTTTGAAACTAGTGACGTCATTGCAAATGGCGGACTTGTTTCTAGAGAAATAAACTTATCTTGACTAATATAACAGGACTTTAAACTTTTATTACAAATTATATATACCGTATCACTCTACGAACGTGGCAGAGTGTATTTCTCGTGTTTATCCAGAACCGTCGACTCGTCTAATAGCAAATTCACACTTTCGGAGGAGTCATTTAATATATACCCTGTACATATTTTTACCCACAATAAGGCATACTAAGACAAATTACGTATCAGTAATACTACAGTATGCAAAAACTAATATTTTAAAAGATCAGAATCACACTGAAATATTACACGGCCGCTGAAAGCTGGTGGATAAGTGTGACAGACTGGGAGCTTGGCCGCTCAGCCGTCAGCAGAGGCGGGAAATACAAAGTTTTTCGCAGTCATATTTCCTTCCTCTGCTGACGGCCGTGTAATATTTCAGTGTGATTCTGATATTTTAGAATGCTATTTTTGGCATAATGTAGTATTACTGGTACTTAATTTGTCTCAGTATGCCTTATTGTGGGTAAAAATATGTATATATTAAATGCGTCCCCCGAAAGCGTAAATTTGCTACCATAGTTTAACAGTTAATTCATGTATAAAATTTCTGGTAAACTGCCTACGTGCTCATGTTTGAAATAATGCATGTATGTATCCTTATATAATTTAGCTAAATATCTTTCTCGTCAGAAACGATAATTCCAAAGATTATGAATAAACTCATTTAGAAATGCATCATTACTAAAGGGCAAAATCGGAAAGATTTGCAATAGCCAATCAGCTGTAAGTCTTGAGGAAGGGGCGGGGCATATTTTCTCAGCTAGGAAAAAATTACTATAGTGAGAGAAAAATAGTTGTTGTTCAAGTAATGTGGAATTGTTGTGGGCGATATAAAATGAGAAGACTACTAAGAGAACGCGCATGCGTACGTAGTGTCAACAAAGGCGGTAAGAGACTGCTCATTAAAAGTCATATCTCTGACGAATTCAGCCAGTCTACTGTAGTGGACGACTCCCCTACAAACTGCGTAGCTGCCACCACCTGCTACCGCATTCCGACGTGCCGTCTCCTAGCAACCAAGCGAGAGCTGAAACCAGATGTTACCGAATCTTAGCAACGGAACTAGTCACCGGCGACTTTCTGGGTTTTCCCAACATGACTCATAGCGGCTGCTGGGTATATAAGCTCTGTCTCACCATTGACACTTCACTTGAGACCTGAACCTCGGCGAGGTTGGTTCTCCCGGCTCCCCGATCCTTCCCCCCGAGGTACCGCGTGACCATGATCATGATCACCCTAGCCTAGGCGAAGGTTGTGAGACTGATTCCGGTCGAGCACCCTTCGCGCAAGAAACTCAATCTTCTTGTGATTAAAGATTTTTTTGACCACATTGGACTAAAGGGGGTGACAGGGGTCGTCCGGAGTAGCGGTGGTACCCTTGTCATCACGTTCAAAGAATGGGGGCAGGCCCACAAATTACCCCATCGAACCATCATCAATGGAGTTAACGTCATGTTTGACGCCCTACTTCAGGATAACTTGATTTTGGGAGTCATTTCCCACTCTGAGATTGAGTATCTCGAAAGAGACGAACTTGGCGAGCTGATTGGAGATCAGCTCGCAGTACTTAGGAAGCTGACCAGCACAACTGCCCTGGTTGGTTCTCCTAAGGAACTTCCCAGCTCCGTTATACTGGGTTGGGAGAAAATCCCAGTGAAACCTCAACAGCCAAAACCCACTCGTTGCTACAATTGCCAGAAATATGGCCATCTGGCAAGGAAGTGTCGCGCTCCCAAGGTGTGCTCTAGCTGCGGGGCACCCGGCCACACCGACGCTGACTGCCAGGCGGCCGTTAAGAAGTGCGCGGCTTGTGGTGGCCCTCACTCCTCCTCCGACCGGCTTTGTCCCAAGTGGAGGGAGGAGTGCAGGGTGGCCAGGCTGCGGTCTAAGGAAAAGTTGACTTACAAGGAGGCTCTCCTTGCAGTCAAGACTCTAGAAAAAAACAACCAAGACCGAAACAAACAAGAAAAGAACAAACAAGACAAAAACGTACAAGAAAAGAACAATCAAGATATCAACAAAGAAGAACCTTATAATATTATCGAAGACCAGACAGAACAAGACCAAAAAGAAGAAGACGAAGAACAAGAAGTAGAATGGAAAGTAAAAACTAAAAGAAGAACAAAGAGAAAAAAGAAGACCAACCAATCAGCTTTGGCCGAAATAGCCTAACGGCGAAGAGGCCAGAAATCCCTAACAACTTTAATTGACACTTGAGACCTGAACCTCGGCGAGGTTGGTTCTCCCGGCTCCCCGCTCCTTCCCCCCGAGGTACCGCGTGACCATGATCATGATCACCCTAGCCCAGGCGAAGGTTGTGAGACTGATTCCGGTCGAGCACCCTTCGCGCAAGAAACTCAATCTTCTTGTGATTAAAGATTTTTTTGACCACATTGGACTAAAGGGGGTGACAGGGGTCGTCCGGAGTAGCGGTGGTACCCTTGTCATCACGTTCGAAGAATGGGGGCAGGCCCACAAATTACCCCATCGAACGATCATCAATGGAGTCGACGTCATGTTTGACGCCCTACTTCAGGATAACTTGGTTTTGGGAGTCATTTCCCACTCTGAAATTGAGTATCTCGAAAGAGACGAACTTGGCGAGCTGATTGGAGATCAGCTCGCAGTACTTAGGAAGCTGACCAGCACAACTGCCCTGGTTGGTTCTCCTAAGGAACTTCCCAGCTCCGTTATACTGGGTTGGGAGAAAATCCCAGTGAAACCTCAACAGCCAAAACCCACTCGTTGCTACAATTGCCAGAAATATGGCCATCTGGCGAGGAAGTGTCGCGCTCCCAAGGTGTGCTCTAGCTGCGGGGCACCCGGCCACACCGACGCTGACTGCCAGGCGGCCGTTAAGAAGTGCGCGGCTTGTGGTGGCCCTCACTCCTCCTCCGACCGGCTTTGTCCCAAGTGGAGGGAGGAGTGCAGGGTGGCCAGGCTGCGGTCTAAGGAAAAGTTGACTTACAAGGAGGCTCTCCTTGCAGTCAAGACTCTAGAAAAAAACAACCAAGACCGAAACAAACAAGAAAAGAACAAACAAGACAAAAACGAACAAGAAAAGAACAATCAAGATATCAACAAAGAAGAACCTGATAATATTATAGAAGACCAGACAGAACAAGACCAAAAAGAAGAAGACGAAGAACAAGAAGTAGAATGGAAAGTAAAAACTAAAAGAAGAACAAAGAGAAAAAAGAAGACCAACCAATCAGCTTCGGCCGAAATAGCCTAACGGCGAAGAGGCCAGAAATCCCAAACAACTTGAATTGACATTCATTCTGACCATTCTTCTTGAACAAGCAACACGTCCTCCTTCGCCGCTGCCTGGCTCCCTTCGCTTCTCCTCGCCTGCCTGGCGGTCCTCGCTCCCGCCAGCGAGCATGGCGACCCACCAGCTGTCCTTCTCTGAGCTTCCTCACCAACCAACTCTCATTCTGCCCATCTTCCTGAACAAGCAACACCTCCTCCAGCAAGCTCCACGCTGTTAACATTTATTTCAACCAGGAGGCCAGCAACAGGCAACATCTTCTCTAACGAAGCTCCTGCACATCTACCTCCTTCAACACGCTACTCACCGAACGTCTTCTACTGAGCAGCTCCCCACCACACGGCATCTCCAGCACCAGACTGTCTATCATATAACTTATATTATATAAGAAAACCACATTAGAGTTTCCTTCCATCCTGAGTGCTAGACAACATTAATATCTCGATACCCCTACAATGGTGACTCCCGGAAATTAGCACTCACACAGGATGGAGGAGACACTGATCACGCTACCAGTCTTCAAGCAGACACCGGCTCCTCTTCCTGCCCCACCCACCACATTCTGACGACCCCAGCACACCCGTCATGCCTCAGACGCTGACCCCGGCCCAGCAAATACCCCTGACGCGGCCTCTGTTCCTGACCCAGAGTAACACACACACCCTCTTTTCTCCCTCAGGTACTCCCTGCTAATGTCCTGCACCCTGCTGCTGTCGTGGACCCAGCTGCTGTCACGAGCCCTAATCCGCTTCTGCTGACGCAGCCCCTGCTCCTGACCCAGGCCCACACACACCCCAGCAGGCGCATCTGACGACCCTGTACCTGTCGTGAGGGAAGCACAACATTCATCGCCTCCACACACCCTTTTTCTCCCTTCTCCCACAGATAGTGTGTATCTAGACAGTTGTATTTCGGCGATCGGCTCATCACGCCATCGCCGTTGTCTCACATGAGGCATGCACCGCCCGGTCTGCCTCACATGTGCTAAGCAACTCTACAGACAACAAGTCTCCTACACCGCATGGAGGGAAGGGGGAGTATTGTAGTGGACGACTCCCCTACAAACTGCGTAGCTGCCACCACCTGCTACTGCATTCCGACGTGCCGTCTCCTAGCAACCAAGCGAGAGCTGAAACCAGATGTTACCGTATCTTGGCAACGGAACTAGTCACCAGCGACTTTCTGGGTTTTCCCAACATGACTCATAGCGGCTGCTGGGTATATAAGCTCTGTCTCACCATTGACATTCATTCTGACCATTCTTCTTGAACAAGCAACATCTCCTCCTTCGCCGCTGCCTGGCTCCCTTCGCTTCTCCTCGCCTGCCTGGCGGTCCTCGCTCCCGCCAGCGAGCATGGCGACCCACCAGCTGTCCTTCTCTGAGCTTCCTCACCAACCAACTCTCATTCTGGCCATCTTCCTGAACAAGCAACACCTCCTCCAGCAAGCTCCACGCTGTTAACATTTATTTCAACCAGGAGGCCAGCAACAGGCAACATCTTCTCTAACGAAGCTCCTGCACATCTACCTCCTTCAACACGCTACTCATCGAACGTCTTCTACTAAGCAGCTCCCCACCACACGGCATCTCCAGCACCAGACTGTCTATCATATAACTTATATTATATAAGAAAACCACATTCGAGTTTCCTTCCATCCTGAGTGCTAGACAACATTAATATCTCGATACCCCTACACTACTAATCGCAGCCTGTGCAGACAACTATAGTAAGACCCAGTTATCAGCACAGTGGCATCTAGTTTTTTTATTTTGGACTTTGTCGTTTTTTTTTTTTTTTATAAAACATCCGGTCCGACCACCCGATCCCTCTGGGCAAAGTTTTTCAAGTTTGCGTATGCGCAATGTGACAGTGTGACGTAGCAGTGACGCCATTACCACCCCACCTGACTGCAGTGTTGCCAACGTGCCCTATGCCCGCCGTTAAGCGCTCCCGTTTGTTGGAAACGGCAGCAGTAGGTGACAGTAATGCTGACGACTTTCTTCTTGAAGACAAGTCAAAGAAGAAGCAGAAACCTCAGAAGTCAGGGTCTCCAGCAGGGGCCACGGCTCCCCCTCGCACCCCGTCGGGGGCTGTAGAGGGTGGCCTCCTGTCATCGGGGTCCCCAAGTGAGCTTACATGTGGCTCAATGACCGACCATCGCGCCTTCGTCGTCTCGCCTTTCCTCGGGACTTGCCTCTGAGCACCTGAGCACAGGGACGACCTGGTTCTTCCGTCACTGCTCTCCACTTCAGGACTCAACACTTCGCCTCCGCCGAAGTCCCACAGCCGTGATAGTCACCACACAAATGGACGAGACGGTACGCCTGCTCACTCAGGTGGGCCTTCCTGTTTCCCCAGGGGGAGGTGATGCTGAAGTTCACCACCATCACCCCAGAAACTCGTCGTACCAAGGTAATGGTTCGCCACGTACCCTGGGAGATCCCTATCGACGATCTTCGCCCTCTTCGCCCACAACTACTGGACATGGAACGCCGCATCAACCCGGTCTCCAAACGTCCATCCAACGAACTCATTGGCTGGTGGGTGGGCCCCCTCCCCCCGAAGGTGAATGTAGGACCAATTCACAACTGTCCTCTCGACCGATTTATCGGAACCCTGAAAATCTGTGGTCGTTGCCAATCGTGGAAACACCGCACCTGGGAGTGCACGAGGATGGTCGCCTGCGGTTTTTGTGCAGGTCCTCACGAAACAGTGGAATGCAAATCGAAAATTCAGAACAAAATCCCAGTTATTCCACGGTGTGTCAATTGCCACGGCAGTCACCACGCCTGGAATGCCAATTGCCCACAGCGTCCTGGCACTCGCCCGGGGAAAACTTACCTTGTACCACCGCCCTCGTCTCTGACGAAACCCTGTCAACCAAACCTCACTCCTATCCACCACCGCCTCGTCCATCCACCAAGGATTTCCCATTGATCACCTCTCCCCTACCATCCCCCCTATCACCCTTACCACCCATTCTTTCTCCCCTCCCTCCTTCTCCCTACCGTTCTTGGAACAAGGTCGTTGCCGGCCCTGCCACACAGTCACCACCACCTCCTGCCCACCTGGACCCCAGCTGTCCTTCACCAGCACCACCACATCTTGCTCACCTGAGCCCTCACCTTTCCTCCCCGTCACCACCACCTCCTGCCCACCCGGACCTCCACTGTCTCTCACCTGAACCCTCACCGTCCCTCTCCGTCGGTACCACCACCACATGCCCAGTCGGGCCCTCGGCAATCCTTGCCGCCACCTCCAGCTCCTGCACAGGTACACCAAGTTGGTTCTATGGAAACAATCACTTTCCGTCTGGATCGCCACTCCAAGCAAATCAACCTTCTCTCTGCCCAACTCGACTTGTTTGTGAAAAGAATTGCGACATTGCAGAGGCAACAACAACTCATTCTGGACACCCTGACCCAACAGGGGCGCACTTTGCAAGCCCTGATGACCCGCCTCCTTCCATCTCCCGAGATGGAGGATCCATCCCTCGCTCTCCCACTCCTCCCTCTCCATTTTTCTCAACAGAATTTGGTACCTCCTCTGGAGCCCTGTCTCGCCCCACCGACTCATCTCATACCAGAGGCCGTTTCCTCCTCTTCTTACAATGGAACATCCAGGGACTTAGACCTCGCCGGACAGACCTCGCCCAGTTTGTGCTCTCCCATCAAGTAGATGTTGCTCTACTTCAGGAAACCATCACAGACGATGTTACTCCACTCCGCCTCTCTGGCTATACTGTTTACACCCTGCCTCGGTACCGTGGGCAGGCTCGTGGTCTCCTCACCCTTGTGCGTAACACCATTCCATCTGTTCGTCTCCCTTCACCTGACTCACTTGGACCCCCGTCTGAATTACTTTCTGTCTCCCTTACTCTTGGTGACCGGACCTTCGTGTAGTCAATGTTCATTTCAAGAGTGATTCTCTGGACCCCCAGGTTCTTCACGACCTCCATGATGGGGTTCCCACTATTGTTCTTGGCGACTTTAATGCCCGCCATCCCACTCTTACTCCGGATCATCCCACGCCATGTACCCTTAACGGATCCCATCTCTCACAGTTTCTTAATGGGGATGATGATGAAGTTCGCTTTCTTTGTCCTGACGATCGTACTCGCCTCCCCCATAGTTTCCTTGATGTTGGCTTACTATTGAACGGTCAAACCTCCTTTCATCCTACCATCTGCTCTGTATAGTGACCATATTGCCGTTACTACCCATCTCAGGCTCTCCTTCTCTGCCCCGACATCAGCTCCTTATCGATCCCCTCGCCTTCGTCTCACACAAGATGCTGTTCCTTCCTTTACCCAATACCTTTCTACCTGGGCATTTGGAACCTTGAGTACAGAGACAGGTTAAAGCATCTTAATTTGCACTCCCTCGAGAGACGTAGAGTGAGGGCGATATTGAAATCGGGGCTGAAGAAAGGGGACATTACAAAGGTTCTCAAACTATCCAACCAAGAGGGAACTCGTAACAATGGTTTTAAATTAGACAAATTCAGATTTAGGCACGAAATAGGTAAAAATTGGTTCGGAAATAGAGTAGTGGACGAGTGGAACAAGTTACCAAATATCATCATTATCTCGAATTCGCTGGATAGCTTCAAACATAGGTTGGATGGATATATGAGCAATAGGGGTTGGGTGTAAATGGGACTGTCCAGTATGGGCCAATAGGCCCGCTGCAGTTTCCTCCATTCTTATGATCGTATGTTCTTATATAATCCGAGAAAGGTGTCAATATTCATAACCAAAACAAGATGAGTCAATGCAGAGCGTAGTAACCTTGCTAGGTTCAGTGAGGTTAGGTTTCTTTCTGTTCTTTTAACTCCACATTTCCCCTGAATAGTAATGTTAAGAAAAGACTTTCCTTTATTAATACATTAAAATCAAAATACACTCAGCATTGATTCAATTATATTGAAAATAGATCAAAATAGTTTTCCTAAAGAAAAACACTCAAATTAAGAAGCGTAAATGTTCTTTACATTTACCTCTTCATGAACCCTAAACACGAAAGTGTTGTAACACATTACCGTAACTCAACCAGTAACCAGAATCTTTCTTACCCGGAAAACTATTCGTTGCGAAGAATCTCACAGCAATCATCAACTGATAAATGGGAGGTAGAGGTGAACCATAGCCAACAGGTCTGTCAAGTAGATGCTCCATATCACGGAAAATATCAAGGAAATCTCCCATGCTGAACCAAAATCGTTTAAATTGCCTGTCATCATAAAAACTGATTGGATTCTGCCTATCTACCATCAGTCTTCTCGCTACAAAATTTCCAATTTGATGATATCGGCGAAATCCGCGCTCTCTGTCTAAATTCATGTTGACTTGCTTGGATGAACGACAGCTAAATCTGTCCCCAGGCTGGATTAATGAGAGGATCGACAATTCCGATCTCAAACCCGTCTTGAATCTTTGTGTTGGCTCAAGACAGCGTTCTGATTACCAACAATTTTCAATCTTCGCTCGATCCTTTGTTTAAACCTTCATGCTGTTTCAAATCACTGTTCTGAATTCGGGCCTCAGTGATTATTAAAGAGGACTTCAGGTCACAAGTGTTTCTGTGACCTGGTGAAAACCTACCAGCCTATTGTTTGTCTGTATGCTGATACCGATCGTCGGGAAATTACCAGAGACTGGTGGGACAGCCAGTGGTAATTTGACACTTGTGGTATATCTACTGCTCTGGTATATACGACCTGGTCGCTAGTTACCAGCAGTTGGTGGTAAGTGGTGAAAGGAGTTCGTAACATCTTAATAACTTTATTAATATAGCGATTTTTTTCGTGTTTACATATTTTTAATTCTTCAACAGCCAAGGTCTTTAAGCAATCAGTGTATTCATTACATTTCAACTTACATCGAGGGCAGTTATTGATGACTTGAGAGAGTATGTGTAGTGTTGTGCGTGTATTGAACGCTGGCACTACAACAGTAATATACTGTAGTAAAGGTACTGTACAGTTACGACCAAAATTCCCCAGAAACTTGGCCATATCTACTGTTGCACGTACTTGTGGTCTTACTTATGATTGGGTTATAGCTGGTGAACGATGCTTTTCATTTTGACTCATGTTATAATTTACAACATAAAAAAGTGTATAATACAAAGAAATATCTGAATACACATATATTAAGATATCAATGCCCCTTGACCTACATGTCTCGTAAGTACTGTAGGTGTCCAGAGAATTTTGCCCCCACTTATACATCAATTACTCTCCCAATATATTTTACCACAAAATATTCTGGATGGTAATTTCGTTTGTTTCTTGCTCTTAAATGAACGTAAAGTACTATATTTGTGGTTACGGTGAATCTCGGTGTAATTTTTATTTATTAACTTATTTTAAATGAATGTATCTATTTAAGGTAGAGTCTCAGTCTAATTTTCATATTGTTAGGAATCTTGGTAAGGTTAAATGTATGTACAATTCTAATACTGTTATAGCTGATTTCTTCCTTATATTTACATTTTATCATAAGCTAAATTGTTTGGTGATTCTTATATATCTTCACGTAGAGGAATATTCATCATACAGACAGTGAGTTATTGTTCAATTTTTACCCTTTGTGGATGATAATAGACATAAATAATATTAAGTATCATAATCAGCAGAAAATCAGGAATCATGATTTGGAGATACGGCACCGATATCTCTGCCAAGTGTCCTGAGTTCAGAGTTTCCGGATTCATGATTTCAGCATCTATGGTTTTAGGGCTCAAGGATTCATGGTTCATAGGTTGGAGGTTCAAGGGTTCGGGATTTATAGTTTTAAGGATTCGGGATTCAAGGGTTCGGCGTTCAAGGGTTCGTGGTCCAAAGATTTGGAGTTCATGGGTTCGTGGTTCAAAGGTTTGGGGTTAATGTGTTCAGGGAGTCGGTATTTTTTTTACATGAACTTCTTACGCCCTTTTTTTAAGAGACAGTTGAAAGAATAATAATTTGTGAGGGAAGTAATATTTAGTGGATAAACTGAAGAAATATAGAGGGAGGCAGTAGTTTTCGGACCAAGGCCAAGTCAATTTTGGCCTTAACCGTGATATTGGGCGCATCTTGATGATCTAGGTATCTGGATGATGTGTTACCATAGTTTTAGGACGATTGGTGATGTTTTCGGCCATTCTAGATCAAGGTCAGGTTAGCAGGGTCAAGGTCAAGGTCTTTTCCTGGACCACAGGCGACCATCTTGAAAAACTAACTATTTAATCCTTTGACTTAGAGCCTTGAATGGCACCACCCTGTTCCATAGTGTAAATGACTCAGGAGGCCCTTGAACGTTGGCTGCATACTCAGGGTAGGCCTCCTACTTGAGCAGCAACAAAGAGAGAGGTGACACCGGGTGAGCATAACGCGTGCATTTTGTGAGACGATCATCCAGGATAAATGAGGCGCGACCAGGCGTGAGCATTTCAGCTACAGACAGAACCGAGTTCCACCCCGAGCCTCGGATGAACTTGCCCGCCATGAGTTGTGCCTTGTCCTAGATGTGCAGGGAACCCATTATAGCGAAGCATCTAAGTGTCAATTTTATAGGGAATCTTGCAAAGGGTGATACAAGTAAGAAAATTGGCATGGAGATTCATTTGGGTTAATTATCAAAGATGGCCACCAAATGTGGATGTCAGATTTTCCTTTATGGGTATAAAAATTATTGTGTTCATTAATTCAGGTGATTTCAGTGTTGATTTATATGTTTTTGAGTATGTAGAATCTGAATTTTGTGCTAAAAATACTGAAATGGATATCATTCAAAGGAAACATGTTTAAAAAGAGTGAATGTCAATGTACTACCAGGACACACTGGTGACAACACTGCTGTGAAACTCAGCATGGGGTTCAGTGTCAGCTAAGTACGAAGCTCATAGTAAAGATTAATATATATACAAGTACTTAGTGTCCCTAATGTTACCTAATCAGACCCAAATATGGTTAGGTAGCCGCACCTGCATTGACAGGATGTGCCAGCGCGGGAGAGCAGAGCCAAGGATAATTGGGTTAAAGTTATCCGGGTGGTGTACAGATCGCACGGGGCTTAAATAATATTGGATGAACGATCGGGTTAGGTGTAGGGCAAACAATTAGTTAAATCTAGTTGTGTATCATACAGGGAAGTACATACTGTATATTTACGAGGGTTAACATCCACACTTCAGGATGCAGGCCGTTCTGTAACATTCCTATGGACACCCAGTCATGTCGGTATCTTGGGGAATGAGGCAGCAGATGGCCTTGCCAAGACTGACTGCAACAAGGCCACACCTGACTATGTTGTTCCTCGAACACTTTTACAGCTTAGGACCCAAATTCGCCGCAAACAGAGAGAAGCTCGGGAAGCAGCCATCCCCTTGGACTCCCCGCCCACCTGGTACGATGTCCTCCGTAAACTTTCTGACCTCTCGTATGTCTATTGGAAAGGGTCACGGAAAAGGGACGTGATTGCTGCCCGTATCATCATTATGCAGAACACCCGACAGACGCACCCTTATCCACTACCTCCTAAGATGTCCCCACACACAACGCTTCCGTGACGCCTGCTGGACCACCACTCCACGACCCCCTGACGGAGACACGATGATCCTCCCCATACTGGCCAGATACTATGTAAATAATGATAATACTGATAATGTCTTAAGGGAATATCCTTCCTTCTTAAGGCTTTAGTAAGCCCCTTTATAATATTTATACTGTATATACTTGTCACACGTGCCAGATGCTTCTGGCGTTATTGTATAGGGGTACCTAGTGACAGCACTAGGATCCCTCTTCTTCTATCAAGGAATAAACTATTGAAATTGAAATTGAATAGAAGTACATATGATACAGAGTGGTAAAAGGATAAACCCTCGGCTCTGTACCACAATGGCGATGAATATTGGTCCTAAAAGTAAACCTGAAAGGAAAACAAACTGGGCCAAGTGCTGTCTATGTCAAGATGATAAAAAGGAAGAACTTTAATCTTCAAAGACTAACCCTTCTAGAAGAGAGGAAGATGGATACAGCAAATTAGCCAAGAATATTCCTCTTTTCTACTCAATCAATGCCCTTCCAACAAGGCTTGATATGGAAAGACTAGATGGTGGCGATAGTATTGCAGAGACGTTAGGGAAAAATAATGTAAAATATCATGAAAGCTGTAGACTAAGGTTTAACAACACAATATTACAAATAGCCACAAAAAAGAGCAACTACCTCTGTAGTTGACAGTGATGAAGGTTGCAGAAGTAAGGTACCACGAAAACCAAGAGACACAAAAACTACAACAGGATGTTTTTTGTGTGACAAGTCAGCACCAGAGAGTGCTCTCAGACAAGCAATGACAATGAAACTCAATGATGGACTCAATAAAAGTGTAAAGACACTCAGTGACAAAAGACTCCTTGCTAAACTTAGTGCAGGAGATGTAGTGGCACAAGAGATGAAACATCATCCGGCTTCCTTAGCTGCACTGTACAACAGAGAATGAGCTTATCTTAGTGCAATGGAATATGAGAAAACACGAGGAACCTTGACAAAAAAAATGCTTATCTACATATCCAGTGGCTTTCTCTGAATTGGTGACATACTGTACATCAATGAGACAAAAACTACATGTGAAGGTTCTAATCGAAAAATTTGTAGACTTAGTCTTACTGTACAAGAAAAGACTCGAACAACTTGGTGTCCAATCAACTGAAGTTCATTCTAATAGAGATAAGGACCAATTGGTTTCACATATTCCTCAACTTGAAGTTCACAATCAAGGAATAGATGTTTTGCTAGTATTCCAAGAGGATGTAGGCTCCATCTTGGCTGAGGTTGACAAATACAGTGAAGCTGTTCAATTGGCCAAGGCTTCAACAATAATACGGCAGGATATGCTCAAACACAAGTCAAAATTCCTTACCATACTTGATGATAGAAGTATTGAAGAGGCAGTCCCTTCATCACTTCTCCAATTCATATATGTGATTATACATGCGCAGGCATTAAATCACAAATTCAGCAAGGATAGAAAATCAGTGATGATGAGACTGTCAGTGACAGTGGTTTCAATAAATTTAATAGCTTTGAGTATGGCAACTCCTTTTTCAATTGTATTATCTCGTTAGATTGAGTCACAACGATAGCACTTCCAGCCGTCCCACAGCCGGTGTTAAGAGATCCATCAGTGTAGATGGTCTTTGTGATATTATCATCAGTCTGTAGGGTGTGTATGTGTCCAAGAGCTCTAACTTTGGCAGTGTGTTGGAGATAAATACTTTGTATATAATTAAACTTTTAGGCGGATATGTCGGTATTGTGATATCGAAGGGAACTGTTTGCCAAGGTGGAAGGAAATGCTGTTGTGTCTCAACTTTGTACAGATGGTTTAGTCCAAACATTTAGACTCACCAGTCCCATGGTTCATATATTCTAGCAATTTTAAGGAAACAATGTTAACAAGATCACCACGCAAAAGCCTCAGGGCTATCATCAAGTTGACTTTAATTATTCTATCTTTGACACTGAGTATACCTCTTTCCTCATATTAAGTACTTTAGTGCTCAGGGGCATCCTCGGATAATTCTGAGGGCTTTATTGTGTATTTTTCGAGCTTATTGATGTCTTTCCCGTCACGAATGACCAGGGCTGGTGCGTGGTAATCTATCAGAGATCGTATATAGCCTAGGTACATTGTTTTAACAATTCTAATATTAGCACCATAGTGCGGGCTGTACCCCGCTACACTTCTAAGAGGTCTCAGTCTATCAGTACATTGACGGGTTAGCTGTTGTATGGCAGGTAAGGTACAAGGGACGGAAACACCAAGATATTTAAGAGACGAAACATAGTCAATAGTGTTGTTACCTATCTTGAACTTAGCGGGGCCGCGTTTGCAGTTACCAGCTTGTTTGTTCAACACCTTAGTTTTCTCAGTGGAGATAATAATTCTCACATGCTGCGTGTACATGGTTCAGTATTGTTTGCATTTCACGATGAGTTTTAGTATGTATAAGAATATCATCAGTATAGCTGGTTTGTGATATTACTGGGGTTGTCTGGTATTGAATTTAATAATGCATGCATAAGAACATTGAACAAAGTAGGACTAAGTACTCCACTTTCAGGTGTGCCAAATTGCATATCTTTAACTTCACTTTTATAACCCTGAAACAGTGCAGCAGCCCTTCTGTTGGTTAGGTAACCACTTATCCAGTGTAACAGCCGACCTCCTATGTCCCTTTTGGCTAGTTTCCTACAATATAAGTTGCCTATTGGCAATATCAAATGCAGCTTTTAGGTCAAGAAATGCTGTGTATCATCAGTTAAGAATGTGGTAATGCAATTATGTACACCTTTACCATGGGTGAAGCCATTTATGTTAGGAGACATGTGTTCTCTGATTCTATATAAGAGTCTGCCAAGAACCATCCTCTCAAAGATTTTGCACTGGCAGCTGGTTAGTGATATGGAACGAAAAGCATCAAGCTGTCCTGTTACGTGCAACGTATCTCATGATAGAACTATCCTTAACAACCAATTACTTCATGAGCTGTACGTCCCTACCGGACGTACTAACTGTGTATGTATTATTTATATTTATTGTATGATGATATATTTTTCAGACTAGAATTACACCTTGTATCTTTTTAATAGATTATAATATTAAATTCTGTAATACTGTAATAGCATTAACAATGACATGTTAAGTACGGTGTTTGGGTCAGTCTGCTCAAAGGAGTGTGGGCCGCCACAGACAACGCATTTTTCTCTGTATTGGGGCAGGCGGTGTAGCTGTGTCCGGGGTACCGCACAGGGAGCATATGTCCTCCTGCGCCTCACACTTGTTGACAGTGTGACCGTAGTGCTGGCATTTGTAGCAGCGTTTGGGTCTGCAGTAGGGCTTGAATGTCACGGTTACCCACGTCAGTTGAGCCTCTTTGGGTAGGGTATCGTGGTGTCCGATTAGGGCAGTGGTGTCGGACAGCTTCTTGACAAAGCTGAGTTGTCCCTTAAGTAATTGGTCCAGTTTTTTTGTGTTCATGTGGGCAATTTCGGCGTGGGAGATTACTCCCAGCTTCAAGTTGTCTCACATGTAGGTTATCGTATGAACTTGGATGTCGTTGATGTCGGAGAGCTCCGCGAGTTATCCGGGCTGACCATATTCGCAAAGGTGACTTTGATGTCTCCATGCAGCTTCAGTTGTTCCACCTTGGTATTCCCCACGATCCCTTCAGTTTCAAAGAACGTCTTGAGGACTAGGAGGTTTAATTTCTTGGGGCAGGTCTGCTTGACTGGGTGTATCCGAGACACCTTGGAGTCTTCGTAACCGGTCATGGTGAGGGCCCACAAATTTACATTGCCCCACACACTCACACACACACACACACACACATACACACACGCACACACACACACACACACACACACACACACACACAATGACACATTCTCACTCCCGAGTTTTTGTGGGCTAGGGTAAAAAAATTAAGTAAGATGTGTAATTTAGTATCAATATGTTAGAATATTAAATATTATTATGTTAAGAATAAAATACTAAAGTTAATAATAATTATTCTTGTTTTGTTACACCTTAAATTGGGCTACATTTTGTCTGGAGGGTACGAAATCAGGTACGAAATTACGGTACGATAATCTATCGTAGTAGTCGGTACGATAAGCTATCGTACTAGTACGGTACGAAGGCATATCTGAGTTACGGTACGGTCTTTTTCCTTTGGTACTAATTTCGATAAATCAATCGTACCGTACCGAAATGCACTCTCTGCTTGCGTTGTCAGTTCACTTCTGTCTTAGATCGGGTGATGTACTCATGGTATTCATTGTTGAGGCTGGCTGGCTGTTTTGGTGTTTTATGTATTATGTTCTAGAATTGTGTATTGATTTGGTTGTCAGTGATATTGGCAACCTTAAAGTAACCTAGTATGTTCATGTGATTAGCTTTATTTCATTGCTATTAGTGGTAAATGTTTGTAAGTATAGTTATACATTTCCTTCTAGTTCCTTTACTCCAATCATCAAGTATTCAGTTATTAAAAGGGGCTGCATTCAATCTATACATTACACCGTAGTTGGAGTTCTTCAATACAAATTTAAGAACCATATATTGTAATCCTCTTAAAATATATTCAATTTTTGTTTGTTACGGACCTTACCCCTTTGACACGTAACAGTTCTGGTTTCGGTATTGGTACAACAATACTGTTGATCCATGATGTGGGTAGTTGGCCCTAAGCATGACTCATATTGTACTATGCCAATAATGGATTGCCCGGTACACGCCATAGTACGTAATAGCCTAACGATACTGCAGGTGACTCCGTCCTCTCCAGAGGGCAGTAGACCTACCTCTGGTGAAGGCGGCGTCAAGTTCCCACTCAGTATATGGAACATCACACTCATCTTTCTGTTTGCCCAGCATAAAGTTAATGAGATTACTTCTCTCTACAGACTTCGCATCAAGGAGTCCCCGAGTCAAAGTTGGTAATAAGTCATAGCTAGAGACATGAGCCCACTTTGTTATAAGCTCATTCAACTTTTGCAGAGAGTTTGGATGGAACACTTGTCTACTGCTTTTACTTCTGATTGTGTTTATATCTTTCCAGGCTCTGCTGAGGGATGTGTGTTGGTTCAGGCTGTTGACATATGTTTCCCATGCATTTTGTCTGAGTTCGTTTACAAGTTCCCTGGAAGCAGCAAGGGAAGCTTGATACAATTGTAACATTTGAGGTGTTCTAATTCGTTTGTAACCCTTACCCACCCTCCTGACTCAAGCCCCGAGTTTTATCAGTTTGGGGTCATCATAGCACTGCTATTGCTTGTTCCCATAATGCTCACCACGTTTTCTCAACACACTTTAGTTACACTCGACATCACCACCAGTTTCTGTTGTTTGTGTTTGTTAATTTTCACTGACCATGTCCACACAGACACCAGTGGAACTGTTACCAGTCTCACTGTTTTCCTCTGCGTGGACACTAGTTCCTGTTGGATCTTGAGTTTCCACTTCTGGTACTGACATTTGAAAGTCTTCACTTTGATTGTAATCTTTCCATAGCTGCTGCTCTGCGTTGGTGGTGTTCTTTTTCTGTAGTGAATATCAGTTTGAGCTGCAAATTGAGCTTTGAGTTCTTTAATTTAATTTTTCATATCATTGATCTCTTCATTTTGTGCGTGTTCACGGGGTGTGCTGGCAGCTCCCTGTTGTGTCAGTACGTCTGTGTTGCCCTATGCTGATCTTTCGTTGATGGCTGGTGTTGATCCTGGGGCTTTGGTGGGGAGGGTGGGTCACGGCATGGTCATAGGGAATACCCTAGAAGCATTAGGGCTTCTTGAGACCTGCCTGGTTGGCGGGTTTGGGCGCCTAGGGGGTGTAGAAAGCACAAGGACAGCCAACTGTTTTGCAGTTAACACACTTCTGTTGAATATTTTTCCCTTGAGCAACTTTATTTCTGCAAGTCTGTGTTGCATGTTGTCCTGAGCAAAGACCACACCACGGCTTGGTAGAGGGGAATAATCGAGCCATGTGGTCCCAGTGTTGAGAATTGTAACACCTCCGGGTAGGGGGCTAATAGAGTCCTTCAGAGTCCGATAGGCACCACGGACTCGAGTGGACTTGGGAGGGTCCTCCGAGTCAACCCAGTATACAATAACTGCGTTCTTACCCATGGGATCAGCTTCTAGTATAGTAGTAGTGTAGGGGTCTGGTAATGGTCTAGCCCTATGATGAAGATGGTTTTCTTGCTCTATGGTTGGGATGGTTGTTCCATGGTTATTCCTATTATGCTATTGGTGAGGAGATCCTGTATGACTGCTGGGTCGCTTCTAACCAGAACATGATCTTGTGTACTGGTTGTGAACTGAAACTTGGTGTCTGAGTATTTATCTTCCGCATCGTCCAGCAATCGATACTTGACTTCAGGTGGTGTACCTACAGGGAAGTTTAATCTTACTCTCATGGGGGACTGAGGTTGTAGTTGTTGGTCTCTAAGATTTTCTGCCTTTTCAGCCTTCCGTTTGTTCTTGGACTGAAGTAGTTGAAAGTCATCCTCTCCATTGGCTAAAGAGAGGAGCTAGGTCTCCAGTTAACTCAGACATGATGGAGTTACAGGACTCGACCTATATGCCTGCGTCAGAGGGCCGAGAACTGCTTGGCACTCCTAGGAAATCAGCGGTGGTTGGGAGGCCTAACCCTCACAGAGGACAAGGCAAACTGACGTCTACAGCGTATCAGTGGTGTGAGGGGAGGACGTGAGCAGGCCACCCGGCAGGGGTGGGAGTGTGGTGGCAGAGGTAGCAGGAGTATTCTCAGTTTACAAACACTTTTATTACACTTGTTGTTCTTGTTCAATGGTATCTGCCTCAAGATGCCAGTGTGGGGGGTTATGGTGCCTCAAGGTACCAGGAGGGGGGACGGTGCCTCAAGGTACCAGGGGGGGGATGGTGCCTCAAGGTGCCAGGGGGGGTGATGGTGCCTCAAGGTGCCAGGGGCGTTGATGGTGCCCCAAGGTGCCAGGGGGGTGATAGCGCCTCAAGGTGCCAAGACGGGGGTGATGGTGCCTCAAGGTGCCAGGAGGGGGGTGATGGTGCCTCAAGATGCCAGGAGGGGGGTGATGGTGCCTCAAGGTGCCAGGAGGGGGGGTGATGGTGCCTCAAGGTGCCAGGGGGGGTGATGGTGCTTGAAGACGCCGGGAGGGGTGATGGTACCTCAAGGTGCCAGGGGGGGGGGGGGGTGATGGTGCCTAAAGGTGCCAGGGGGGGGGAATGATGGTGCCTCAAGGTACCAAAGGGGGGGGTGATGGGGCCACAAGGTGCCAGGGGGGTGATGGTGCCTGAAGGCGCCAGGGGGTGAGATGATGCCCCAAGGCACCACGGGGGGTGGGGAATGGTGCCTCAAGGTGCCAGGAAGGGGGTGATGGTGCCTCAAGGTGCCAGGGGGCCGATGGTGCCTCAAGGTGTCAAGGGGGGGTGATGGTACCTCAAAGTGCCAGGGGGGTGATGGTGCCTCAAGGTGCCAGGGGGGGTGATGGTGCCTCAAGGTGCCAGGAGGGGGGGTGATGGTGCCTCAAAGTGCCAGGGGGGTGATGGTGCCTCAAGGTGCCAGGGGGGGTGATGGTGCCTCAAGGTGCCAGGGGGGGGGGGTGATGGTGCCTCAAGGTGCCAGGGGAGTGATGGTGCCTCAAGGTGCCAGGAGGGGGATGATGGTGCCTCAAGGTGCCAGTGGGGTGATGGTGCCTCAAGGTGCCAGGACGGAGGTGATGGTGCCTCAAGGTGCTAGAGGGGGGGGGTGATGGTGCCTCAAGGTGCCAGGAAGGAAGTAATGGTGCCTCAATGTGCCAGGAAGGGAGTGATGGTGCTTCAATGTGCCAGGAGGGGTTGATGTTGCCTCAAGGTGTCAGGGGGGTTGATGGTGCCTCAAGGTGCCAGGGGGGTGATAGTGCCTCAAGGTGCCAGGAAGGGAGTGATGGTGCCTCAAGGTGCTAGGGGGGGTGATGGTGCCTCAAGGTGCCAGGGAGAGTGATGGTGCCTCAAGGTGCCAGGGGGGGGTGATGGTGCCTCAAGGTGCCACGGGAGGTGATGGTGCCTCAAGGTGCAAGGGGGGGGTGATGGTGCCTCAAGGTGCCGGGGGGGGGGTGATGGTGCCTCAAGGTGCCAGGGAGATTGATGGTGCCTCAAGGTGCCAGGGAGAGTGATGGTGCCTCAAGGTACGAGGGGAGGGTGATGGTGCCTCAAGGTGCTGGGGGGGGGGGGTGATGGTGCCTCAAGGTGCCAGGAAGGGAGTGATGGTGACTCAATGTGCCAGGGGTGGGTGATGGTGCCTCAAGGTGCCGGGGGGGTGATGGTGCCTCAAGGTGTCGGGGGGGGTGATGGTGCCTCAAGGTGCCAGGGGGGTGATGGTGCCTCAAGGTGCCAGGGGCTGAGATGGTGCTTCAAGGTGCCTCAAAGTGCCTGGGGGGTGATTGTGCCTGAAGGTGCCAGGGGGGGTGATGGTGCCTTAAGGTGCCAGGGGGGGGGGGTTGTCACGTGCCTGTGGCGCTCGGGAGATCGCGTGGCGTGAGGCATATGTTCACGCCTCCATTCCACACAAGCTATTAATAACTTGTTAATTGTACTTAATATATTATTGTTGTTCTTAGTTACTTAGGTTAATTGTATATTTATGTATGTTATTACTATGCATCAATGTGTTACTCTGTTAAGTCAAATCAAGAGTAGTATTAATTAGTTATGTAGACTATCTAGCAAATGTCCTGGATCACGTGATATGAGATGCTCTCCTCCACGGCGTGCCCCACGCTTCCCCAGTCGCGAAAAACCGTGGCATAGGGTAGACGTGTCCATTCTTTCTCTAGCCTTGACCCTTGTCTAGTGCTTTGTCCAGTCTTCTGCAATGCCCTAGTGGTATCAGGTATTAGTGACACGTTCAGTTAGGCCTAGGAAGGGATCCTGGTGGTATGGAATCTCCTGTTTGGTAGGAAATAACTATTTTGTAGGGATTGTATATATATTGTATGTGTGTAATATAGTTATGTTAAGTAGTATTCGTTTGGGTCTAACTCCTTACGGTATATTTTCACCCTTCCGGCATCACTCTTATTTAAATATATAATCACTTATTCCCTTAAATTCTTGTTTGCTAGTCAGTACTCCCTTTAGAACATAAATTGAATTAATTAATTATCTTCCCTTTTGTAATTCACTTATTTCAACTTGTTCTTACTTATTCAAGTACATTTAGTTGAGTAGGTTTTTGTGGGGATAATTATTGCCGTGTTCCCTGTTGTTCCTTTATTTGATAATAACTTGGGGTAGGCTTCACTCCCCAGGTATAAAGGATATTGGGATCGCGACAGGGGTGATGGTGCCTCAAGGCGCCAGTGGGTGATGGCGTCTCAAGGTACCAGGGGGAGGAGGGGGTGATGGTGCCTCAAGGTATCAGGTGTGGGTGATGGTGCCTCAAGGTGCCAGGGGGATGATGGTGCCTCAAGGTGCCAGGGTGAGAGATGGTGCCTCAAGGTGCCAGGGGGGGATGATGGTGCCTCAAGGTATCAGGTGTGGGTGATGGTGCCTCAAGGTGCCAGGGGGGGTGATGGTGCCTCAAGGTATCAGGTGTGGGTGATGGTGCCTCAAGGTGCCAGGGGGGGTTATGGTGCCTCAAGGTGCCAGGGGGGGGTGATTGTGCCTCAAGGTGCAAGGGGGGGTGATGGTGCCTCAAGGTGCCAGGGGAGGGGTGATGGTGCCTCAAGGTGCCACGTGGGTGATGGTGCCTCAAGGTGCCAGGTGGAGTGATGGTGCCTCAAGGTGCCAAGGGGGGTGATGGTGCCTCAAGGTGCCAGGGAAGTGATGGTACCTCAACGTGACAGGAGGGGGGGTGATGGTGCCTCAAGGTGCCAGGGGGGTGATGGTGCCTCAAGGTGCTAGGGGGGGTGATTGTGCCGCAAGGTGCTAAAGGGGTGATGGTGCCTCAAGGTGCCAGGGGGGTGATGGTGCCTCAAGGTGCCAGGGGGGTGATGGTGCCTCAAGGTGCCAGGGGGGGGGGTGATTGTGCCGCAAGGTACTAAAGGGGTGATGGTGCCTTGAGGTGTCAGGTGGGGGGCGATGGTACCTGAAGGTGCCAGGTGGGGTGAAGGTGCCTCTAGGTGCCAGGTGGGGGTGATGGTGCCTTAAGGCGCCAAGGGGGATGATGGTGCCTCAAGGCGCCAGTGGGTGATGGCGCCTCGAGGTGCCGGGTGGGGGGTTATGGTGCCTCAAGGCGCCAGGGGATGATGGTGCCTCTAGGTGCCAGGTGGGGGTGGTGGTGCCTCAAAGTGCCATGTGGGTGGTTGATGGTGCGTCAAAGTGCCTGGTGGGGGTGATGGTGTCTCAATGTGCCAGATGGGGAGGTGATGGTGCCTCAAGGTGTCAGGTGGGGTATTGGTGCCTCAAGGTGTCAGGTGGGGTGATGGTGCCTCAAGGTGTCAGGTGGGGGTGATGGTGCCTCAAGGTGTCAGGTGGGGTGATGGTGCCTCAAGGTGCCAGGTGGGGGGTGATGGTGCCTCAAAGTGCCAAGTGGGGTGAAGGTGCCTCTAGGTGTCAGGTGGGGGTGATGGTGCCTCTAGGTGTCAGGTGGGGGTGATGGTGTCTCAAGGTGCCAAGTGGGGTGATGATGGTGCCTCAAAGTGCCAAGTGGGGTGATGGTGCCTCTTGGTGTCAAGTGGGGGTGATGGTGCCGCAAAGTGCCGGGTTGGGGGGTTAAGGGGTAGAAAAATTCGTTACTGGGGGGTCCAACATTTTATTTATCGTTCTGTGGTACATGATGTAGCGGGTCTTGGAAGTCCTTGTAACCTCACTGTCTCCTGCTCTCTGTAGACAGGTAGGATATTATAACGGGGTAGATGATTAAAGTAAATGAATAGATGTTTGTGCTCCATTATCTCTTTAGTCTCTCATAATCTACTGTTTCTGGTCTCGTCTGCCTCGTCTTTATCCCTTATCGTGTCTTTGCATCGTGTGAATCTGCTAAGAATGGGAATGTTCTCTCTCTCTCTCTCTCTCTCTCTCTCTCTCTCTCTCTCTCTCTCTCTCTCTCTCTCTCTCATTTTCTCTTTCTCTCTCTCTCCCTCTCTCTCTTTCTCTCTCTTGATTCACCTCACCGTTTATTTAGCTAGTTTGTCGTGAGTCGCTGGCCAAAGAGGAGGAGGTTGTGGGTGGAGGATGTGGGGGTCGTGGTTGGTTGTCGTGGGTGGAGGAGGTGGTGTTCGTGGGTGGAATTCGTGGGGGGAGGAGATAGGTGGAGGAGGTGGTGGTCGTAGGTGAAAGTCGTGGGTGGAGGAGGTGGGGGTCGTGGGTGGAGGAGGTGGTGGTCGTGGGTAGAGGAGGTAGGTGGAGGAGGTGATGGTTGTGGGTGGAGAAGGTGGTGGTCGTGGATGGAAGAGGAGTTAGTCGTGGATGGAGGAGGAGGTGGTCGTGGGTGGAAGTCATGGGGGGACGAGGTAGGTGGAAGAGGTGGCGGTCGTGAATGGTTGTAGTGGGTGGAGGACGTGGTGGTCGTGGGTGGAGGAAATGGTGGTAGTGGGTGGAAGAGGTGGTGGTCGTGGGTGGAGGAGGTGGTGGTCGTGGGTGGAGGAGGTGGTGGTCGTGGGTGGAGGAAATGGTGGTAGTGGGTGGAAGAGGTGGTGGTCGTGGGTGGAGGAGGTGGTGGTCGTGGCTGGAGGAGGATGTGGAGGAGGTGGTGGTCGTGGGTGGAAGAGGCGGTGGTCGTGGGTGGAGGAGGTGGTGGTCGTGGGTGGAGAAGGACGTGGCGGAGGTGGTGGTCGTGGGTGGAGAAGGTGGTGGTCGTGGGTGGAGGAGGTGGTGGTCGTGGGTGGAGGAGGTGGTGGTCGTGGGTGGAGGAGGTGGTGGTCGCGGGTGGAGGAGGTGGTGGTCGTGGGTGCAGGAGGACGTGGAGGAGGTGGTGGTCGTGGGTGGAGGGGGACGTGGAGGAGGTGGTGGTCGTGGGTGGAAGAGGCGGTGGTCGTGGTTGGAGGAGGTGATGGTCGTGGGTGGAGGAGGTGGTGGTCGTGGGTGGAGAAGCACGTGGCGGATGTGGTGGTCGTGGGTGGAGGAGGTGGTGGTCGTGGGTGAAGGAGGTGGTGGTCGTGGGTGGAGAAGCACGTGGCGGATGTGGTGGTCGTGGGTGGAGAACCACGTGGCGGAGGTGGTGGTCGTGGGTGGAGGAGGTTGTGGTCGTGGGTGGAAGAGGTGGTGGTCGTGGGTGGAGGAGGTGGTTGTAATGGGTGGAGGAAGTGGTTGTAATGGGTGGAGGAGGACGTGGAGGAGGTGGTGGCCGTGGTGGAAGAGGAGGTGGTCGTGGGTGGAGGAGGTGGTGGTCGTGGGTGGAGAAGCACGTGGCGGAGGTGGTGGTCGTGGGTGGAGGAGGTGGTAGTCGTGGGTGGAGGAGGACGTGGAGGAGGTGGTGGGCATGGGTGGAGGAGGTGGTGGGCATGGGTGGAGGAGGTGGTGGGAGTGGGTGGAGGAGGTGGTGGGAGTGGGTGGAGGAGGTGGTGGTCGTGGGTGGAGGAGGACGTGGAGGAGGTGGTGGTCGTGGGTGAAGAAGCACGTGGCGGAGGTGGTGGTCGTGGGTGGAGAAGCACGTGGCGGAGGTGGTGGTCGTGGGTGGAGAAGCACGTGGCGGAGGTGGTGGTCGTGGGTGGAGGAGGTGGTGGTCGTGGGTGGAGAAGCACGTGGCGGAGGTGGTGGTCGTGGGTGGAGAAGCACGTGGCGGAGGTGGTGGTCGTGGGTGGAGAAGCACGTGGCGGAGGTGGTGGTCGTGGGTGGAGGAGGTGGTGGTCGTGGGTGGAGAAGCACGTGGCGGAGGTGGTGGTCGTGGGTGGAGGAGGTGGTGGTCGTGGGTGGAGGAGGTGGTGGTCGTGGGTGGAGGAGGTGGTGATCGTGGATGGAGGATGTAGTGGTCGTGGGTGGAGGAGGTGGTGGTCGTGGGTGGAGGAGGACGTGGAGGAAATGGTGGTAGTGGGTGGAAGAGGTGGTGGTCGTGGGTGGATGAGATGGTGGTCGTGGGTAGAGGAGGTAGGTGGAGGAGGTGGTGGTTGTGGGTGGAGAAGGTGGTGGTCGTGGGTGGAGGAAATGGTGGTAGTGGGTGGAGAAGCACGTGGCGGATGTGGTGGTCGTGGGTGGAGGAGGTGGTGGTCGTGGGTGAAGGAGGTGGTGGTCGTGGGTGGAGAAGCACGTGGCGGATGTGGTGGTCGTGGGTGGAGGAGGTGGTGGTCGTGGGTGGAGGAGGACGTGGAGGAAATGGTGGTAGTGGGTGGAAGAGGTGGTGGTCGTGGGTGGATGAGATGGTGGTCGTGGGTAGAGGAGGTAGGTGGAGGAGGTGGTGGTTGTGGGTGGAGAAGGTGGTGGTCGTGGGTGGAGGAAATGGTGGTAGTGGGTGGAAGAGGTGGTGGTCGTGGGTGGAGGAGGACGTGGAGGAGGTGGTGGTCGTGGGTAAAGGAGGACGTGGAGGAGGTGGTGGTCGTGGGTGGAAGAGGTGGTGGTCGTGGGTGGAGGAGGTAGTGGTCGTGGGTGGAGAAGGACGTGACGGAGGTGGTGGTCGTGGGTGGAGGAGGTTGTGGTCGTGGGTGGAAGAGGTGGTGGTCGTGGGTGGAGGAGGTGGTTGTAATGGGTGGAGGAAGTGGTTGTAATGGGTGGAGGAGGACGTGGAGGAGGTGGTGGCCGTGGTGGAAGAGGAGGTGGTCGTGGGTGGAGGAGGTGGTGGTCGTGGGTGGAGAAGCACGTGGCGGAGGTGGTGGTCGTGGGTGGAGGAGGTGGTGGTCGTAGGTGGAGGAGGTGGTGGTCGTGGGTGGAGGAGGTAGGTGGAGGAGGAGGTAGTCGTGGGTGGAGGAGGACGTGGAGGAGGTGGTGGGCATGGGTGGAGGAGGTGGTGGGCATGGGTGGAGGAGGTGGTGGGAGTGGGTGGAGGAGGTGGTGGGAGTGGGTGGAGGAGGTGGTGGTCGTGGGTGGAGGAGGACGTGGAGGAGGTGGTGGTCGTGGGTGAAGAAGCACGTGGCGGAGGTGGTGGTCGTGGGTGGAGAAGCACGTGGCGGAGGTGGTGGTCGTGGGTGGAGAAGCACGTGGCGGAGGTGGTGGTCGTGGGTGGAGGAGGTGGTGGTCGTGGGTGGAGAAGCACGTGGCGGAGGTGGTGGTCGTGGGTGGAGAAGCACGTGGCGGTGGTGGTGGTCGTGGGTGGAGGAGGTGGTGGTCGTGGGTGGAGGAGGTGGTGGTCGTGGGTGGAGGAGGACGTGGAGGAGGTGGTGGTCGTGGGTGGAGGAGGTGGTGGTCGTGGGTGGAGGAGGTGGTGATCGTGGATGGAGGATGTAGTGGTCGTGGGTGGAGGAGGTGGTGGTCGTGGGTGGAGGAGGTGGTGGTCGTGGGTGGAGGAGGTGGTGATCGTGGGTGGAAGAGGTAGGTGGAAGAGGTGGTGGTCGTGGGTGGAGGAGATGGTGGGAGTGGGTGGAGGAGGTGGTGATCGTGTGTGGAGGAGGATGTGGAGGAAATGGTGGTCGTGGGTGGAGGAGGTGGTGGTCGTGGGTAGAGGAGGTAGGTGGAGGAGGTGGTGGTTGTGGGTGGAGAAGGTGGTGGTCGTGGGTGGAGGAGGTGGTGGTCGTGGGTAGAAGAGGTCGTGGTCGTGGGTGGAGGAGGTGGTTGTAATGGGTGGAGGAGGACGTGGAGGAGGTGGTGGCCGTGGGTGGAAGAGGAGGTGGTCGTGGGTGGAGGAGGTGGTGGTCGTGGGTGGAGAAGCACGTGGCGGAGATGGTGGTCGTGGGTGGAGGAGGTGGTGGTCGTGGGTGGAGGAGGTAGGTGGAGTAGGACGTGGAGGAGGTGGTGGGCATGGGTGGAGGAGGTGGTGGTCGTGGGTGGAGGAGGTGGTGGTCGTGGGTGGAGGAGGACGTGGAGGAGGTGGTGGTCGTGGGTGGAGAAGCACGTGGCGGAGGTGGTGGTCGTGGGTGGAGAAGCACGTGGCGGAGGTGGTGGTTGTGGGTGGAGGAGGTGGTGGTCGTGGGTGGAGGAGGTGGTGGTCGTGGGTGGAGGAGGTGGTGATCTTGGGTGGAAGAGGTAGGTGGAGGAGGGGTGGTCATGGGTGGAGGAGGTGGTGGTCGTGGGTGGAGGAGGTGGTGGTCGTGGGTGGAGGAGGTGGTGGTCGTGGGTGGAGGAGGTGGTGATCGTGGGTGGAGGAGGTAGGTGGAAGAGGTGGTGGTCGTGGGTGGAGGAGATGTGTGGTCGTGGGTGGAGGAGGTGGTGATCGTGTGTGGAGGACTAGGTGGTCGTGGTGGAGGTCGTGATTGTGGGTGGAGGAGATTCGTCATCAATGGGAGCCATCATGAACCAAGGTGGTCGTGGTGGGGTCGTCATCGATGGGAGCCATCATGAACCAAGGTGGTCGTGGTGGGGTCGTCATCAATGGGAGCCCTCATGAACCAAGGTGGTCGTGGTGAGGTCTTCATCAATGGGAGCCATCATGAACCAAGGTGGTCGTGGTGGGGTCGTCATCAATGGGAGCCATCATGAACCAAGGTGGTCGTGGTGGGGTCGTCATCGATGGGAGCCATCATGAACCAAGGTGGTCGTGGTGGGGTCGTCATCAATGGGAGCCCTCATGAACCAAGGTGGTCGTGGTGAGGTCTTCATCAATGGGAGCCATCATGAACCAAGGTGGTCGTGGTGGGGTCGTCATCAATGGGAGCCATCATGAACCAAGGTGGTCGTGGTGGGGTCGTCATCGATGGGAACCATCATGAACCAAGGTGGTCGTGGTGGGGTCGTCATCGATGGGAGCCATCATGAACCAAGGTCACCGCCTCGCTCATCATGTACCAACAATAACACTAGGGTGAACAAGACACTGTGTACCTCTAATAATTATACAACAGGATGAAGAGTGTACACAGTGTCATGTATGATTATATTATTAAATCAACTAACTAGGGTGCATAGAGACGCTTACACAAGTGATATAATTTATCTCTCTTTGGTATTGTTAGACTAAAAAAATATTTGTGGAACACGAACTGGACACGTCTAATGGACTAGGGTTGTTGGCCTCATACCATTGCGACTTTATCAACAAGGTTAGCTATGCACTTCGTCATCAACATAACAGAGACCAACTGGTTAAAAAACATGTGGTTTCTCAGTTTTCCAGGACTTAAAAATGTCCTGGTACGAGACACCGCACTGGATGCTTGAAGCTCTTGGTGGGTCATACGCTGAGGCGCGGCAGCTTTGGTAGGTGAAGAGTGTGTGTTGCTGCAGGTCTTATGAAGGTGTAGATACAGCGGCTTCACGCCCCCACTCCTCCTCGATGTACCTACTGTAAACACAGAAAACTGTAAACACTGCTCGTAACTGAAGAAGCCTCGATCACCGTCATCCGTGAGTTCGTCTGCTGAATGAACACTGCTGTCACTGGTAGCCCCGAAACGACGGCCTGTAATTCCTTTCCCAGGTGTACAGAAGATGTGAACAAGAATAATATTTGTAGTGTTCCTTAGTTGGGATACAAAGACTAGGAACCCTGGTGAGATCTCCGTCAGGCCTAGGAATCTGAATTATCAATAGGCCTGGGCACGAAGAGCAACAAGACTGGCTGTTGACGCCGGGAGAGGAACCGGTTTCTTGATTGTAGGCGCCGTGGTGGTGGTGGTAGTTGGTGGTGATGGTGATGACGCAGACCCGCCCAGGAACAAGGAGGGAACGTGAGGAACAAGAGGCAGACTGACAGCCGGAACCTGTCCGAGGGGATGGCTGGTAGACGGTGTTGGTCCAAGGGGCAGACTAACAGAGGATGCCTGGCCAATAGGAAGAGATGTAGGGGGTGCTGGGACCATAGGGAGGCTCGGTGTTTTTGATCCAATTGGATTACTCAACAGGGACGGCGGGGAGGCGGTCGAACCGTTGAGTATGGTGGGCGGGGAGGCAGTAGGGCCCCTTCCGGAGCCTGAAGGTGCAGCAGAAGTTGGCTTGTAGGTACAGATGCCACAGAAGGCTGGGTGGTACAGGGGACCCAGCCCACCTAGTCCTCCAGCCAGCGTCATACATCTGAAAAGACAACACGTATCATTAACATTAATTTGATATTACAGCTAAGTTACCCCGGCCATAAGTCAAAGTCTTTAGCGACCAACAAAAGTTACAATGCCCGCTAATTGCAGGGTCTCAATTGTTTCTCTTATTTTGACAACACAACATACATGCAGTATATCGTTTCTCACTCTGGATTTTTTTCCATTTTTGTATGCCTTTATTATTATTATTTTTTTAATAATATTATTATTTATTTTTTTATTTTTTACTGTAATTTGTATTTATTATTATTATTATTATTATTATTATTATTATTATTATTATTATTATTATTAATATTAATATTATTATTATTATATTTTTGTCCCCCAGGCCCCGATGTGGGTCAGTGACCTGTGCCTGGATGGGCTAATACCCATTAAAAACACACACACACACACACACGCGCGCGCGCTCGCGTTCCAAAACAGTATCATGCTAACTCTGAACCCCGGCAATGACCCCGCTGATGCAGAAGCTCGCAGGTCAAGGTACTGACACGGACTCCACAGGTGCCGTCAGTCCTCAAGCAGAAACTTTCATTATAGGACCAGATGTACTGTAGTTGTGGACGGGTTTTATTATAATGCGAGATAATTGTACATGACCCTTGGTTGTTTAGAGCCAGCGTCCCTAAAAGTGTGATAAGGATTGCTGGTCTAGGAAGCCCCAGTCTTAATAGGCCCAAACCTGCTCATATCATAGCGCTTGGGGTCTATCAAGATTGAGGCTCATCAAGACTAGGGCCCAGTATTAACAGTTGGGTTAGGCTTGGATCCCATTAAGACTAGAGCCCCAGTCTTAATGGTTAGGTTAGGTAAGGTAAGGGCCCATTCGGACTGGAGCTCACTTGACTAAAACAGCTGGCCGAGTTTTTTGTTTTGTTTTTGTTAACGTTAAACTACATATGGAAAACTGTGTCCCGCGTCGCCTAGATATTTGTGAATGTCTATATTTGTGTGTCTTTATGTCTTTCTATGTATATTTTTGTGTGTTTATCTTTCTTTTTATCTGTGTCTCTATGTCTTGCGTCTACCATTCTGGTTGTCTGGTACGTTATGTCTTTATGTCTGTTTCTAAAGTCTCTGTTTTTGTATCTATAAGAAGAAGTAACAAATTTAAGACTCTTTTTAGTGTTTTATATCATTCGAGAAGAGCGATGGGGGCCATTTTGGGTTCTGAGTTTCCTTCAAGTGAGATTTTGGGAGACTCTTAAACCCTGTGGTGTCGTGTTGAGATCAAAGTAAATTTCCTGAAGAATAAAAAATTATCATCTTTCAAAAAAAAAAAAATACGGGTGTAAATTTAATGAGTCTACGTACAGTACAATGTTTTTTCTTGTGTCAACGTGTCTTTCCTTAAACATTTTTTTCCACCCAAAATGGAAGTTGAAAGATGAACCTGTTTCTTCACCTCCTTGTTCGTTGAACGTGAGTTTCAAGTTTCAAAAGATTATGTTGACAACGAATAAACATTAATTACAGATGACGTAGTATGTGGCCTCCCTCGGTATATCTCCCTGACACAAGATATTCTCTCTCTTACGGCCAAGCACATTACGCAGCATATATTTGTAGATTTGTTCACTATTGCCTTTCAGTATGTCAGAGACGTCCCTATTCATGCAGTATAATGTGGATGAAGTAAAAAGTTAGTTAAGAAGGACACATTACAGAGGTAACCACAAGCTCGGACCAGCACGGTGTTGGTTCCCAGGAGAGAACAGCTGACGGTCCACGCGTAAGGCGGACCAAACACCTGAATAGCGGGAGAAATTTTCACTCGTGCAAATCTAATTTTCCCTTCATAACGCAGAAAATCTTATGCTTTGAATGCCTGTGTTCGCTCGTCTGACTGCACAGGATTGAGAGACTGCTCAGCAGTGAGGCACAGAATTTGTAATTATTTGAATAATTAAGTACGAGCGACGCGCCGTAAGAGGATTCCCGGAGATGAAAGCAAAACTCATTTTTAGACGAGTCGATGAAAAGCCAGTAAGCATTCGCCTCGCCGCCGAGGAACACGGCAGGAAACACTGGAGCCACGGGCTTCACATCACAACAATTCACCTAAACTTCCAGCAGGTACAGTATATAGTGTTAATCAATCGTCGCGGTATATTAAGGTTATAAGGAAGACTTAGATGCAGGTCTTCAGACTGGGCGGCGGCACATAACACATAACCAACGCGCTAAATCCGGCCAAGATCACTGTGTTGCCTTTGATGGTATTTAGTTGTAAGGACCCAGAATGTGGCGGCACTCCGGAGAGCCGCAACTTGGCAAGTGGAACCCTGGGCGGCGGCGGCAGACGCGGGTGAGGGTAAGCCGCCGTCAGTGCCGAGCTCTTTGAGGGCGGGGATCATGTGCCGACGGCTGTATGACTATGTGGAGAGGCAGCCGCCCAAGTGGAAGCCTGCCGTAAGGAGACAAACCAACTGGAAACTAGGAACGAGGCCACTATGGTAAGCTCTTGTGGCAGCGCTGGTTTAGCTGGGATAACGTGCTCTCTCTCTCTCTCTCTCTCTCTCTCTCTCTCTCTCCAGGTAATACTGCCTTAGCCTTTACTCATGTTGCTGGGGCCACCCTGCCTTGATAAGTGTGGCCACCACGCTGCCCTGTTAAGTGTTGTTCAACTTAAGTGTGGCCACCAAGCTGCCTTGTTAGGTCAGGTCATAACGCTGCCTACTTAAATGTGACCACCACGCTGCCTTTTTAAATGTTAAGTGTGGCCACCACGCTCCCTTTTAAATGTTATTTGTGGCCACCACGCTGCCTTGTTAAATATTGTTGTTAAGTGTGGCCACCAGGCTGCCTTGTTAAATATTGTTGTTAGTGTGGCCACCAGGCTGCCTTGTTAAATATTGTTGTTAAGTGTGGCCACCAGGCTGCCATGTTAAATATTGTTGTTAGTGTGGCCACCAGGCTGCCATGTTAAATATTGTTGTTAAGTGTGGCCATCAGGCTGCTTTGTTAAATATTGTTGTTAAGTGTGGCCATCAGGCTGCTTTGTTAAATATTGTTGTTAAGTGCGACCACCAGGTGGCCTTGTTAAGTATGGCTAACATACCACGTTAGGTGTGGTCATGAGAACACGTTAAATATTGTTAAATGTGGACTTCACTAACCTGTTACTTGTGACCAGATAACATTCACACACACAAGAGAGAGGCGACAAGATAAACCCTGATTGAGGTAACTAATAAATGGGGAAGTGAGGGAGAGAAAAGAATGGGGAGGAAGAGAGACTGGGCGAAGGATTAAGAGAGAGAGAGAGAGAGAGAGAGAGAGAGAGAGAGAGAGAGAGGAGGCAACAGCCGCAGGAGGGTGTGAGCGTGTGAACTAGCACGTGCTGGCCAGGTAAGAGGAGCAGCACGTGTTGACCCACACACACACACACACACACACACACACACATGTGTATTAAACTCACAATTAATCTTCCATCATCAACACTGACCAGCCCACGGCCCTACATAATCATTAGTGTGTGCGTGTGTGTGTGTGTGTGTGTGTGTGTAATAATAATAATAATATTTAACGGTTTATTGAAAAATTTCTGCAGCCCGAAGGCTGAAAATATACATTGGACATAAATAACTTATCACATACATTGGTGGTTTAACAAAAGCCTTCATTAGAGAAAGGTATATGTACATACAGTGAACATACAGATTAATGTTTACAGTGGAGGTTACGTAGATCATATGCGCTCAGGTGTTGAACAGCAGACACGTAGTGTAGTAAATCCCTCACAGAAGGTGTTAGGAGGGACCTCACTTAATGTAGTAGTTCCCTCACAGATGGTGTTAGAAGGGACCTCACTTAGTGTAGTAGTTCCCTCACAGATGGTGTTATGAGGGACCTCACTTAGTGTAGTAGTTCCCTCACAGATGGTGTTAGGAGGGACCTCACTAAGTGTAGTAGTTCCCTCACAGATGGTGTTTTGAGGGACCTCACGTGGTGTGGTAATTCCCTCACAAATGGTGTTATGAGGGGCTTCACGTGGTGTAGTAACTCCCTCACAGATGGTGTTATGAGGGGCTTCACGTGGTGTAGTAACTCCCTCACAGATGGTGTTATGAGGGGCATCACGTGGTGTAGTAAATCCCTCACAGATGGTGTTATGAGGGGCATCACGTGGTGTAGTAATTCCTTCACAGATGGTGTTATGAGGGGCATCAGGTGGTGGCCTAATGACGCCTATGTAGTAATATGTGGCCTAATGACTCCGATGTAGTAATATGTGGCCTAATGACTCCTGTGCACTAATTTGGATCGTCAATTAAGAATGCTTCGGTAAAATATCTCACAGTTCGCCCGCCATCTGCTAGTACTGTCGTATACTAACGTCATGACGGCTACTCAGAGAATACGCGTAGAACCAGAACTAATGATGTAATCGGAGCTAATTGTTTTCCAGATTTTTTCCGTCGTATTTTTCCTTTTGTAAATTAATTTCTTTAAAGTTTTTCTGTCTTAATTTTTGTTTACGTCATATTTTCCGGTGGTATCTTTGTATTAGTAACTAGAGAAAAGAGAACAACGGCTTTTACGAAGAGTCTGTGTAGTTTCAGCGTCATTCTGGTAGCCAACTTGTATATATCTATACGTGTACCCCGGGTCGGTAGTGTACGCTGCACTACAGACGGAGGTGCAAAAGTGAGCGGGGGCACCAGTTACTGGTGTTTCTCGAGGAACCCGCTCACCCAACCTCATCTCCGTGTGGCTGACACGCATTAAAGGCTCGCGGCCGCGGGAGTTTGGCAAATTTATATTTTAGGTTGAGTGACTCAGTTAGATACGTTCTCGCATCTGTAGTTAAGGTGGAATAAGTTAAGTTATAAGTTATGTGAGTGTGAAGTAGGTTATCGCATCACCAGTTACGATAAAAAATTAACTTACGTGCTTTAAATAATCTCTGAGTTATAGGTGAGTCCGAAAATACGAGAGAAAATATAACTTATGAACCTTTGAGGATTTGACTGGCTGAGTCATATACGAATTTTGATACCCGGAATGGAATGGAAAATAGGTATGTTTACCTTAGGTTAAAGTAGGTGTTGCTTATTTAGGTTCATGGTTTGCTAGATTGAGTTATGTTCGAATTAAGCTACAAGTTAGGTTAAAGGTGGATTAGGTTAGCTTCGAGTTAGGTTTGGGGTTAGATGAGCAGTAGGTTAGGAATAGGTAAGGTTTAGCTATTCGAAGAAGTTTTAGTTAGGTTAAGTTAAACCTTGTTTAAATCTGGGTGCATTTAGAATCTAAGTTAATATTAAAATAAATCCCGTAAGAATTAGTTATAGTTTAGTTTGGCAACGTTAGATGAAGCCAAGTAAGTACGGTTTAGTTAGCCTAAGTTAGGTATATTTATGTTTGGTCAGGTTGCGGGTTTAAGGACCAGTTATTATGGAGTACAGTACCTCAGCTGGCCCGGGCGCTATGAACCCTGACGACCAGACCCAATAATGTTCTTCATTAAGTGAACACGCCCACCCAATTTACACAAACATTTGGTGGCCGCCGGGCTGCTGTTAACACACCCAGGAATGATGTTATTAGTGTCACTGGCGACCCGCTTGAGTTAAATATTGTAATTATTTCAATAAACACTAACCCCGCGGGTCTTTTAAGTATGGAGGTGTGGGGGCAAGAGGCACAAAATATATACAGTATATACCAGATGTCGCCGGAGAAGTCGTTTATGTTAATGTGTCTTATACTATCGTCTACTGGGATGATTGTATGTTGAATTCATTATAGAAATGATCAAAGCATTATTGTTATTGTAAGGATTAATTTAGATGTAAGATTACTAGGGTAGCTTGTAAGGCTGTAGGTGCTTTGAGGCGAGGGTTTTATGTGAGGGAGCTGAGAAAGGGGACATACACTGTATACCAGATGTCGCCTAAGATGTCGGTCGTGTTGATTTATCTGTTATTTAGTCCCCTGTGGATTATTATACGGGTGATAGGTTATAAAAAAAATAAAATTGTGATCATATTGTACCAAACATGTTTGTAGATATTAGACACGAGTTTGAAGAGGCCGAGGAACGCGTCGATTTGGTGTAAATCATGGACTCGGCTGCCCTCTAGCGGCCGAGGGGTTAATTAAATGGGCGGAGGGGTCAACGATAATGGCAATAATTTCAATAGCTCCTGTAATTTGTGACCAGGGTGCAGTGGTGACTCTCGCCTGTATTTGACAGCTGAAACTAAAACCTCCATTAACACCGTTGGAGTCGGGTGGTTTTTAACGGAGGTTTTGATGGCGCGTCATTTTCTGTGGTTATTTATCGTCTCGTTTACACCCGGTGGGCCTCACTTGTTTCCGGTTTTGACGCCGAATTTAGTTGAGATGGCGCGAGATATAAAATAAATGTATCACGAAATTTTATCTTTATGATTGATTTGTAGACTTTTGTGTGTGTTGCAGAGGTTAAGTATTATTTATTATAATAACGACAAGGTGGTAAATATTAAATTGATGTTTACAGAAGTAATTACACTAATAATAATACACCTCTCGTACGTCTATGGGAAAGGGTCGCGGAAAGGGGACGTGATTGCTGCCCGTATCATCATTGGGTATTACTTTGCTTGGGAGATTGGTATCCCCGCATCCCCTGAGCAACGCTCTTGTGCATTATGCAGAAGACCCGACAGCAGCACCCTTATCCACTACCTCCTAAGATGTCCCCCACACACAACGCTTCCGTGACGCCTGCTGGACCACCACTCCACGACCCCCTGACGGAGACACGATGATCCTCTCCATACTGGCCAGATATTTTGTAAATAACATTGATTTTGTGTTAAAGGAATATCCTTCCTTCTTAAGGCTTTAGTAAGCCCCTTTATAATATTTATACTGTACATACTTGTCACACTTGCCAGATGCTTCTGGTGTCATTGTACAGGGGTACCTAGTGACAGCACTAGGATCCCGCTTCCTCTATCAAGGAATAAACAATTGAAATTGAATAATAATACAAGGCCAGACTTGACCAACACTGGAACCGAACAGGTTCCGATATATTCAGGAGCCAGTGCATGCCCAGTATCTGCGTAACAGAGACGTGACCGACCGCCCAATCGGCTAACGAGCCGATCAGTGGCGAAGAGGATAAAAGTAAAAAGTATATAATAATAATGTAATATTCAATGCAGATATAATATCAAATAATGATAATGACAAAAGCAGTAATGATAACAATAATGATAATAATTATCACAAGAAAATTACGAATTAATGCAAATGGATGAAATTAGATATTATGCAGATACAGTAACTATAAAATAATAATGAAAGTTGAGTAATTACTTAAAACAAGAGTTGAATTGACTCGCGCAAAGGAAAATGGTATCAGTAAAGGTTGACGTAACAATACAGTAATAAAGTTATGTTAATTTTGAAATGAATGGAATGTTCAGGTCACAGAAAGACTCGGGGTTGACAAGGCTTCAATTTGGATGCTGTACTTTGTAATTCCTACTAAACGAAATAAAATCGGCTTTTTAACGTCTTTCTTGGTCTATCCTTACTTGAATCGGCTTACCATTAGTTGTATACCTATAATATTTTACTGAATAAGTTGCTATCTTTTTATCTAATGTACGCCGCCACCCATAACATATTGTTTGGTTGGTATGAATCGTAGCCGTTTGCTTGAGTCGTTGATGTTGGTGCTATATTGTATTACTGTAGTTCAACAACTTAGGTCTTTAAGCTCGTATTGTGGGTTAGTAAATACACTAGTCATCAACAATTAAATATAAGAGATACATCCAGACCTCACATAATAAGCACATATGTAATTAAAAAAAAATTATATATATATATATATATATATATATATATATATATATATATAGGCTATATATATATATATATATAGGCTATATATATATATATATATATATATATATATATATATATATATATATATATATATATATATATATATATATATATGCTGATAACCACAAGGAAAAGGAAAACACGAAGTTCCCAAGCGCTTTTGTGTAATTCACATCTTCAGATGTGAATTACACGAAAGCGCTTGGGAACTTCGTGTTTTCCTTTTCCTTGTGGTTATCAGCATATACCTGGATCACGCGCACCTACAGTGATTAATTTGCATATATATATATATATATATATATATATATATATATATATATATATTTCATGTAGATCCACATGCAGCCAGACGAACATATGAGAGAAAGTCACTTGTCCTACTAAACCCCTATAGCAGTGGTTCTCAACCTTGTTTGCCCCATGCACCCCTTTCACCATATGTCAGAATGTCATTCCCCCCTCCTTTCCAAGATTGTCTGCCTCAAAAAGTGCATTCCAAATAATATGCATATAATACTGAAAATCCTTTATTTTTTCCATATTAGTACATATACATTTACAATTTTACATGGATTATTTTTATAGTGGAGTTTTACAAATTAAATGCCAATTGAAAATGTTGATGGATTTATATAACTTGAATAAAAGTAAAATAGTTTTTTTTTATTTATAATGAATTACTTTACAGACCAAACTGAAGCATAATGCAATAAACAAAAAGTTCAATAGAATACCAGGATATTGTAAATTTGTAATTAATTTTATTCAGATGAAGATCACAGTCGATGAGAAACTGTGATTGTTTTTTCTTCGCCAATTCTGGGATACGCGGAGGAGTGCTTGAAAGGGCACAACGCAGGTCATTTTCTACCTCTAATCTATTACGTTGCTTCGTTTTAATTTGCAACAGAGTTGAAAAGCCTGACTCACAAAGATATGTCGACACAAACGGAAGCAATGCACGGATAGCTCTTTCTGCCACTTTTGGGTAGGAATCGCACATCAAGGGCCAAAATTCTGTGATTGATTTCTCATCGAACATATCTCTTGCTCCCGAATCAGTTCCCCCCCCCCCCCCTGAAAACCTGAATTCCCCCCCTGGGGGGAATTCCCCCCTGGTTGAGAACCCCTGCCCTATAGCCTATACACGTAACCTAACCTAACCTAACCTAACCTAACCAAACCTATACACGTAACTGAACCATAGGCCTAATATGAGCCATTCCTGTATCTAACTCAATTAATGGGTTTTGTGTGAAAATTTAAGTCCCGGTCCTTGCAATTTATCCTTAAACCCTGAAGATTGTCACCTGCTGTTGTTTGTATTAGATGAGATGATCTGTGTGTTCTGAGTGTAAGAAAACACACACACACACATACACACACACACACTATCTCTCTTGCTTCATTTTCTCGTTATCTCTTCCAATTTGCTCTCTCTTCTCTCTCGCACCACATTTAGGCCTAAGGTCCTGACCCTCGGCCTAGCCACCTTGTTACCTCCGCGACGCTCACCAAAATTGTCTTTTTGACTAATGTGTTATTTTACACCTGGCCCACCAACCCACCCACCTAGTGCATCACCCCACCTGTCACTCCTCTCTCCATGACACCTGGCCCTCCCACCCACCTGGTGCACCCTACCCTCTCCCACCTGTCACCCTCACCCGTCCTATACTTCCTCACCCCTCACACCACCTCACCCCTCACACTACACCCCACAGTACGTTCATGGGAATCATAAGATGTGTATGCATCTCTCATGTATAACGTGAGTATGTGTTTAGAGTAAGTGTTATCGCACATAATGCTGACAGATTCATAACAGTATTAGAGACAAAAAGACATTTTATATAATTTTCAAATGTTAAACACAGCTGTTAGGTCCAACATTGACGGTGTTCACATGGTGGCCGCGACATCTCCCTGCTTTGACGATATATTCAGTTACTCAGTACCAGCGGTGATAGATGCGAGCCAACATGACCCAGCATCAATAGCAAGGTGAGGTAGTAATCGCTTCCTAACTGTGCAGGAAGAGGCAGTTTCACGAGCGGCCGAGTGTGTAAACCCTGAGTGCTAGCTCCTCCCCCCTGGCCTGGCCCCGCCCCGCGCCACACACACGTCGCCTCCCTCCTCCCTTGCCTCTCCCCCCTATTCCCCCTCTTCTCCATCCCTCGCCTTCCTCCCGACCTCCCTCACCTAACCTTAATTTATCTCATTATTGTCATGGTTCTGGGAGCACAATATTGGAACAATTTCAGGGTGGGTATTATGTTGAAGTATTATTAATGAGATTCATTAATTTTTCACTGTCGATGCTGAAGAGAAATACATTACATTGATCAGGTCGGCTACCCATTAAGGTCACAAAAACTTTATTCAGTGAACTGCGTAACGTCATGTTGACCTTTGGTGTAACCTTCATCTTAGCACATCAGTAACCAAAACTTGATCACTTGTTCCAGCCTGTTACATATTAAGTGGCCAGTGTGTAACAAAACTAAGTGTAAGCCAATAATGTGAACATGAAAATTAACCTGCTAACTTTTAACTTAGTCATGGGGACAGTAAGTTACACTATTGTTACTTCTGTGTGGATCATGAAGCGAATGTTCATATTTTTTGCTACTTACTGTATTCATAAAGGGATAAAAAATCCTAAAGAGACAGTTATTCAGTAATACCTTCATACAAGTTCACATTGGTTTATAATATACTGTAGAGAGACAGTACACGTATACAAACAATGGTAAATTATGTCGATTCAACCAAGGATGTCCCGTGACGCTAAAGCTTATTTTCAACGGACTTCAGTTAAAATTCATACATTTTGTGAATGACCAATAAATATGTATTATAAATAAATGATTGGTAGTCGGAACCTTATGTATGTTGGTCCAAGGAAAGATGACCGAGATATTACGGTCAATAAATATATATCGTGTTGGCTAGAGGAAGCGTTGTCATGCACGCTTTCTTTGTCTGAGGGAAATAGTTGAATTGGAAGTCAAAATATTGAACGTAACATTGGCAGCATGTGAGTACAGAATTTTTATTAAGAACATAATTCTGAACGTAATTTGAACATATTGATATAATAATGGAATAATTTGAGTTTTTATCAATAATATTAATTTGAACGTATTATTGGAATTGTGTCACTGTTTAACCGGGCAGTGTAGCGCATGGAGTCATGACCTGTGTTATATATTGTTTTGGGTGATAGATCGATTTATTAGGAAGACTAAGTGAGTGTATGAGATGAGGAATACATGACAATGGTTTAATATGAGGTAGATTATTAAGGTATGACGGTCGACACAGTACATCTTTCCATAAAGTTGATAGATAGATAGATAGATATTCTCTAAACCTGTAGTCTACATTGATTCAGGCTGTATATATATATATATATATATATATATATATATATATATATATATATATATATATATATATATATATATATTTTACTGGATTAGCCCACCAGGGCACAGGTCACTGACCCACATCAGGGCCTGGGGGCGAAAATATAATAATAATAATAATAATAATAATAATAATAATAATAATAATAATAATAAAGGACCATAAATTAAAAAAAAAATAATACTGAGAAACGATATACTGTATATATGTTGTGTTGTCAAAGTAAGAGAAACAATTGAGACCCTGCAATTGTGTGTGAATGAGGCAGAAAGTCAGACTAGCAACCTGGGACTTGGTTAAAATTTTTGTGATAATATAAATGCACGAAAGAGATATTTTATGAAGCTTTGTCGCGATGTTTATTTAAAGTTGCATGAAGAGATGTTGTTTTATCTGTCTGAGTTTTAACGCTGTCAGTCTGTCACTTATTTTTTGTTGAAAACCGTATAAACTATTTTCTTAAAGGTCAAACGAACCAACCAAATCTATCCTGACCTACCAAATGTAACCCAACATACTTAACCAACCATACCTAAGTAAACCTAACGAATCGTAAAATTAACCTCAGGAAAAATCAATAATTTGTGGAATCTTTTGTGACGGAAGACAAATACAAGAAAAGTGTTTCCTCTAATGTTTTGGGAGAGCATAATACGGGGTGGTTCATTTAAATCACCTTGGTTTAAATAAATAATTTAAATAAAATAATTTAAATAATCACCAATTTATATCAATATATGAGGAAATTTTAAAAACATATATAATACTAGTAATTATAAGTGCAGTGTAGTATAGGTAACACGTAATAAATTTTGCTGTTAATTTTTCATTAAGCAAGTTTATAGAATTTAGTTATAACTATTGATTAGACGTTGGATAAGTGTACCATATATCCTTCATTATTGAAACGTTTGAAATATTTCCTTCTGACTGGCATCAAGCTAAAGGAGCAATCACATTAGCTATACAGTATGGTATGGTGCTATTCTTCTGCAAAGGTGCGGAAATATTGAGCTAATGATAGGTACACTGTGTCTGAAGCAGGTGGTAGATTCAGTTTCCATAACCGTGATACAGTCCTAAGGAAGGACACCCTGTTATTATTTGCTGGAACATTAGGTAAACAAACATTTGCAGTACATAATATGTATTATTTCTATAAAGCAACAATAATTAGTTAAAATTTTTGTTCCACTACTACTTCCACTTCAACTAGAAAGTATTTAAGGTACTGATGGTGCGGACTGTTAGAGGTGGTAATAGAGAGCACAAGGAATTTCGGTTATACTTACAGTACTGTACAAGCATTTTTGAGGCGTTACTAAAATTTGTATCTGATAGTAAGACGCACCCCCACTTTTGGCAACGGCTTATATATATATATATATATATACTTCATTTTTAGTCCATTTAACACGCGGTCGTTGATTATATATATATATATATATATATATATATATATATATATATATATATATATATATATTCTCTTATGTGAAAAGAGAGAAACATTAAACGAAGAAGCAAACAAGATCAATAGTATAGTTTTCCATCGCCAGTTAAATACAATTGTACAGAACTTCACATTTCTAATCCAACCTTGAAGATGTTTAAATAGCTAATACAATAGTTTGCTTCATTTACTTCATATCAATAGTGCTAAAAGAACTTAATGAAAATGATATATCTTATTTGTTTCAGTGTATTCTGAACATTGAAAATATTTAAATAAAGCAAATAAATTTCATTAAAATAAGAAAAGCCTGATTTAATTTGTCAAAAAATTGATTTTATTTTTTTAAATAAAAAATCTCCAACCCTGGCATAACAACTACACTTATTTATCAACTTCATAATTATGTAAAATTAATATTGATTTGATTTATGCGTGACAATTTAGTTAATATAACTGAAATATGTCTTCAGCCGTTGTTCATACTGTAATATCAAGCGTTGTGTATTCTAAGTTGGCGGATGTCACCACCTTTCATACACCTAACTCATTTTAATTGTTTCCCAAGTTTATCGTGGTAGTCAGTAACAAGTGTAAGTGTATCACGTGTACTAAAAAGTTTAAACCACACAATCAAACTTGTGATAGCTGCACTGCGAGTTTCTTCAGTATACATAAAACGGAGTAACTCTTCCTTGACTGTGTTTTAGGGTATACTCTAATAAAAAATGTGATATATATATATAACTCGATTAAGCTTAACCGAGGGAAAAATATGACTGAGTTATCCTGAAATGGTGTTTAACGAACCTGGATAATAAGATTTCTGTTCTTTAAGATTTGAAAGAAGAAAATTATAGTCAGACCACAGAAGGAAAGCTCAGTTGTACCAAAATAAAGTAGACATCACTGTGTAATATTGGACTCGCATTTGTATGATAATCTCATCTCATGAATCTATCTGTGTACAGGACTACAGGTCTGTTAAATATGGGTCAACTTTTTCTGAAGTGTTAATGATTTTCAAATAATGTAGTTTACAGAGCAACTCGATGAGGGCAAGTTAATTAAGCGGTTCGTCTTTGACATTGCTTTATGAAGTCATCTCGCTTAATAAATGGAAGTCATCTAATTTTTTCCTCTTGAATGACACAGGGATGCAACAGTGGTTAGTTATGGGATGATAATGATGATAATAATAATGTGTATCCAGACATTTTTATCAAAACCAAAACAGAAAAAGATGAGTAAATTAAAGTATAATATATAATACCAAAAACACTCATCCACGGTATTAATTTTCAGAATCATTAAAAACAGGGGCTCTCTTCCTGTCGGAGAGTTTCAAGTAGGCACATGAATTATGGGGCCGTTCCAGTACGCTGGCCACCACACGTGCGCGCGCTTTCCTAATTACAGACTGGCCTATTGTTGCTAATAGCCTGTGTTCATCATTTCATTGATTACTCGACCACATTACTACGAGACACCTTCGTGATGTTGGTAATTAATGGGAATATTGTTCAGGTATATTTCCACTGATGGTAGAATTATGGGCTGTGACCAGTTTAGGAGTGTTAGCGGCTTAAATACGATTGGTCACGTGTGCTTGCGTGCTGGTTGTGTGTGTGTTTATATATGTAACCTTGTAAGTGGGTGTTTGTGTGCTTGCATTTGAGTGTGTGTGTATGTTTATGTACAGTATATTGGTAGTGTTGATATTGTGATAATTTGTTACTGTAATATTGTAATATCTCACTTTCTATTGTAATATTTTTTGTCATTGTTAATATTATTACCATTATTGCTATAATATTTTATACCCGTGACAGTAGCTTATAATATTTCCCGAGAGATATATTATATTCTTGTATTATAATACATTAGTGAATTAAACAAAATTAAAAACAATCTAGGCCTATTCACATGTTTTAGTAATAAGAGATTGATTAAATGACACGGATCATTAGTGATAAAGCTGAAATATAGATGATTCAGTGTTTGGTAGTGAACAACGGAAATATTGAGGCGTTGTACGTACTGAAGAGGAAGAATTTTAAATACTATTGATGACATAAGAGACATTTAAAGTATAGGTGTGAGCCATTGTACTGTAATTAATGACAACGAAAAATGATTTGGTTGTAGGGAATTGTAATTAATGTAATGTACCCATAACCCCATAGCAACAAGCATGAGGTGTGGTATCTGTTTACTCCACTCCACACAAGCTATCAATAACTTGTTATTTTTACTATTATCTTATTGTTGTTCTTAGTTACTTAGGTTAATTGTTTATCTATGTATGTCATTAATATGCATCATTTGTGTTACTCTGTTAAGTCAAACCAAGAGTAGTATTAATTAGTTATAAGACTATTTGGCAACTGCCCTGAGTCATGTGAGCGAAGACGCTCCTCACTCATATGCTGGCCAGAGACACTCTCTCTAGTAACCGTTGGTATAGGCTATAGGTAGGACGTGTCCACACCCACCCAGTACAGACGTGCTTTGTTCAGTCATCTACAATACCCTAGTGGTACCTGGTAATTAGTGGCACGTTAACATAGGCCTAGGAAGGGATCCTGGTGTTAAGGAATCTCCTATTTGGTAGGAAATAACCAGTTGGTTGTGATTGCTGTGTATATATGGCGACGTCTGTGTTTAATATAGTTAATGTTAAGTAATATTCATTTGATTTAACTCCTTAACAGTATATTTTCACCCTTCCGGCATCACTCTTATTTTAATATACAATCACTTATTCCCTTAATTTCCATGGTTGCTAGAGAGTGCTCTTTTAATAACATAAATTGAATTATTTAATTATCTTCCCATTTGTGACTCACTTACTCCAACTTATTCTTATTTATTCAAGTACATTCAGTTGAGTCGGTTTTTGTGGGGATAATTATTGCCGTGTTCCCTGTTTATTCCTTTATTTGATGATAACTTGGGGTAGGTTTCACTCCCCAGGTATAAAGGATATTGGGATCACGACATTAGCAAAGATGTATATAAGAACAAAAGAATGGGGAAAACTGCAGCCGGCCTATTGACCCATATACTGAAAACTGGGCAGTCCCGGTTGCACCCAACCCCATCGCTCATATATCGGCCCTACCTATATTTGAAGCTATCCAGCGTATTTGCGTTAATGATGTATGTTTGGTAACTTGTTCCACTAATCCACTACTCTATTTCTAAATCAGTGTTTACCTATCTCGCTCCTAAATCTAAATTTGTTTAATTTAAAACCATTGCTATGAGTTCTTTCCTGGTTGGATAATTTAAGTACCTTTGTTATATCATATTTCTTTATCCCTGACTTCCATTTATACACCTCATTTATATCGCCCCTTATTCTACGTCTCTCGAGGGAGGGCAAATTCAGATGCTTTAACCTGTCGTTGTACTCAAGGTTCCTAATGCCCGGGATTAGTCTTGTCATCCTCCGCTGAATGGTAATGTAATTTTTGCAGTAAAAGTTGTGGTGTAGTTATCAACATTAAAAAAATATGGTATTGTAATTATTAACAGTCACCTAAATAATAGTAAACGTAACGCTGGAGGGCAACTGAAAAAGGCATAAGGATAGTCTTAAGACAAACCTGAAAAAGTGCCAAATCGACCCCCTCACCTAGGAGACGATTATTCCACACCGTAATGCTTGGAGAAGCACCACACGAGAAGGTGTCAATACTTTCGAGTTAGCCCGACTGCATAACGAGGCAAACCAACGGCAACGCCGGAAAAACCCTGTCGCCACCTCTCCCGCACTAGTTGAAACCCTCCATATGTGCAACATCTGTGAACGGCACTGCCGGTCCCGTATCGGCTTCTTTAGTCACCTCAGAACTCATATCATTGCATCATAGTTCGATGATAGTGATACTCGATCCCGAGGGATAGCAAAGTAGTGTGTGTGTGTGAGAGAGAGAGAGCATGTGTGTGTGTGGGGGGGGGGGGGGATGACAGTAAGGTAAGGAGACACGTGTGTTAGAGGGGGTGGTCACGTGGCTCGCCCATTACTAATAGTTGGGTAGTTAGTGGCTGACTCATGCTTATTGGGGAGGGGGGCGGGTCTGTCTGGTGTGTGATGCTGATGGTGAGTTTACTATCTGCTGTGTCATGGTGATGCTGTTCCCTATTGTGTGATGGTGACATTGGTGATGGTGATGATTATTTTATATGCTATGTGATGATGAAATCTGGATGAAGGTGAAGCTGATCCTGCTATCTCTTGTGATGTTGGTGATGTCTGGGTGATGGTGATTGTGATCTCAATAATGATAGTGGCTGGGTGATAATGATGATATCTGTTTTGATGGTTATGCTCTTTGTGTTGTGTACCGGTGATGTTGATGTTGGAGTGATGATAGTGGTGATGCTGATGATTGGATGACACTAGGTGGTGATGCTGATGATTGGATGACACTAGGTGGTGATGCTGGTCTCAGATGACGTGATCACTCACCATCAGTTAGCTTAAGGGAGGGGATCATATTAGGGGTTCAGAGTCGTGCTGTGTGTGTGTCGGCAAGGAGGAACTGTGTTTCAACTTCTCAGATAAAGAAATGTAAACATGGTAGGTAGTTGGGGTGGGCAGAGCGGCGTCCCTGCATGTTTTGTTTGGGGACGGGGCAAATGGGTTGCAGTCCTAATGGTCCTCAACTTAACTCTAACACAAACGTTGGGATTGGGCCCCAGTCAAAAGGGCCACAAATTAAATAGGACTCAGTCATTAGGATTGGGCCCACTCCTTAATGAACCCTTGTCCAAATAGGGCCTAAAACTAACTGCCCCCCCCCCCACCCCCAATTCTAATAGGCTAGGTTGCGAAAGGACATAGTGGTCATGCAGGGCGGCAGTGACCAGTGACACTAACGTTGAATCAGGTCAGTTAGCCGGACTGTCTCCAGGAGGCAGCGAGTGTATGTGTAGTGGGTCTTTGATGCTAGATTAAGCGAGGCGTCAGTGAGCTCCACACAACACACCGTGCTAGGGAAGACGTCCTTTACTGGAGTGTGAATGGTGATATATTTTGTCCAGGTGAAGACTTGATAAACACTGTACACGATGTTTTAAGACGGTGAATAGTTTGCATTAAGGTTTATCTGGTAAACTATATGTATAAGTGGTATGTAATGAAGGTATGGAAATGTCAATTAAGATAAAACAAGAAAGAAAAACTAAAAAAATATATTAAGACAAAATTAATGTAGAGCAAACTTTTTCACAGAGATTCTTCACACTAAATTTGTCTGGTGTCTCGAGTTGAAGTAGAATCTTAGTGTTGTTTTGATGGTGTTTATGGTGTTTGTGAGTGTTTCAGATTGAGAGTGATTTTCCAGAGTTGCGAGAGAGGGTGGAGGGTGTGTGTATAGGGGGGGGGGGGGGGGAGGGAGGCAGCCAGGCCAGTAGTTACCGTCACTGTGGTTGAGCATATCGACTGTGTGCCGATTACCAGGAAATTCTTAATAGGCAATTATCGCGATATAGGGTAATCTTGGGTGACCTCCACCTACCTACTCACCCACCCACCGGCTCCCTCCCTCCCACACACACACCAGGCTCATGAATGACCTGCCACGCGACCAACTGACCAATCACGACTTCCGTTAATGCCCAGTAGCCGATAGGTCACGTGACAACCAGCCGCCTGCCAACGCGCACACACACACTCACCAAATGCACAGTATATACCGAACACCACAATTGGAGTTGGCTATGATGGTGGAAGTAGGCCTACAGGATGCCAATGGTCTGAATGCAATAATAATAATAATAATAATAATAATAATAAGAATAAGAATAAGAATTAGCGGTTTATTACATAAGAACATAAGAAAATAAGGAGTCTGCAATAGGCCGGTTGGCCTGTGCATGGCAGCTCCTGTCGAGAGTTACTACCACTCTCTATCATCCATGAATCTATCTAGCCTCCTTTTAAAACTTTCCAGCGTTCCAGAACTTACTACAAAGTTGCTAAGCTTGTTCTACTCGTTTACCACCCTATTTGTGAACCAGTTCCTTCCTATCTCCCTCCTAAACCTAAACTTATCCAACTTAAATCCGTTACTCCGAGTCCTATCCTGCTCGGATATTATAAGAACTTTATCTATATTTCCTTTATTGATTCCTTTCACCCATTTAAATACTTCTCTCATATATCCCCGCACTCTTCGTCTTTCTAGGGAATGCAAGTTTAGTTTCTTTAACCTATCTTGATATTAACGGTTTCTAAGTCCCGGAATCATTTTCGTCATTCTTCGCTGCACCGACTCCAGTGAATTGATATCCATTCTATAATAAGGGCACCAGAACTGAACAGCATTATCGAGGTGCGGCCTGACTAGCGTAAGATATAGTTGCAATAAGACCTCCGCACTCTTATTACTTACACTTCTAGATATAAAACCTAATACTCTGTTTGCCTTATTTCGAACAGAAGGCCAGAAGGCTGAAAATATACAGTTGCATAATTGGAGAATGGATCACTTGATTGACAGATAATATAAAAGTAACATAAGTGATACAAATATGCTATATAATAACAAGGTGGGGAGAAGGTTTTTCTACAGGGCATTTCAACAGTAACAGTGCTAAAAGGTAAGATTGACTGGGAGTGAATGCACTGGGTGATTACGGGTTGTTGATATTTTTTTACAATGGCTGGGACTGGGCTGTTCTTATAGAGGTCAGTACATGCTCGTATGGGCTGAATGCGGTTGTGGTGTCGAACAGAAATTCGCGGACGTGAGATCTCGGGTGGAAGTAGGAGCCGTTGTCGAGTATGGTACAGAAGCTTCTCACCAAATTTGTAGATGAGGTCATGGTGATGATCAGAGAGAGCCGAGAGGGTCAGTGTGTTGAGTGTTTCTTGATATGTGGAGTAGGAGGGGGAGGGAGAATAATCTTGCATGCCTTTTTCTGCACCTTTTCTAGGTGTTTCCTTTGTGTGGCATTTATGGAGGAAGACCAGGCAGGGATGCATATGTGAGCTTGTGAAGTATGAATGTTGAGTAATTACTGGGGAGCTCGGGCGCAGAAACTCCTAGAGACTTGGGTCAGCGGAGGAGGTGGAGACGAAAATTGGAGGATTTGACATTTATACTGACGTGTAATATTAATAAACGGTTTATTGAAACTATACATTGGACACATGTGTGTGTGTGTGTGTGTGCTTTAATTCAGTAAATATCTGCATTTTTGGCTCTTGAACTGTTCTAGGAAATCTTCATCAAATTAAGTCATCATGCTCCAGGGACCAAAAGATTTCTTAAATGAATGAGATAATAAATAGGTTGAACAACCACCCGAGTAATGTGGAATAATAAATAGAGTGAACAAAGGACCAATCTATGATAGTAGCCAGGTTTCGATTTTTCCATAAAAATTACTTTTTTCCTGTGGTGATCGCGTTCTTACCTTAGAGGCTGGCGTCGATGTCAGAATGTGACGCTTCTGGCTCCTCTGGCTGTGAGAGTGGCCTATCAATTTAGGATAGTAGCTGTTATAATAAAGGCATGGGGTTAGGTGAGGGGAGGGGAGGGGCGGCTTAACTCAAAAACGGGCGGTTAGCACCAGAAACGAAGGTCAGATTCGTTCGAATCACAAGAACCACAGGAAAAACGTAATTTTTATGGAAAAATCGAAACCTGGCTACTATCATAGATTGACCCCATAATGCATTATTCTCCTCAGTTCATTGTTTACCAATTGCCGCGAAGAGAGCTCTTCAAGGGGATGTTGGTTTTTTTTAACTCGTTTTTCTCCGTTATTTCTAGTCAGCACAGAATGTGTCATAGAAGAAATTCGTCTTGTTTTTGTTAGGTACAGCAATGTGGTTGCAAACAATAAAATAACGGAATTCGAAACCTGGCTACTATCTTAAATTGACCGAACAAAGACCTAATTAATCTGGAATAACAAAATAGGATGAACAAAGACCCGATGGCACTGAGAACCAATTCGACGACAGAAGCATTGTTTTGGTGGATCAGCTAACGGGTTTTTGACGTTCGAGTTGGCGGTAAATATTTTGTTCTCATCAGATTTTAGATGAATATTGGCTAGTAGATAGTAATTATTATTTATTAATCAACATAGTTTTTTGTTTGTTAAGCTTGATAGAATATCCAGTTTATTATTTATTTGTTAGAGTAATTTATTTAGGTTAATTTTAATTACATTTGATTTATTTGTACTACGAATCCCATTTCGCCACTTACTAGCCTCTACCACTGGTTACCAGCGGCCAGGTCGCATGTACAGGCAGGTAGATTTCCACCAGGTCACAGAAACACACTTGTGAACTGTATTCTGGTTTAATGATAACTTAATATTCATAAAACTGTTCACAGGATATGTCTTCACAACTGGGTTTTCTCACTTCATATATATACAGTCAGCACACTGACAGTGTACAATTCCTTAGTTTTTCACTTTATATCGCTCACAACATTTCCACAATACTTGAACATCAATTATCTTCAGCTGTCACTAGGCTTGTACTTCACACTCTGAACAAAAAAAGAGGACTCCCCCCCTCGGCTTGGCTTGTTTGGAGATTACTGTCCACTTCGCCTTTCTGCTATTTCGGCCGGAGCTGATGTCTTCTTTCTTCTAAGCAGCTCGATGCCGCTTATATAGCTCATTAGACGCCCCGAGAATATCCTAACACCATTTAGGCATTTCAAGTCGGAACAAGACACGACTGAGAAGTTCTAGAACGTTCTACTCTGATCGAGGCTTACAATACGAAAGTAAATCATAAAAAAATGATGCAATACATTAAAAAAATTCTTACATAGGTACTACATCAACGAATACAAGAAAATCCCCCCAATCTTGCCAAAATAACTGCTGCTTGAAAAAGACAATAATCAGAACACAGAGTTCACAAAAAATATAACACTAAATTATGCCTCGACATAACAGTTGTTTAAAGCATTTTATTATATTAGTTTATCTGTCAGTATATACATATCCTTATTCCAAAAATGTCTTAATCTATTCATAAGTTTACGTCGTTTGTTTAGTATTATGTTTATCATATTTCAGTATTTTTTGTTTTGATTTTATAATTTAACCCATTCCCTAATCAAACTTATCCTAGCAAAATCTATTCAAATCTAACTTAATCTAACCTAATTCATTCTCCAATCTTACTAAACTATTTCATAATCTAACTGAGTCAAACCTGACCAAATCCTAACCTACTACAATCCCTAATTTAACTAATCTTAACCTAATTAATTATTCTAACATTAGTTGGAGCCACATAATACTATAGGTTCACTTAGTCGCTTAATATCACAGTACAGGTTTTACATTACTAGCGCCAATTCTGGGTAGGGTTCAGTCACCAAAGCACACAAGGGTCACGTCTGGGAGGGGTTCAGTCTCATAATATAGGAGTCACTTGGTACTTGGGGTTACACGGCATCAAGGGGTCAGGTTAGGATAGGTTAGGTGGTCTCACACACAGGCGTAGGTTAAGTCTCCCTTAACCCCCTCCCCTCCACCTCCCATCATGATCCGACTAATAAAGACATCAGATAAAGACTCTCCTTATTGACCGCCATTAAAGATTCATCGGGGGGACTAATGGCTGTTCGAGTGAGGTCAGGAAATCGCTTCTACCTCTACCCCTTCCCCCTAACTCTCACTCAACCTCCCTCCCCCTCCTTCCTCCTTCAGCTCCCCCCGTGTCCCATTAAGCTTCCAATAAATGAAGATACTCGGGCCATGATAGTCCTAAGCGATTATCTCTCTTAACAAAGTTCCTTTTTTTTATGTATCAACGACAGTAAAAACTGTCCCTAGTGACGGTTACACGTTGAGGCGACTGTCCTCCGCCGAAATTGTGAGCGTGCTGATTGGCCGGCCGATGCTGAGGGAGAGAACGAGAGATGTCATCACTGAGTGGTAGATTAAGTTGTCAAGTTGACGTTCATTGGCGGACAGGAAAGGAAGCGGAAATCCTTCATTGGCTGGAGAGGCAGGTGTATGAGGGCCACAGGCAAGCAGCTAATAACGGCTAATTTACCCTGCAATAACGGTTAACTTAATCTGCAATAACGGTTAACTTAGCATGCAATGTTGGCAAACTAATCTGCTACAATTTTTTATCGAAGTCATTATCCTTTGCTGACGGCGTATTACTGAGTGTTAAGTGCTTCACGACCATGGAGTGTTAAGTGCTTCACGACCATGGAGTGTTAAGTGCTTCACGACCGTGGAGTGTTAAGTGCTTCACGACCAGGGTGTGTTAAGTGCTTCACGACCATGGAGTGTTAAGTGCTTCACGGCCATGAGGAGTTAAGTGCTTCGCAACCAGGGTGTGTTAACTGTTTCTCGACCAGGGTGTGTTAAGTGCTTCACGACCATGGTGTGCTAAGTGCTACACGGCCACGATGAGGTAAGTGCTTCACGACCATGGTGTGCTAAGTGCTTCACGACCATGATGAGTTAAGTGCTTCGCGACCATGGTGTGTTAACTGCTTCACGGTCAGGGTGTGTTAACTGCTTCACGGTGTGTTAAGCGCTTCACGGTCAGGGTGTGTTAACTGCTTCACGGTGTGTTAAGCGCTTCACGGTCAGGGTGTGTTAACTGCTTCACGGTCAGGGTGTATTAAGTGCTTCACGACCATGGAGTGTTAAGTGCTTCACGGCCATGAGGAGTTAAGTGCTTCACGACCATGGAGTGTTAAGTGCTTCACGGCCATGATGAGTTAAGTGCTTCACGACCATGGTGTGTTAACTGCTTCACGGTCAGGGTGTGTTAACTGCTTCACGGTCAGGGTGTATTAAGTGCTTCACGGTCAGGGTGTGTTAAGCGCTTCACGGTCAGGGTGTGTTAACTGCTTCACGGTGTGTTAAGCGCTTCACGGTCAGGGTGTGTTAACTGCTTCACGGTGAGTTAAGCGCTTCACGGTCAGGGTGTGTTAACTGCTTCACGGTCAGGGTGTATTAAGTGCTTCACGACCATGGAGTGTTAAGTGCTTCACGGCCATGAGGAGTTAAGTGCTTCACGACCATGGTGTGTTAAGTGCTTCACGGTCAGGGTGTGTTAAGTGCTTCACGGTCAGGGTGTGTTAACTGCTTCACGGTGTGTTAGCTGCTTCACGGCCAGGGTGTGTTAAGCGCTTCACGGTCAGGGTGTGTTAAGCGCTTCACGGTCAGGGTGTGTTAAATCCTTCACGGTCAGGGTGTGTTAAGTGCTTCACGGTCAGGGTGTGTTAACTGCTTCACGGCCAGGGTGTGTTAAGTGCTTCACGGCCAGGGTGTGTTAACTGCTTCACGACCATGATATGTTAAATGCTTCACGGTCAGGGTGTGTTAACTGCTTCACGGCCAGGGTGTGTTAAGCGCTTCACGGTCAGGGTGTGTTAAGCGCTTCACGGTCAGGGTGTGTTAAGCGCTTCACGGTCAGGGTGTGTTAGCTGCTTCACGGCCAGGGTGTGTTAAGCGCTTCACGGTCAGGGTGTGTTAACTGCTTCACGGTCAGGGTGTGTTAACTGCTTCACGGCCAGGGTGTGTTAAGCGCTTCACGGTCAGGGTGTGTTAAGCGCTTCACGGTCAGGGTGTGTTAAGTCCTTCACGGTCAGGGTGTGTTAAGTGCTTCACGGTCAGGGTGTGTTAACTGCTTCACGGTCAGGGTGTGTTAAGCGCTTCACGGCCAGGGTGTGTTAAGTGCTTCACGGTCAGGGTGTGTTAAGCGCTTCACGGTCAGGGTGTGTTAAGTCCTTCACGGTCAGGGTGTGTTAAGCGCTTCACGGTCAGGGTGTGTTAACTGATTCACGGCCAGGGTGTGTTAAGCGCTTCACGGTCAGGGTGTGTTAAGCGCTTCACGGTCAGGGTGTGTTAAGTCCTTCACGGTCAGGGTGTGTTAAGTGCTTCACGGTCAGGGTGTGTTAAGTCCTTCACGGTCAGGGTGTGTTAAGTGCTTCACGGTCAGGGTGTGTTAAGTCCTTCACGGTCAGGGTGTGTTAAGTCCTTCACGGTCAGGGTGTGTTAAGTGCTTCACAGTCAGGGTGTGTTAACTGCTTCACGGTCAGGGTGTGTTAACTGCTTCACGGCCAGGGTGTGTTAAGTGCTTCACGGCCAGGGTGTGTTAACTGCTTCACGACCATGATATGTTAAATGCTTCACGGTCAGGGTGTGTTAACTGCTTCACGGCCAGGGTGTGTTAAGCGCTTCACGGTCAGGGTGTGTTAAGCGCTTCACGGTCAGGGTGTGTTAAGCGCTTCACGGTCAGGGTGTGTTAGCTGCTTCACGGCCAGGGTGTGTTAAGCGCTTCACGGTCAGGGTGTGTTAACTGCTTCACGGTCAGGGTGTGTTAACTGCTTCACGGCCAGGGTGTGTTAAGCGCTTCACGGTCAGGGTGTGTTAAGCGCTTCACGGTCAGGGTGTGTTAAGCGCTTCACGGTCAGGGTGTGTTAAGTCCTTCACGGTCAGGGTGTGTTAACTGCTTCACGGTCAGGGTGTGTTAACTGCTTCACGGTCAGGGTGTGTTAACTGCTTCACGGTCAGGGTGTGTTAAGCGCTTCACGGTCAGGGTGTGTTAAGTGCTTCACGGTCAGGGTGTGTTAAGTCCTTCACGGTCTGGGTGTGTTAACTGCTTCACGGCCAGGGTGTGTTAAGCGCTTCACGGTCAGGGTGTGTTAACTGCTTCACGGCCAGGGTGTGTTAAGCGCTTCACGGTCAGGGTGTGTTAAGTGCTTCACGGTCAGGGTGTGTTAACTGCTTCACGGTCAGGGTGTGTTAAGTGCTTCACGGTCAGGGTGTGTTAAGCGCTTCACGGTCAGGGTGTGTTAAGTCCTTCACGGTCAGGGTGTGTTAAGCGCTTCACGGTCAGGGTGTGTTAACTGCTTCACGGCCAGGGTGTGTTAAGCGCTTCACGGTCAGGGTGTGTTAAGCGCTTCACGGTCAGGGTGTGTTAAGTCCTTCACGATCAGGGTGTGTTAAGTGCTTCACGGTCAGGGTGTGTTAAGCGCTTCACGGTCAGGGTGTGTTAACTGCTTCACGGCCAGGGTGTGTTAAGCGCTTCACGGTCAGGGTGTGTTAAATGCTTCACGGTCAGGGTGTGTTAACTGCTTCACGGTCAGGGTGTGTTAACTGCTTCACGGCCAGGGTGTGTTAAGCGCTTCATGGTCAGGGTGTGTTAACTGCTTCACGGTCAGGGTGTGTTAACTGCTTCACGGCCAGGGTGTGTTAACTGCTTCACGGCCAGGGTGTGTTAAGTGCTTCACGGTCAGGGTGTGTTAACTGCTTCACGGCCAGGGTGTATTAAGTGCTTCACGGTCAGGGTGTGTTAAGCGCTTCACGGTCAGGGTGTGTTAAGTGCTTCACGGTCAGGGTGTGTTAACTGCTTCACGGTCAGGGTGTGTTAAGTGCTTCACGGTCAGGGTGTGTTAAGCGCTTCACGGTCAGGGTGTGTTAAGTCCTTCACGGTCAGGGTGTGTTAAGCGCTTCACGGTCAGGGTGTGTTAACTGCTTCACGGCCAGGGTGTGTTAAGCGCTTCACGGTCAGGGTGTGTTAAGCGCTTCACGGTCAGGGTGTGTTAAGTCCTTCACGATCAGGGTGTGTTAAGTGCTTCACGGTCAGGGTGTGTTAAGTCCTTCACGGTCAGGGTGTGTTAAGTGCTTCACGGTCAGGGTGTGTTAAGTCCTTCACGGTCAGGGTGTGTTAAGTCCTTCACGGTCAGGGTGTGTTAAGTGCTTCACAGTCAGGGTGTGTTAACTCCTTCACGGTCAGGGTGTGTTAACTGCTTCACGGCCAGGGTGTGTTAAGTGCTTCACGGCCAGGGTGTGTTAACTGCTTCACGACCATGATATGTTAAATGCTTCACGGTCAGGGTGTGTTAACTGCTTCACGGCCAGGGTGTGTTAAGCGCTTCACGGTCAGGGTGTGTTAAGCGCTTCACGGTCAGGGTGTGTTAAGCGCTTCACGGTCAGGGTGTGTTAGCTGCTTCACGGCCAGGGTGTGTTAAGCGCTTCACGGTCAGGGTGTGTTAACTGCTTCACGGTCAGGGTGTGTTAACTGCTTCACGGCCAGGGTGTGTTAAGCGCTTCACGGTCAGGGTGTGTTAAGCGCTTCACGGTCAGGGTGTGTTAAGCCCTTCACGGTCAGGGTGTGTTAAGTGCTTCACGGTCAGGGTGTGTTAACTGCTTCACGGTCAGGGTGTGTTAACTGCTTCACGGTCAGGGTGTGTTAACTGCTTCACGGTCAGGGTGTGTTAAGCGCTTCACGGTCAGGGTGTGTTAAGTGCTTCACGGTCAGGGTGTGTTAAGTCCTTCACGGTCTGGGTGTGTTAACTGCTTCACGGCCAGGGTGTGTTAAGCGCTTCACGGTCAGGGTGTGTTAACTGCTTCACGGCCAGGGTGTGTTAAGCGCTTCACGGTCAGGTTGTGTTAACTGCTTCACGGTCAGGGTGTGTTAACTGCTTCACGACCATGATATGTTAAATGCTTCACGGTCAGGGTGTGTTAAGCGCTTCACGGTCAGGGTGTGTTAACTGCTTCACGGCCAGGGTGTGTTAAGCGCTTCACGGTCAGGGTGTGTTAAATGCTTCACGGCCAGGGTGTGTTAAGCGCTTCACGGTCAGGGTGTGTTAACTGCTTCACGGCCAGGGTGTGTTAAGTGCTTCACGGTCAGGGTGTGTTAAATGCTTCACGGTCAGGGTGTGTTAACTGCTTCACGGTCAGGGTGTGTTAACTGCTTCACGGCCAGGGTGTGTTAAGCGCTTCATGGTCAGGGTGTGTTAACTGCTTCACGGTCAGGGTGTGTTAACTGCTTCACGGCCAGGGTGTGTTAACTGCTTCACGGCCAGGGTGTGTTAAGTGCTTCACGGTCAGGGTGTGTTAACTGCTTCACGGCCAGGGTGTATTAAGTGCTTCACGGTCAGGGTGTGTTAAGCGCTTCACGGTCAGGGTGTGTTAAGTGCTTCACGGTCAGGGTGTATTACGTGCTTCACGGTCTGATTATGTTAAGTGCTTCAAAGTCTGGGTGTGTTAAGTCCTTCACGGTCAGAGTGTGTTAAGTGCTTCAAAGTCTGGGTGTGTTAAGTCCTTCACGGTCTGGGTGTGTTAAGTGCTTCACGGTCAGGGTGTGTTAAGTCCTGGTAGATCGTTCCATAAGTCTACCGCCGTGTGTGTGGCGATGTATTTCCTTATATTCGTTCTGTATAATAACTTGGCGAGCTTATGTCCCATCGTGTTGGTGGTGTGTGACATCACCAAAAATTCGCTCGGGTTCACGTTTTCCAGCCCTCTCAGGATTTTATAATTTCAATGAGATGTGCCCTATTGTGCCTTGTGTGAAGGGTTGTTAGTCCTAATAATATGGTGGTTTAGCTTCATTTGTAGGCTGTCGTTACTTGGCGGATGCAAGCACCAAATTTGGTATGAAGCTTCCTCTGGATATCCCATTAAATTTTAGCCTAGGAACCACCCTTGAACATTTCCCAGAATCCCATAAAATAGCAAAATGTCTAAGATGGCTGCCGGAAATTCATCACTTGACATAATTATGATAATAAAAGACTATATTTTGATAAATTTCTTCATATTTATTCATATTTATTATGGAAAATTATATTCTGATTAAAAAAAATATTTTCAAAACATAACAGGTATTTAAATAATCCTGAATGCCTCTTAATATTGCTAAATTATAGACTGTTCAGTATAATGTACACAGATGTAAGAAATTTTGTTGTGCAGAAGTTCTAAACAAACATGTCTTGGCATTCATTTCAATGTAAATATAATATAAGAAGATGCCAAGCAAAACACAATTATCATTGCTTTGAACCTGACATTAAGTCTAGACAGCTTTAATGAACATGTAATTGAAAAGTGGTGAGCATTTATGCCCGAATTCAGAATGCTGCCCATGGTTTGAAACTGCATGAAGGTTTAAACAAAGGATCGAGCGAAGATTGAAGATTTGTTAGTATTTAGAAAGCTGACTTGAGCCAACACAAAGATTCAAACCGGGTTTTAGATCGGAATTGTCGTCCTCATGTTAATCCAGCCTGGAGGCAGATTTAGCTGTCGATCCTTCAAGCAAGTCAACAAAAATTTTGACAGAGAGCGCAGTTTTCGGCGATATCATCAAATTTGAAATTTTGTGGAGAAAAGACTGACTAGACATTCCCTGTTCATTATGTTTAAGGTTTTGGGGGCTCCCAGGATCATCATCAAACTGCTTAATCACCCTAGAAAGCTCTGGCCCCGAAACCATCCAGCGTCTGAAAGCGGAGGATTGTCCACGAACCCAATACATCCTCATGGAGACTTGACAACTTTGTTTTCTTGTTCATGTGCTTGGTCTACAGGAATGGCGGAGAACTTGTTCATGGTCTTGGGAATGACCCAGTGGGACTTAGTGAGGAACTGGTCCTTGATGGAATGAGGCAATGACTTCATGTCCATGATGTGAACAGGTACCCATCTGGAGTAATTCACATGATCCAGCGCAAAGAACAGGTGAGTAAGCCCCTCAAGCACTTCAACATACAAGGAAAAATTCTTCTGCCGGCGAGCTCTCACAATAAAGAAGAATAAGTGTTTCATATTTCATTATTATGCTCCAGTACAGGAAGGTGGGGCTCTTCTGAATATCATTGAGCCAGGCCTCTTTGCGCTCTGAATCTTCAGAACCATCTGTACATGTCATAAACAAATGCCCCCTGTTGACGATTATAAAGACTCAGCAGCGTTACTTTGAGGGCATGTCTTGTTCTTGTGAGGTGTGCTGCCTTCAGGAAAGAGTCTGCTCTTCTAGATGATGCCACTTCTGCTTCTGTTATAGCTGTGGTCCAGCTATAACATGCATACCCAAAATACTAAATAATATTAAAAAACGCTACTTAGCATTGGCACTTTGTCCCATATAATAAAGAATAGTAAATCTACAAGAAAGATCCCGTTAATTGGCGGCTATATTGGATTTTCGTGAGCCACGGGAATTGTGGGTAAAATTGGAAGTGGCTCCTAGGCTGACATTCATAGGTATGTCCCAAGGAAATTTCATGCCAATTTTCAAGCCTTTATCCGTCATGTCACGATAATTTTGTTAAGGCTATAAAGCCCTTGATCTATTTGGATAATCGAGATGACATAGTTCAGGAATCATCTTAGTCGCTCTAGTTGCATCTTTTCTATAGGGATGTTAGATCATTCTGGAGGTAGGGTTTCCATGTCTGTATACAGTAATCCAGACTGGGACGTACTTGAGGTTTATACAGTTGAAGGAACATTTTCCTATCTCCGTACTCAAAGGAACGCTTTATAATATGCTTTATAATTCCCAAATCTCTATTTGCTTTGCTCACTGTTGCCCCCAGTTGTTGCAGCACTTTCAGTGAATGATCTATCACAACGCATATATCTTTCTCCTTATTGACAGTATCCAGGAAAGTGTTATTAACAGAATAGTTGAGGTTAAGGTTGTTGTATCTTATATGTGTAAGGTCTTACATTTTGTAATATTAAAGAACATTTGCCAGTGTCGAGACCATTTGAACAGCTCATGCAGGTCTTTTTACATTGTGGTCACATAGTCTTCATTTGCTACCTTCCCAAATATCTTCGTGTCTATATACTTTCATCTATGTCGTTTATATAGATCACAAACAAGGTGGAGCCAAGGATAGAACCTTGTGGTACTTCACTGAGAACTTCTTTCCATTCAGAATATACTCCAGTAATTACCACTCTTTGTTGTCTGCCTTTGAGCCAGTTGTTAATCCACGTCAAAATCTTGCCTGTGATGCTATGTGCCTGGTTCCAAGAGGCTAGTCATGCATGTGGGACTTTGTCAAATGCCTTTGAGAAATCCATGTTCATCACATCTACTGGTCCACGTAGTCTGTTATTGTTTCAAATAACGTGTTGAAACCGTGTTGTGATGCGGTGATAAGACTGTGTTTGGTCAGGTGTTTGATGATGGCGTCCAGAATTTTCTCAAATATGATGTTAGGCTGATCGGCCTGTACTGTAGTTTGCAGCTGCACTTTTTCCACCCTTCTTGTGTAGTGGGCTGGTCCATATGTTAGTGAACATGAATTTGAAAGCACTCAGATGATAAGTCAGATTATTCATTAGAAAGTATGATAATGACTGTGACCCATAAAAAGATATACGAGTAGATTAATGAAGACAGTTGTAGTGTTAGCTTACGGTGTCAACCAGCAGTGGTGGAAAATATTGTACGGCAGTGTTGGGTCTTCGCCCCACTTCTCGTGTACTCAAGCCTGACTTCACCAAGACCATTATTTTTTTTTACTCAGCGGCTATTAAGCAGTCACCGGATGAATAGCCTGGTATTCTACGCAGCCGGGACGACTACATAGACAGCCAGTCTTTTCAGCCGTGAACCCATAAACGTATTAACAACTATATACTATATACTATATCTGTAACTAGACCTGTACGTACTTTTTAAAATACATATTTTTTCAATAGTTTTAATCTTTAATCTTTTCTTGAATGCTACTCATTTCGGGAATTCCCTCCTGAAAAAAAATTTTAGTTTTAGATCATTTTCCTTTATAGGTTTACGCTTTCGTTTAGTCCCAATACCTCAGCCTGGACAAATGTATGTGTGATTGATTTTATATTTCTGCGAGGTATTATTGCAGACGTTTCTCATCTGAAAAGTCTTTAAAGTATACTTGCGTTATAAACGTTCACACTAATATTAGTATTGTTGTTAGTAACATTCGCACCGTTTTCCAGGAAAGTGTGAATTTTTAATTACTTCTGTCACGTATTTCCAATATATTGTACAGTACATGGCTACCACAGACGTGAGGTACAAGTTTCACCTCCTACGTCTGGCTGCCTCCTCCCCCCCCCCCCCCCCCCTCCGCCAGCCCTGCCGTAAACTACTGTTAACACGATTATGACGGCCAGGGACAGCCGTTTGCAAGTTTACCATCACCGTGTTTTGAACCAATCAGGACTCTGATGCAGTCAACCTGTCCAGAGTTTCTTATACTGTAGTGTGATGGACATGAATACCCCGGAACAGAAGAGTCGGCCCTTAACCTAGTCTGTGATCTCCTCACGGATTCTCCCCCCACTGAAAGCTGCCTTAAGTATATGTCGTGAGTACTAAGTGTTTGTGAAGTACAATACTGAAGGTGACGTTTAGTTGTGTGAAGTACAGTGGTTAATTCCTGTCACCTAACTAATATTATAGCAGAGTCAGTGGAGTCGTGTATAAATTCGTTGCTGTCGTCCAGAAGTTAAGATTGAGAGTCCTCGAGGAGACTAAGTGAACAGATATTATTACAGTGCATTTTGACTTATTATCTACCATCTTAACGTGTCTAGGGTTATGATATAGATGTGTTTCAAGTGACTACGTGCCGTGTGTTGTACCTATAGATGCATAAACAGGCCAAATGTGGTTTATTTTATCGTATATCTAATAAAGAGTCCAATTAGATTCTTGTTACTCAAGCATATAACTTGTCTCAAGCCTAAGTCTGAATTATTATTGTGTTTTATAACTAAAGTTACCTGAACGGAGTGGTAATATCGACAATATACAGTATACATAGATTTTGCCAAGGCTTTCGACAGTGTACCCCACGAAAGGCTGAAATTCAAACTGGAAGGGTACGGAATTCGGGGAAATGTCCTCGCGTGGATAGAAGACTTTCTACATGACCGCAAGCAGTGTGTGGTGATTAATGGCACGAAATCATCATCTGTACCTGTCACAAGCGGAGTACCACTGGGCAGTGTATTGGGCCCGCTGTTGTTTGTTTGTTTCATAAATGACATGCCTGACGTTGTACACTCCTCCATACAAATGTTTGCCGATAACGCCAAGTTATTTCGGGAAATCAAGAACCAAGCTGACTGTGAAGAACTGCAGAAGAATCTCTGTGAGGGCCACCAGACTGATGCCTGCACTTCGGCACCTCAACTACCCTGTGAGATTGGAGCGCCTGAACTTGCCTAGCTTAAACTACAGACGGGCAAGGGGCGACCTAATTGAGCCTTCTGGCTGCCAAGCTCTTTCAATAAACCGTTAATTATTATTATTATTATTATTATTATTATTCAGTCACGTGTCCTTACTTGGAGTTGGCGGACGCTCGCCCCACAAGGGGTCACAGCTCAAGATTGAAGAAGCCGCAGGTCCAGAAAACTGTGAGGGCAAATTTTTTTGGAGTGAGAGTTGTGAACTCTTGGAACAATCTGCCAGAAAGTGTTGTGACGGCACCGAGTGTGAGCTCTTTCAAGACCAGACTTGGCCAACACTGGAGCAGGTTCAGGTACATTCAGGAGCCGGTGCATGCCCAGTCCTTGCCAACAGTGCGTAACAGAAACGTGACCGATCGCCCAAGCGGCTAACGAGCCGATCAGTGGTGAAGAGGATAAAAGTAAAAGTAAATAGTTTGTTATATTACTTCAGTACATATAATGTCTCGAGCTTTGCAGGGTTTATGTTCTCGAAACCAATGAACTGTCTGGATGATTTGTCTCATGTGGGTACACAACCAGTATAAAGTCCACATTGGTTTCTTGCACTCTTACCTATCAAGCGCTGCATAGTTGCACAAGTAACACACTTAGTAGCAATTAATATTAATAAAGAAAACAATAAAGATACACTTATAATCACTTAAAACAGTTTTAAACAACAACGTCGGTCTAGTTACAGATACAGTATACAGATGTTAATATATTTATGGGTTCACGGCTGTATAGCCTGGCTGTCTTTGTAGCCATCAAAACTACCAGGCTATTCAACCACTATGAACATTTTGGTATAATTTATATGAAAGGCAACAAATTATTTCACTTATATATTTTAAAATATCACCTGAAGAATCGTCACCCCGGATTGGACTGGGAGGGACGATTCTTCAGGTGGGTTCAGGTTAGGTTAGGTTATGTTGCTGTGGGCGCGGTGATGATTGTTCAAGTGGACACTGTTGGGGTGACAATTCTTCAGGCGATCCAAACTAAATTTTGTTTGTTTCCGTGATTATAGATACATAAATAATTAACATATAGTAAGTAATTTGAGTGCAAGTATGATTACTGCGCGAGGCGGGGGCGGAGGTGCGGTATGACGGGGGGGGGGGGGGGGATAGGTTTGCTTACATTGGGGGTCGCGCGCAGCAAGGAAAGGTTATTCATTTAAGAACAACAGAGTGGAACTTTATTGTTTCTACTATTCTTTCGTAAGGAGTTCAGTTGATGGATACATGCATACATATTCAGCAAAATAACCATACAAGTTCACATTGATTCAGTATGTACAGTACACACAGTATACGGATACAGTAATACACAATACGTCAAAATCTTATTGCCGCAGGAGTTTGGGTGGAGACACATTGACAGTTGTATGGGTTAAAATAATATTGTACGATGTTTTCATCCTCACTGTTGGGTGATGACTGATAAACGTTGTACTGTAGATAGTAGAGTTGGGCGTGCCTGTGGTGGAGTTAGGATTGGTGAGATATCAGGGTGTTGTACTGTACGTGGCGAGGCTGTTGAGGCCAGGGTTTTGAGGGTCCGTTGTGAACTTTTAGATGCTCTCTGGTGCATTCTGTGTCATTGTTTAAGTCATGGCCTCAACAGCCTCGCCACGTACAGTACAACACCCTGATATTTACTACAAAAAGTTTGAGGATCCATGTAGAAAATCAGTTATGTTTTGTAGTTGTGATGTAATGTAATGACTGGACCAGATCTTTCACAGACAAGTCTTCTGTGTCTGTTTGCTAGACAAGAAAACCCAGTTTGGTGATATCTCTTCTCCTCAGATGTTTATGTGTACAGAACTACTTAATATGATACACAACTGTTTTCGCTTAACATCTGTCTGGTGGTGCGTTGTCTAGTTTGAACAAGATAAACAATGCAATTTAAACAGTACTACTTAAGTAAATAATGCCATTAATTACGCACAATGTTCAAACGTATCAAACTCTTATAATTAATATACAAATAATATGTGGAAAAAAATTATATGGAACGTAGATATTAATGTACTGTAAACTGGTGTTGATTAGGAATACCCAGGCAATTCAGTTTTCAATTTCATTTGTTTATTCCTTGATAGAGGATGCGGGATGCTAGTGCTGTCACTAGGTACCCCAGGCAATGTTTTGAATACCACAGCGGCTAAAATCAAGAGAGTACAATATGGAGAGCTGGGGGCGGGTGGTGAGGATAGCGGATGAAGCCCTGCTGGCCCCGTGGATCACCTTACACTGTGTCTCAAGTGTTTAACACGATTATTAACCCCACACCTCACACACACACACACACACACACACACTGGTATAGTCACATTCATTTAAGAGGTGGGAAGGACTAGACGACACAGTCGTACAAGAGTTTCAGCCGATGATCCGAGATTGAATTTGGCAGAGTACACTATTGCATCACAAAAATTGTGACCATGTCCCAGGTTGCTGATCTGAGCTAACTTTGTCGCGTTTACACACAGTTGCGGGTCTCAATTGCTTCTCTTACTTTGACAGCACAACATATGTATAGTATCTTTTCTCACTATTGATCTGTTTCAGTTTTTAATTTTTGTATTTATTTATGGTTCATCCCCTCTAAAGCCCCGATGTGGGTCAGTGACGTTACCCGGGTGGGCTAATCCCAGTAAAAAAAAAAAAAAACAAAAAAAAAAAAAAAAACAAAAGCGTTATGTCTGTACAAGAGTAGATTAGCCAAGTTTGAATGTAAGTATTGTACCGTTTGCAGTTCAGACGCTGTGGGGGTCATAAAATGTATAAAAAAATATGTTTTGTTCTCTTTTTTCCATTGAATGAGTAATTAAATGTTAGTTTAACAGTGAATAACAGAAGTATCATGTTCACGCCTGCTTGATGAACTACCGTCTCTCATCGCCTGAAAATTTTAACACATTTTCTGTGATTTATCGTCGCTATAACGTTTTTGTGTTTATTAAAAAAATTATCGGATTTCATGCAGATTAGAACCTGTAAGAACACCTCCAACTTGGGTAAAAATATCACCAAAATAACATAATTATTACAGTTAGTATCAGCCTTAGACCCCCATTCACTACAGGACGGACCAGACTTGTTCAGTAGTGCTTGACGAAAGACTGGGCACCCCTCCCTCCCCTCCAGCACACACCGGGTGTTGTGTCGCCGCCATACGGTGGAGGAAGCCCCCCTCCCTCACCCTAACTCTCAACACTGATTAACAACGAACTCAATCTGGATTACATAGGTGTCGATTAGCGAAAGGAAGCGCTTTGGATTACTGAAGCTACGGCGGATACCTAGATACTTACTCATGTTACTCATGTCCATTACATGAAGGGGAGTCATCTGTTAATGACTGTAACTCTGTAGGGTAGTGCCTGTATCCGGATATATATATATATATATATATATATATATATATATATATATATATATATATATATATATATATATATATATATATATATTTGTATTGGTACTGTACGTAGCATTCGACTAGAGCTCAGAACATCAACACTGACCATTGGCTAGGTTTTCATATTTGTCTTTTGGGAGAATTAAATAGAAAATAAAATCCCAAAATGGTTTACACGCCAGGGTGAGGTCATCCCCAGGTTTATAATACACAAGAGTGGTGATGTCTCAGCTAGTGTTGTGGTTGTGAAACTGAGAGAGGGATGAGCTCTCACCAACACCTCAACAAGCACCGGGCGCGGGGCACGGCACTCCCTCCATCCCTCCCCGCTACGGCTTCATGGACCTCCTGCTGCCCGTGATGGGGATAGGGGAGGGGGAGGGAGTGTTGGGGTGTAGGTGCTGTACTGAAGAAGTATCTGAGGGATGGTATTTATGAAAAGGACAACGGGAGAATGATTTGTATTTTTTCGAAACTAAAATTCTCCCCAAAAGTGACCTAACAGAATCCAGGTGTTAATGCGGGCTTTCTGTACAGTGATTGTCTGCACCAACCAAAACATCAACTGGTGTCCTAGTGTGACATGGTCTTTTAGCCCACTCTAAACCTAACCTAACTTGGTACAGTTCTGGGATGAAGGTTAGCTATACGTCACAGAGGACAGGGACTAATCATCATACGTAGTACCCACATTAACGTGGATTTTGCTTCTTGTGAACGACAGCCAGATTCATATCTGTACGAGACGGTCATGTTGTGTTACTGAAACTGATGATGGTGGTAATTAAATGCATGATAACGAGAGTTCAGTGTATGACTGTAATGATGATGATGGTTCACCGGGTGCTGATGAGATAACGATTAGTTCCACATTACTAGCCAGGGAGGGAGGGAGGGAGGGGTGTGGGTGGGTGTAGGGCGATAGGCATCATTGGAGGGTCGACAATATTGATAAGAGCTGAGTTGAGCTACAGAGCTGTAATTTGTCGACTGCAAATGTTGTACTGAAGTCTCTCTCTCTCTCTCTCTCTCTCTCTCTCTCTCTCTCTCTCTCTCTCTCTCTCTCTCTCAGAATGAAAACCTAACATTTCCATAATAGCTATTTACGTCCATCAACAGAGAAGTTACGTCAGCAGCAGAGAAGTTACGTCAGCAACAGAGAAGCTACGTCAGCAACAGAGAAGTTAGTTACGTCAACAGCAGAGTAGTTACGTCAGCAGCAGAGTAGTTTCGCCAACAATAGAATAGTTACGTCAGCAGCAGAGTAGTTACGTCAGCCGTAGAGTAGTTACGCCAGGTGTTATCGGAGTAAGTGTTTGCACTATCACGTGACGTCCGCGGGGGAAGGTGGAAAAAATCCCACTTTAGCACCAGGAGGTTGTCACCTAGACAAATAAGGTAATTACTGAGTGTAATTGTACCTGACTCTTCCGTCCAGCCTGGCGGAACCTGTCGGCTTCCTGGCGGCGGGGCGGAGGAGGGAGGCGGCAGGAGGAACCACAGGAAGGAAGAGGGAGGAAGGAAGCACGACTCAAACACGTTCTGACGACAGGTGTTCCCTCAGGCTACACCGACATGGTTTTACCTGAGGAATGTTGTGTGAAACTAAACCCTGCTAACCTAACCAAACCTAACTTAACCTAACCTGATCTGAAAGAAACGTTAACGTCGCTATGTAATGAATGAATGAATCACCAACACCACTATGTTATGGATGAACGAATCACCAACACCGCTATGTAACGAATGAACGAATCACCAACACCGCTATGTAATGAATGAACAAATCACCAACACCGCTATGAAATGAATGAATGAATCACCAACATCGCTATGTAATGAATGAATGAATCACCAACACCGCTATGAAATGAATGAATGAATCACCAACACCGCTATGAAATGAATGAACAAATCACCAACACCGCTATGAAATGAATGAATGAATCACCAACACCGCTATGTAAGGAATGAACGAATCACAAACATCGCTATGTAATGAAGGACTAGCGAGGTCATCCTAAAACTATATCTTGCGCTTGTGAGACCTCACTTGGATTACGCAGTTCATTTCTGGACACCGTATTACAGAATGGACATAGACTCCTTAAAAAGAATTCAAAGGAGAATGACAAGACAAATCCCGGGCATTAGGAACCTTGAGTACAGATGCAGGTTAAAGCATCTTAATCTGCACTCCCTCGAGAGACGTAGAGTGAGGGGCGATATGATCCAGGTGTATAAAATGGAAGTCAGGGCTAAATAAAGGGGACATTACAAAGGAACTCAAACTATCCAACCAGGAGCGAACTCGTAACAATGGTTTTAAATTAGAAAAATTTAGATTCAGGCACGAGATAGGTAAACACTGGTTTGGAAATAGAGTAGTGGATTAGTGGACCAAGTTACCAAACATTATTATTAACTCGAATACACTGGATAGCTTCAAACATAGGTTGGATGGATATAGTATGAGCGATAGGAGTGGGTGTAAACGGGACTGCAATTTCCTCCATTCTTATGTTCTTATGGTCTTAACACCGCTCTGTAATAAGAACATAAGAATGGAGGAAACTGCAGCGGGCCTATTGGCCCATACTGGGCAGTCCCGTTTACATCCAACCCCTATTGCTCATATAAGCATCCAACCTATGTTTGAAGCTATTCAGCGTATTCGAGTTAATGATGATATTTGGTAACTTGTTCCATTCATCCACTACTCTGTTTCCAAACCAGTGTTTACCTATTTCGCGCCTAATTCTAAATTTGTCTAATTTAAAACCATTGTTACGAGTTCGCTCCTGGTTGGATAGTTTGAGTACCTTTGTAATGTCCCCTTTGCTTAGTCCTGACTTCCATTTATACACCTCTATCAGGTTTCCCCTCGCTCTACGTCTCTCGAGGGAGTGCAAATTAAGATGCTTTAACCTGTCTATATACTCATGGTTCCTAATGCCCGGGATTAGCTTGTCATTCTCCTCTGAATTCTTTCCAAGGATTCTATATCCATTCTGTAATACGGTGACCAGAACTGAACTGCGTAATCCAGGCGTGGTCTCACAAGCTCAAGATACAGTTTTAGGATGACCTCGCTAGTCTTGTAACTAACACTCCTTTGTATGAACCCAAGTACTATATTAGCCTTGTTACGAGCAAAAACACATTGTTTACTTGGCTAAAGTTCCTACTTATCATTACTCCTAAATCTCTCTTGCAGTCGGATTTCTCTATGGCATCGTTGTTCATCTGGTATCTGGTTTCCCTGTTTACATTCCCTATACTGAGTACTTTACATTTGTCAATGTTGAATTTCATCTGCCATTTTTCAGACCATTCGAAGAATTTGTTTAGATCTTCCTGTAGTTTTGCCGAGTCCTCGTCAGATTTAATAACACGTCCTATTTTAGTGTCATCAGCAAATTTACTTATGTTGCTGTCTAAGCCGATATCTATGTCGTTTATGTATATAATAAATAATAATGGTCCAAGTACTGAGCCCTGGGGAACTCCACTAGTGACGTTGCTCCAATGGGACTTTAGTGCCGTTAATGTTCACTCCCTGTTTCCTGTCCTGTAACCACGCCCTAATCCATTTAAGGATATTACCTTTGATGCCATGTGCTTCTACCTTTCTAATTAGTCTTTCGTGGGGGACTCTGTCGAAGGCTTTGCTAAAGTCGAGATATACCACATCATAATTGTGCCCCTCGTCCACCGATTCGAAAACTGATGAAAAGAATGTTAATAGATTAGTTAGATATGAACCCCCGCTTGTGAAGCCATGTTGGGAATCATTGATCAACTTGTGCTTCTCCAGGTGGTTTCGAATAGAGTTTGAAATGATTGATTCAAGTAATTTGCCTACTATTGATGTTAGGCTGATTGGGCGGTAGTTAGAGGATAGTGATCTATCCCCCTTCTTGAAAATCGGTATTACATTCGCTATCCTCCAGGATTCTGGTACTACACCTGTATTTAAGGACATGTTAAACAACTTTGCTAAGGGCATACTAAGCTCTTCCTTACATTCCTTTAATACTCTGGCAAATATCTCATCTGGACCTGGTGACTTATTAGGCTTTAGTTTATCTATTTGCTTACTAACATCGCTACTAGTCACTACTATCTCGCTTAATTTGTTTTCTTCACTATCTCTGAATAGAGTCGGTGCCTCGGGTATCATGTTTACATTTTCGGTGGTGAAAACTGTTGAAAAATATTTATTCAAATTATTGCTCATTTCTCCGTCGTTGTCAGTGAGCTCGCCTGTATCTGACCGTATTGGTCCAATCTTTTCTCGTGTTTTAGTTTGATACATTTAGTAGAATCCTTTGGGGTTTGTCTTCGCCTCCCTTGCTATCCTTACTTCAATGTTCCTCTTGGCTTTCCTTATCTCGGTTTTAACCCTACTCGACAATACCTTATAATAATCCTGGAGGTAAATTTCGCCATGATTTATCCTTCTACCTATAGCCTTCCTTTGGCCAATGATGTTCTTTAAATAATTATTTATCCATTTAGGGTCATTGTTGTCTGATCTGAGTTTTTTGTATGGTATGTTCTGCCTTTGTGCATAAATTAACTCATTATTTAAATGATTGAATCACCAACACCGCTATGTAATGAACGAATCACCAACACTGCTATGTAATGAACGAATCACCAACACTGCTATGTAATGAACGAATTCACTAACAACGCTATGTAATGAACGATTCACCAACAACGCTATGTAATGAACGAATCACCAACAACTATGTAATGAAAGAATCACCAACACCGCTCTGTAATGAACGAGTCACCAACAATGTTATGTAATGAACGAATCACCAACACCACTATGGAATGAACGAATCATCAAATGCCGCTATGTAATGAACGAATCACCAACACCTCTATGGAATGAATGAACGATTCGCCAACACCGCTATGTAATGAACGAACAAATCACCAACACCGCCATGTAATGAATGAACGAACGAATCCCCAACACCGCTGTGTAATGAATGAATCACCAACACCGCTATGTAATGAATGAATCACCAACACCGCAATGTAATGAACGAATCACCAACACCGCTATGTAATGAACGAATCACCAACAACGTTGTAATGAATCACCAACACCGCTATAATGAATCACCAACACCGCTATAATGAATCACCAACACCGCTATAATGAATCACCAACACCGCTATGTAATGCATGAATCACCAACAACGTTGTAATGAATCACCAACACCGCTATAATGAATCACCAACACCGCTATGTAATGCATGAATCACCAACACCGCTATAATGAATCACCAACTCCACTATGTAATAATTAAGACCTCTCGCTCTCTAAGTCTTGTGTACTATAAATGCAAAGCTGAACTTACAGTAACACAATTGACTGTAAACCGAGAGCCATGTTTCTTGACATTGATAAGTATTCTCTATTTATTCTTGTTTTGTGTTTATATATAGCTATTTATTTATTCATTTATCTATTTATTTACTTGCTTATTGTTCACATTATAATTTGATGCGTTTTTTTTTTTGGGGGGGGGGGGGGCGAAGGTGGTACTTTGTTCTTTATTCTTGAGAGAGATTGCAAAGCCGGATGACTCTGAAGGTTAGGTTAGGTTAGGTTAGGTTAGGTTAGATTGGAGTGGTTAATCTTTATGCGAAATAAGCTGGGGTGGAGATTCTTCAGGTAATCCGTAAAGCAGCTTAATTTAGTTTAGGCCTGTAACTTCTACTTCATGGAGAGAGAGAGAGAGAGAGAGAGAGAGAGAGAGAGAGTTGGCTTACCTGTACTGTTGGTCCATATGAGCCTTCTCGATCCTCTTGTCCTTGGCTCGTCGATTTTGGAACCATATTTTGATCTGAGTCTCAGTCAGGTCCAGAGACTCGGCCAGTTCGAACCTCCGCGGTCTGGTGGAGGTGATGAGTACTAGTGAGTATTGATGCTCATGAGTATTGGAGAGTCTAAACTACTTTATGCTGAGTACAAGTGAGAACTATGGGTAATGATACTAGATGATGAGTACTTTAGAATGAGTACTAGAGGAATTATGTGTACGAGATAATGAGTATTGAAGAGCCAGAAGTACTTTGTGATGAATAGGCCACTGGAGTATTTGGGTACTGGAGGTGATGATTGCCGAAGGATGATAATGTGTATTAAGTTGACGAGTAACAGAGAATAGTGAGTACTAGAGATGATGAGTACTACTAAATAATCCATACTACAAGGTGATGAGTACTGTCAGGTGATGAGTATAGGAAATATATGATGTGTATTACGTGATAAGTGCTGAGGAGAGTGATGAATAGTGATCAATAGAGGAGTGACGAGAGTACACCCACCTGGAGATGTACTCATTGCGGTGGTACTCCATCTCGAGTCGTAACGTCTGCTCTGAGGTGAAAGTCGTCCTCTGGCGCCTCTGACGATTATCTCGCCGCCTGCGACGAGCGACTGTCAGGGGACAACAGCAAACATTAGTTCCCCTGATTAAATACATTATTATACTGTATCTCCTTCACTCCCTTTACACCTACAAATAAGGAGAACAATTTATATATAGAAGATACAAATTTTATAGTACGCATTACGAAGTTGTTTCATCGTTGTAGCTAAATAGTGGGATGAATTGGAGTTGATCTGGTTTCGTAAGTATCATACTTCTGTCAACTTGATCCCTTTCGAAGATACTTACGGTAATTACACATATAATTTAATCTTTTAAAATGGCCACATTTACTCCACAGATCCTAAAATAAAGACCTCCGTGATCATATAAATCATCTTGGGATATTCTCTTCTATCATAACACTGAGAATCGACCCCAAATAATAATTAACAAATTAAGACTCGTATCTCCTTAGCTGGGGAGAGCACGTGATGCCTCATAGAGATTACCACAACAAACCCCCGACCGCCGGTTCCTCCTTCCCTCTCTCCCGCGCCACAAATAGGTAATAATCGCTTAAATACGCCAAATGGAGCAACCAATTACCGGTCTAATGGCGGGTTGGTGGTAAGGGCGAGGGAGAGGCGGTGTGTGAAGGACAGGAGAGGCCGTAGCGACACGGGCAGCCACGAGTCGACTATCGGGTAAGCGCATCGCAAAACACGTCATCAAAGGAGTCATCAATACGGCCCACATGTCAAGTTCTCAGGGCGGCCAGCAGGGGGTAGTAGTAGTTATAGTAGTAGCACTATTTGTAGCTGTAGTAGTAGTACACAGAGGCGGAGGAGTGGAGCTAACAGTAACAGGATATTATGAAGCAGTTAAAGTTTCCTAGCAGCGGCGTTATCTGTCCAGGGCTGCATTGTTGGCTGTCAAGGGTAATGGCGCATAGTCAACAGGATATAGCTGTCAAGATTAGATTCATCTGTCTTAGACCTAACCGGTTATAGCTGTCAAGAGTATATTTATTATTATTATTATCTCTCTCTCTCTCTCTCTCTCTCTCTCTCTCTCTCTCTCTCTCTCTCTCTCTCTCTCTATATATATATATATATATATATATATATATATATATATATATATATATATATATATATATATATTATAATTATTATACATATATCCTGTCAAGTGATATCAAGAAATTAAATGGAGAAGCTAATTTGAACGTTAATCGACTTTTGTTGATATTTTGAAGTAACGAACTGGGATACTTAGCGATGTTTGTGTATCTTACCTCCGTTAATGTTAACGAGTGTTTTATACTAAAGGGCGTGAAAGGCGTTTTACCTCACGTGACACATAGTAATATGAGGAGGTACAGTACTTGGATCTAATCTGGTGAGGTCCGGGTGAGGGTCAGGTGAGGGTAGGTAGGGGTCCGGGTGAGGGACAGGTGAAGACAGGTAGGTGTGGTGGTGAGGGCCAGGCTAGAGCAGGAAGAGGTAGTGATGAGGGCCAGGTAAAGGTTGGTAGGTGTGGTGGTGAGGGCCAGGTGAAGGCAGGTAGGGGTGGTGATGAGGGCCAGGTGAAGGCAGGTAGGGGTGGTGATGAAGGCCAGGTGAAGGCAGGTAGGGGTGGTGATGAGGGCCAGGTGAAGGCAGGTAGGGGTGGTGATGAAGGCCAGGTGAAGGCAGGTAGGGGTGGTGATGAGGGCCAGGTGAAGGCAGGTAGGGGTGGTGATGAGGGCCAGGTGAGAGCAGGAAGAGGTAGTGGTGAGGACAGGAAGAGGTGGTGGTGAGGGCCAGGTGAGGGCAGGAAAAGGTGGTGATGAGGGCCTGGTGAAGGCAGGTAGAGGTGGTGATGAGGGTCAGGTAAAGGCAGGTAGGTGTGGTGGAGAGGGCCAGGCGAAGGCAGGTAGGGGTGGTGATGAGGGCCAGGTGAGGGCAGGAAGAGGTGGTGGTGAGGGCCAAGTGAAGGCAGGTAGAGGTGGTGATGAGGGCCAGGTGAAGGTAGGAAGAGGTGGTGGTGAGGGCCAGGTGAGGGCAGGTAGGGGTGGTGATGAGGGCCAGGTGAAGGCAGGTAGGGGTGGTGATGAGGGCCAGGTGAAGGTAGGAAGAGGTGGTGGTGAGGGCCAGGTGAGGGCAGGTAGGGGTGGTGATGAGGGCCAGGTGAAGGCAGGTAGGGGTGGTGATGAGGGCCAGGTGAAGGCAGATAGGGGTGGTGATGAGGGCCAGGTGAAAGTAGGAAGAGGTGGTGGTGAGGGTCAGGTAAAGGCAGGTAGAGGTGGTGATGAGGGCCAGGTGAAGGTAGGAAGAGGTGGTGGTGAGGATCAGGTGAAGGCAGGTAGAGGTGGTGGTGCGGGCCAGGTAAAGGAAGGAAGAGGTGGTGGTGAGGGTCAGGTGAAGGCAGGTAGAGGTGGTGGTGCGGGCCAGGTAAAGGAAGGAAGAGGTGGTGGTGAGGGCCAGGTGAAGGCAGGTAGAGGTGGTGATGAGGGCCAGGTGAAGGCAGGAAGAGGTGGTGGTGCGGGCCAGGAAAAGGTAGGTAGGTGTGGTGGTGAGGGCCAGGTGAAGGCAGGTAGAGGTGGTGATGAGGGCCAGGTGAGGGCAGGTAGAGGTGGTGATGAGGGCCAGGGGAGGGCAGGAAGAGGTGGTGGTGAGGGCCAGGTGTGGGCAGGTACGGGTGGTGATGAGGGCCAGGTGAGGGCAGGAAGAGGTGGTGGTGAGGGCCAGGTGAGGGCAGGAAAAGGTGGTGATGAGGGCCTGGTGGGGGCAGGAAGAGGTGGTGATGAGGGCCAGGTGAGGGCAGGTACGGGTGGTGATGAGGGCCAGGTGAGGGCAGGTAGGGGTGGTGGTGAGGGCCAGGTGAGGGCAGAAAGAGGTAGTGGTGAGGGCCAGGTGAGGGCAGGAAAAGGTGGTGGTGAGGGCCAGGTGAGGGCAGGTAGAGGTGGTGATGAGGGCCAGGGGAGGGCAGGAAGAGGTGGTGGTGAGGGCCAGGTGTGGGCAGGTACGGGTGGTGATGAGGGCCAGGGGAGGGCAGGAAGAGGTGGTGGTGAGGGCCAGGTGTGGGCAGGTACGGGTGCTGATGAGGGCCAGGTGAGGGCAGGAAAAAGTGGTGATGAGGGCCTGGTGAGGACAGGAAGAGGTGGTGGTGCGGGCCAGGTGAGGGCAGGAAGAGGTGGCGATGAGGGCCAGGTGAGGTCAAGAAGAGGTGGTGGTGAGGGCCAGGTGAGGGCAGGTAGGGGTGGTGATGAGGGCCAGGTGAGGGCAGGAAGAGGTGGTGGTGCGGGCCAGGTGAGGGCAGGAAGAGGTGGTGGTGAGGGCCAGGTGAGGGCAGGTAGGGGTGGTGATGAGGGCCAGGTGAGGGCAGGAAGAGGTGGTGATGAGGGCCAGGTGAGGGCAGGAAGAGGTGGTGGTGAGGGTCAAGTGAGGGCAGGAAGAGGTGGCGATGAGGGCCAGGTGAGGTCAAGAAGAGGTGGTGGTGAGGGCCAGGTGAGGGCAGGTACGGGTGGTGATGAGGGCCAGGTGAGGGCAGGAAGAGGTGGTGGTGAGGGCCAAGTGAGGGCAGGAAAAGGTGGTGGTGAGGGCCAGGTGAGGGCAGGAAGAGGTGGTGGTGAGGGCCAGGTGAAGGCAGGTAGGGGTGGTGATGAGGGCCAGGTGAGGGCAGGAAGAGGTGGTGGTGAGGGCCAGGTGAGGTCAAGAAGAGGTGGTGGTGAGGGCCAGGTGAAGGCAGGTAGGGGTGGTGATGAGGGCCAGGTGAAGGCAGGTAGGTGTGGTGATGAGGGACAGGTGAGAGCAGGTAGGGGTGGTGATGAGGGCCAGGTGATGGAAGGGTGTGGTGGTGAGGGCCAGGTGAGGGAAGGAGTGGTTGTGAGGACCAGGTGAGGGTAGGCAGGTAGGGGGCGGTGGTGAAGGCCAGGTGAGGGCAGGGGAGGTGGTCGGGTCAGCACGTGCCACAGTCGTTAACACCTGAGTAGTGACCCTCACCTGGCAATTAACTCATTAGCGACCCACTGTGTACTCCCGCTCACCTACAGTACACCCTTTGATCACTTACTAGTAATAATAACAAGATAATGATAATATTAAAAAAATTATAATAATAATAATAATAATAATATAAACGTATTTTGTAAATAGAATTCAGGCGTACAGGGACACACACACACACACTCTCACACACACACACTCTCTCCCGCACACACACACACACACACACACACACACACACACACACTTTTAATCATTTAAATGGAAAATACTGTAGGTTTAAAATTTACTTAATATTATCATTGCTTCTGAATTTAAGTGTATATGCCGTTGTTACCTTGTACCCTGGAATATTATTGTATGGTTAAGTAATTGTGGGTTTTTTATGTCATGATATATTGGTGTTATTAGTTACATTGTAATTTATTTCGTGCTGGATTGGTGAACATTGTCATCTTGTGGAAATTGGGTTCCATAGGCATGACTCCCGTTTGGAACAGTGAATATAACACAGTTTACCGTAATACTAAACCACAGGTTAGGAAGGAGACAGCGTGGCCGGCGACATCCCGGTTGTTCCCAATCCCGGTACACCCACGGTCTTCAGTACACCCACCGGTACACCCACGGTCTTCAGTACACCCACCGGTACACCCACGGTCTTCAGTACACCCACCGGTACACCCAAGGTCTACAGTACACCCACCGGTACTCAAAGTCATTGTATCCTGGGATTCAGAATTGAACAATGATATAATCTGGGACAAAAAGTTTCTCCAGCAAGATGATCTCGCTTACAAACGGTACGTGAAGTATACGAACAGTGACGTAAAACATAAACTTTCCCCGATTAAAAATATTATTAATGTTGAAATGATTCCTTTTCCATAACTAAAGTTGCTATTATGATGCAGGAAATATAATAATAATGTAAGGTAATAAAAACATATATTAAACAATATATTCAAGTAGTATTAATAATAATATATAAGTACAGTAGATGGAACCAAATTAAGTATTTCAATTCCAAATTAAGAATTGTGTACTTTACCAGTAAACACACTACACTCATAGTCACGTTTATCAAAAATTTTTGCCAAACTTTCGGTTGTTTAAATAATACTTGCGAGAACCACTGTGTAAAAAGTATTAAAACTGATACATTGAATTATGAAAATGACACCAGGAATTCCCCGAGAGTAATGATGACTTTTCCTGGAAATGAGTTGTCAGTTTTATCCCCGAGGCTTCTTGATGAGCACTGCTCGAGTTAGGCACTCGTTTACAGCTGGATGGACTGGGGGTACAAGTGAGCGTTGTATCCACTCCACTGCCTCGCCCTTTCATTACCCTGAAGTTAAACTGTTATGATAGTCTGATAAACATTGTTACCTTGAAGCTACAGTATTATGATAAATATGCTAAAATTGTGTCCATGTAGGTCAACTGGTAAACATTGTTACCTTGAATCCAGCAACGATCGATTAGTAGAAACGAATTAGAATTATCATGAGATTAACACGTGTGGGTTGACTAACTGGGTGTTGACGAGTTAATTGAGCAGTGGCTGCTGGACTCCGGAAGTGGTTGACCTCTGACACGTGCTGGGAGTCGTGTGATGTACTGTACCGTCTCTCTCTCTCTCTCTCTCATTATCATTGTCATTCCAACTCCCACCACCAAGTTAGGTTAGGTTCTTTTGTTTAATCCTCAGATACTATAAACTGTGGATTGACTAATCTTCAGGTGATCCGGTATATATATATATATATATATATATATATATATATATATATATATATATATATATATGTATAACAAAACAGTATACAACTACAGTATATGGTTTTTACCTGTGCCAGCTGATACAGTACTCAAGGCTGCTTCCTACCATTCCTAAGGTTCATTAATTTCTTAACTGTTTATTAATTAACTCATTACCGAGCGGATATTGGAGTACAATTTCAATTACCGAACCTATAAGTTTACTGAAGACAGATATACAGGAGGACAGATATACTGTATGTTTTTGTTATATACTGTATTTAGTACTGTACCTTATGTATGTACTACACACGTGTCACCATGGTGATAATAACGGTGTAACGTGTTATCTTTGGCCTTTGTGAGTTTTTTTTTAGATATGTATGTATGATAATAATGATATAAAAATGATGCTGATTCATTACCTACAGTATTTATGGCAGATGACAATGAACGCACAATCACACCGTGTGTGTGTGTGTGTGTGTGTGTGTGCAGAAAGAAGCTATACACACAGACTTCAGCGTCGGGAGAAATATAAAAAGTTCTTCCTTGATGTCTCCCAGAAATGTGACTCCGAGTTTTTTTACCTCACCCTCGCCCCTCCCAACACATAGAAACAAATTTAATGCAAATAAGTTAATCTTCATATACACACATCCTGTTCTATGTAAAGTTGCGGTACAAAATGAGATAGTGATTGTAAGGTAGACGTAGAGTGAGGGTGTTGTAAGCGTTGCCTCCTGGTCCACGGCTGCCTGTTCCCTACGCCCCTACCGGCCCTAATTACAGGGTAGTTGGCGCCGTCCTGGACAAATAACGAGGCGGTGGTTGTAGTTGGTCATTAACCCGGGCCGGCAGTTATCACACGAGGGCGGTAGTTAGTGCCAGCGGCCGCCGCTGTGGGGCGCCACGCGTCACGCACCAATTAAACCAAGAAATTATGTTTAGCGTCTCTGGTGGTGTGTGTTGTGATGGTAGAGGGAGGCCTAGCTGGGGGAGGCCTAGCTGGGGGAGGCCTAGCTGGGAGAGGCCTAGCTGGGGGAGGCCTAGCTGGGAGAGGCCTAGCTGGGGGAGGCCTACCTGAGGGAGGCCTAGCTGGGGGAGGCCTAGCTGGGGGAAACTTAGCTAGCTGGAGGGAAACCTAGTTAGCTGAAGAGAAACCTAGTAAGCTGGTGGCAAACCTCTTAGCTATAGGGAAACCTAGCTAAATGGAGGGAAACCTAGCTGGCTGGAGAGAAACCTAGCTAGCTGGAGGGAAACCTAGTTAGCTGGAGAGAAACCTAGTTAGCTGGAGGGAAACCTAGTTAGCTGGAGGGAAACCTAGCTAGCTGGAGGGAACCTAGCTAGCTGGAGAGAAACCTAGCTAGCTGGAGGGAAACCTAGTTAGCTGGAGAGAAACCTAGGTAGCTGAAGAGAAACCTAGCTAGCTGGAGAGAAACCTAGCTAGCTGGAGAGAAACATAGCTAGCTGGAGGAAAACCTAGATAGCTGGAGGGAAACCTAGCTAGCTGGAGAGAAACCTCGCTTGCTGGAGAGAAACATAGCTAGCTGGAGGAAAACCTAGATAGCTGGAGGGAAACCTAGCTAGCTGGAGGGAAACAAAGCTAGCTGGAGGGAAACCTAGCTAGCTGGAGGGAAACCTAGCTAGCTGGAGGGAAACATAGCTAGCTGGAGGGAAACAAAGCTAGCTGGAGGGAAACCTAGCTAGCTGGAGGGAAACCTAGCTAGCTGGAGGGAAACCTAGCTAGCTGGATGGAAACAAAGCTAGCTTAGGGAAACAAAGCTAGCTGGAGGGAAACAAAGCTAGCTGGAGGGAAACCAAGCTAGAGGGAAACAAAGCTAGCTGGAGGGAAACCTAGCTAGCTGGAGGGAAACCTAGCTAGCTGGAGGGAGTATCACAAGTTAGATTTATCTCGCACTCCAATCATCTACCGACTGTAGGTGTAAATTCTTAGCAGATAGTCAGTTGAATTTTCCTCACAAGTAATATAATGACTCCTAAGGTAAGACACTGAAAACACGGACCAACATGGCATCAAATTCACACTGACACTCTACCTTGACACTCTACCTGTCGTGTGTCGTAAGTGTCGTATTCAGAGTGTGTCGGTGCCATAAGTACAGTACATCTCTTCGGGCGACACCAAGAACCCAGTGTTTATTTATTTTATGATACAGGTCAAACGTCAGGTCACACACGTGTTATTAAGTCATTTGGTCAGATTGGAGTTTTCCTTTGATTTGTTTATATATTTTTGTTATCTTTTGTTTCAGAGGGTCGTCCTTAGCCTTGAGATGACGACTTCACTCTGACAAAGATCTTTCTGGTGTTGGCCGCTACTTCTCTCCCGAGTCCCGAGGTCGTCTGGGGTCGGTAAGTGTTAATTTGACTTCTTCTCCGTCATGTATGTGGTGAGGAGGCGCTGTAGTGTTATTATGACCGTCCTGCCGGCGAAAGAATGAATGGACAGACGGAAGAACGAGCTGGCTCTTCTCAACCACTATTGGGTGCCGCGGACTAGTGGATACAGCACTTGCCTCCTGTTCTAAACATATCTGGTCCGCTTTTGGGGTTAAAGTTAAGGTATCCTTGCGAGTCTTCACCCGTTAGGCACTTGGGACCCACACTAACACACCAAACGCGAGTCTCTATATACAAAAATTTTACACTATTTTTTGTCCAAGTGTTAAGTTTTATATTTATCTAGTTTTAGCTCTAGAAACCTTGTGGTCAGTGTACGAGGTGGGACGCGATTTGACACATCTATTTAACTATTCAGTCATAGTCATCCCAAGTGTCATTGTCCTCCTGTAGGTGTTACCACGACTTAATACTTCATAGCCGTCGCCACCAACAGTGAAGGAGGACGCTATAATCTTTATGTTCTAGCAACTGGATAACGATACAGATACTACTACAACTGTACTTTGCTGTCACTCGAAATCTGGTATGACGATCATCCAGGTATGATACAATGGTATGAGTTATTAAGGATGTCACCTTCGTTGGTGAGCTCTGAGGTGACTAAAGAGGCCTATACGGGACCGGCAGAGCCGTCCACAGATGTTGCACTTGTGGAGATAAACACCATAACATAACATTACATGAATTATGTATTACTACGTTGAGTATGACGTTATTTCCTTTATTTTTTTTGTTTATTTCAGTTATACATAATAATCTTAAATTATTTTTTGTTTTAATTATTTACTTTAGTTATCATTACTATAATGTTATCCACACACACACACACACACACACACACACGCGCGCGCGCGCGTCCGTGAAATTCCATTTTTCTTGGGCAGGAGACGGTACAGTGTGGTGGTTCATAGGACAGGTAATTAATTATAATTAGTTGATTATTACCTCTGTCAGTGTGTGTGTGTGTGTGTGGTTTGGTATTAACATTCGAAAACTGTAACTTTAAATACATACACGGAACACAATTATATAGCTACGTCACACAGGTACAATAATTATTATTAATTCTGTTTTCTGTACTCCTATATTTAGTGGTCCTTCAGTATTTGTTATTATACTTTTATGTTTCAGTATGGTTAAATGTTGTAGTGGTGATGACAGCGATGTTTGCGTTTGTGAGTAATTAACATCAATGTAGCCCCGAAATGGCCAGGTTAACTTGGCCTGATGAACAGAAAGATTTAGTCGATAGGAACACGAAAATTCTGTCTACCTGTTGTCAAAAATTTATATGAGTTAATACCGACCTCACTTAACACCCTTTGAGTCATCGTACTCAGGGGGTCTTGCTCATGGGCCTCAGGGGTGGGTCAGGGGGGGGGGGGATAAGTCATCGCACGGAAGAGGATGAACTTAGAAATATCGACGGATCGTTTAAAGATAACACTTCCCAGCTTATTTCACCTGATAAATAAACACCCTAAAACGCTGCCTGGGGGGGAGGGTTAGGTTAGGTTAGGTTAGCGTCTGGGTGTTTAAATCAAGTGAAATAACCTGGGGTGCTTCATGTTTATATTTATAGAGTCTCTTGATGTTTGTGTTTATAGAGCCCCTTGATGTTTGTGTTTATAGTCTCTTGATGTTTGTGTTTATAGAGTCCCTTGATGTTTGTGTTTATAGAGTCTCTTGATGTTTGTGTTTATAGAGTCCCTTGATGTTTGTGTTTATAGAGCCCCTTGATGTTTGTGTTTATAGAGCCCCTTGATGTTTGTGTTTATAGAGTCCCTTGATGTTTGTGTTTATAGAGTCCCTTGATGTTTGTGTTTATAGAGCCCCTTGATGTTTGTGTTTATAGAGCCCCTTGATGTTTGTGTTTATAGAGTCCCTTGATGTTTGTGTTTATAGAGCCCCTTGATGTTTGTGTTTATAGAGCCCCTTGATGTTTGTGTTTATAGAGCCCCTTGATGTTTGTGTTTATAGAGTCCCTTGATGTTTGTGTTTATAGAGCCCCTTGATGTTTGTGTTTATAGAGTCCCTTGATGTTTGTGTTTATAGAGTTCCTTGATGTTTGTGTTTATAGAATCTCTTGATGTTTGTGTTTACAGAGTTCCTTGATGTTTGTGTTTACAGAGTTCCTTGATGTTTGTGTTTACAGAGTTCCTTGATGTTTGTGTTTATAGAGTCCCTTGATGTTTGTGTTTACAGAGTTCCTTGATGTTTGTGTTTACAGAGTTCCTTGATGTTTGTGTTTACAGAGTTCCTTGATGTTTGTGTTTGCAGAGTCCCTTGATGTTTGTGTTTGCAGAGTCCCTTGATGTTTGTGTTTACAGAGTTCCTTGATGTTTGTGTTTACAGAGTTCCTTGATGTTTGTGTTTACAGAGTTCCTTGATGTTTGTGTTTGCAGAGTTCCTTGATGTTTGTGTTTACAGAGTCCCTTGATGTTTGTGTTTACAGAGTTCCTTGATGTTTGTGTTTACAGAGTTCCTTGATGTTTGTGTTTACAGAGTTCCTTGATGTTTGTGTTTACAGAGCTCCTTGCTGTTTGTGTTTGCAGAGTTCCTTGATGTTTGTGTTTACAGAGTTCCTTGATGTTTGTGTTTACAGAGTTCCTTGATGTTTGTGTTTACAGAGTTCCTTGATGTTTGTGTTTACAGAGTTCCTTGATGTTTGTGTTTACAGAGTTCCTTGATGTTTGTGTTTGCAGAGTCCCTTGATGTTTGTGTTTGCAGAGTCCCTTGATGTTTGTGTTTACAGAGTTCCTTGATGTTTGTGTTTACAGAGTTCCTTGATGTTTGTGTTTACAGAGTTCCTTGATGTTTGTGTTTGCAGAGTTCCTTGATGTTTGTGTTTACAGAGTCCCTTGATGTTTGTGTTTACAGAGTTCCTTGATGTTTGTGTTTACAGAGTTCCTTGATGTTTGTGTTTACAGAGTTCCTTCATGTTTGTGTTTACAGAGCTCCTTGCTGTTTGTGTTTGCAGAGTTCCTTGATGTTTGTGTTTACAGAGTTCCTTGATGTTTGTGTTTACAGAGTTCCTTGATGTTTGTGTTTACAGAGTTCCTTGATGTTTGTGTTTACAGAGTTCCTTGATGTTTGTGTTTACAGAGTTCCTTGATGTTTGTGTTTACAGAGTTCCTTGATGTTTGTGTTTACAGAGTCCCTTGATGTTTGTGTTTACAGAGCTCCTTGCTGTTTGTGTTTGCAGAGTTCCTTGATGTTTGTGTTTACAGAGTTCCTTGATGTTTGTGTTTACAGAGTTCCTTGATGTTTGTGTTTACAGAGTTCCTTGATGTTTGTGTTTACAGAGTCCCTTGATGTTTGTGTTTACAGAGTCCTTTGATGTTTGTGTTTACAGAGTTCCTTGATGTTTGTGTTTACAGAGTCTCTTGATGTTTGTGTTTACAGAGCTCCTTGGTGTTTATGCTTAGAGTCCCACGAGGAAATTTCCCATCTAGAACACACATTTGTTTCTTATCATTTACAACTCGTAACTGATAATCATTATTAAGTCCGTTTACAGAAGGCGGCGTCACACGAGCGCCTAAACTAGCAATTTCCTTTTTTCTAACCGACAAGCGTATCCGATAATCCGGTCCGGCACTAAAATTCCGGTTAATTCAAGGTCAATTGACCTTGGGTTAACTAAGCCCACAGCAGTCACATTAGGATAGTAGAATTCCAGCATCACATAACCGTAAGCATTCCTGGTTGTATGAAGCGGATAGTCACCAATGAAAACGTTTGTAGACTCCTCTATGGCTCACTAGGAGGAGGAATAAGAGTGCGTCACTAGCTCATGGACTCTCCTGATCTATTGTCAGATTTGTTCCCCGCGGTTTATGCACCTGTCCGTTTAGGTGCTTGTGTGACGCCGCCTTTAGACTTCACGGACGTCCACGAAGTGTTAATCACGATGTGTATAGGAATGTGTAGAAAAATATGGAATACATATAGGTGATTCAGGTGTTTTAATAGAATTTATAAACACCCTGTGAGTGTGTAGTCAGAGGATTAATTAATCAGGCCAAAAGACGGTTATAGATTTTGTATACATTCAAAGTCTGGGGATATATATAGTGATCAAGGTGTCCGTCTGTTCGTACACACACACTTACGGCAGAGGAAGATGATTATAGTGTACAGGTTTGTTGTTGGAGAGGACAGTGTGCAGGGTGACGTGTTAGGGGTGTAAGATACTGTATATACTGTACTGTGTGTGTGTGTGTGTGTGTGTGTTTGTCTTCTCTAATTCAATGATCGACACCAGAAATATAAGTTAATATTAATAGCTGTTTATATTTATTAATTTATTTATATTAATATAATTATTTACTCTATTAATTATTGGTGTATTTATTATTTATTTGTGTCCATTATTTATTTATTTGTTTACTTATTTATTTGTATTTCATATATATATATATGTATATAGGCTATATATATATATATATATATATATATATATATATATATATATATATATATATATATATATATATATATATCTTGATAAAATCACACGGGAAAATGGAAACAACGGAGTACCTTAGCTTTCGTCTTTATTCAAGACATCTTCAGAGGCAACTGTTGCCTCTGAAGATGTCTTGAATAAAGACGAAAGCTAAGGTACTCCGTTGTTTCCATTTTCCCGTGTGATTTTATCAAGATTTATCTTATCCACGTTTTCATTGTGGATTTTCATAAAATATATATATATATATATATATATATATATATATATATATATATATATATATATATATATATATATATATATATACATATATATATATATATATATATATACATATATATATATATATATATATATATATATATACATATATATATATATATATACATATATATATATATACATATATATATATATATATATATATATATATATATATATATATATACATATATATATATATATATATATATATGCTGATAACCACAAGAAAAGAAGAAAACACGAAGTTCCTGGTCTCACCCTCCTCTGTATATATACACCTTGTTTTGTACTTCTCTCTAGTCTGTACTCACCCCTGAAGATGTGAATTACACGAAAGCGCTTGGGAACTTCGTGTTTTCTTCTTTCCTGGTGGTTATCAGCATATACCTAGATCACGCGCACCTACAGTGATTTACTTGCATATATATATATATATATATATATATATATATATATATATATATATATATATATATATATATATATATATATACTGTATATATATGTATATATGTATATATATATTATTTTTTTAATTATTGTCTATAAATGAAGCTTTTATGAAGATATTTTCGTGTCCGGGAAGTAACTGTAATAATAACTTTGCTAATAATTAAGAAGTAAATGAATAATAAATCGTCGTTAATAACTGTTATCTCCGTTAATAACTGTTATCTCTGTTAATAACTGTTATCTCCGTTAATAACTGTTATCTCCGTTAATAACTGTTATCTCCGTTAATAACTGTTATCTCCGTTAATAACTGTTATCTCCGTTAATAACTGTTATCTCCGTTAATAACTGTTATCTCTGTTAATAACTGTTATCTCCGTTAATAACTTATCTCTGTTAATAACTGTTATCTCTGTTAATAACTGTTATCTCTGTTAATAACTGTTATCTCCATTAATAATTATTATCTCTGTTAATAACTGTTATCTCTGTTAATAACTGTTATCTCCGTTAATAACTGTTATCTCTGTTAATAACTGTTATCTCCGTTAATAACTGTTATCTCTGTTAATAACTGTTATCTCTGTTAATAACTGTTATCTCTGTTAATAACTGTTATCTCTGTTAATAACTGTTATCTCCATTAATAATTATTATCTCTGTTAATAACTGTTATCTCTGGTAATAACTGTTATCTCCGTTAATAACTGTTATCTCTGTTAATAACTGTTATCTCTGTTAATAACTGTTATCTCTGTTAATAACTGTTATCTCCGTTAATAACTGTTATCTCTGTTAATAACTGTTATCTCCGTTAATAACTGTTATCTCTGTTAATAACTGTTATCTCTGTTAATAACTGTTATCTCTGTTAATAATTGCTATCTCTGTTAATAACTGTTATCTCCGTTAATAACTGTTATCTCCGTTAATAACTGTTTTCGCCGGTAATAAATGTTATCTCCGTTAATAACTGTTATCTCCGTTACTAATTGTTATCGCCGGTAGTAACTGTTATCTCCGTTAATAACTGTTATCTCCGTTAATAACTGTTATCGCCGGCAATAACTGTTATCGCCGGCAATAACTGTTATCGCAGGTAATAACTGTTATCGCAGGTAATAACTGTTATCGCCGGCAATAACTGTTATCGTCGCTAATAACTGTTATCTCCGTTAATAACTGATATCGCCGTTAATAAATGTTATCTCCGTTAATAACTGTTATCGCCGGTAATATCTGTTTTCGCCGGTAATAACTGTTTTCGCCGGTAATAACTGTTATCGCCAGTAATAACTGTTATCTCCGTTAATAACTGTTATCTCCGTTGAAGATTGTTATCTCCGTTAATAACTGTTATCTCCGTGAAGATTGTTATCTCCGTTTATAACTGTTATTTCCGTTAATAATTGCGATCTCCGTTAATAACTGTTATCTCCGTTACTAACTGTTATCGCCAATAAAAACTGTTATTGCCGGCAATAATTGTTATCGCCGGTAGTAACTGTTATCGCCGGTAATAACTGTTATCGCCGGTAATAACTGTTATCGCCGGTAATAACTGTTATCGCCGGTAATAACTGTTATCGCCGGCAATAACTGTTATCGCCGGCAATAACTGTTATCGCCGGTAATAACTGTTATCGCCGGTAATAACTGTTATCGCCGGCAATAACTGTTATCGCCGGCAATAACTGTTATCGCCGGTAATAACTGTTATCTCCGGTAATAACTGTTATCTCCGGTAATAACTGTTATCGCCGGCAATAACTGTTATCGCCGGCAATAACTGTTATCGCCGGCAATAACTGTTATCGCCGGCAATAACTGTTATCGCCGGTAATAACTGTTATCTCCGGTAATAACTGTTATCTCCGTTAATAACTGTTATCGCCGTTATTAGCTGTTATTTCCGCTACAGGCGTAAAAATTGTGCTGAGAATGTACCTAATTAAAATATTTAGATTAGCAGTATGTGACTGGAGAACAGGACGACGGAGGAACAGAAAACCAAGTCTTCCACAAACAGAATAACAGACTGTTAACAGCAGAAGAACAAATGAACGTTAACAGAGGATTGAAAACACAATAACAAGTTTTCAACATGAGAAGGGACCGTTAACAGCACTAAAGCAAGTCTTCAACGGGAAAATGGATCGTTAACAGCATTATAATATGCCTTCAACGGGGCAATGGATCGTTAATAGCATTAAAGTAAGGTTTCAACAGAACAAGGGATCGTTAACAGCATTAAAGTAAGTCTTCAACAGAACAACGGACTGTTTACAGCGCTAAAGTAAGTCTTCAACAGGAAAACGTCCCTTTAGCAGAACTATGGGCTGTTAATGATAGTAAATCAGGTTTTGGACAGAACGTCAATGAAAGGCAGACAACAGTCGGACAAGAGATATGCCGAAACACAAGGAGTGGCTGGGGGTGCAGTACTTACGGAAGGCAGGAAGTCCGGGGAAGGGGAGCGGCAGGTCCGGCAGTCCACGGAAGATGTCCCCACCCACTATTCCAGGGTACCACCACGACTCTACGCCCACGCCCTCGCTCTCCTGCGGGCGGTCATGGGGGTGGGCGGCGGGCGGGGAGGCGTCGGCGGCAGTGGGCGGAGGTTTGCGGCATTGGTCGACGGCTGCACCCCTGGCTACTGTCCCTGCCCTACCGAAGTGGAACCTGGGGAAGGAGTTTTCTGGGGGTGAGGGCGTGGGGGAGGGTGTGAGGGGGGCGTCTTCCTCCTGGTGGGGATCGTCGTCTCCTCGTCCTGGGGTGATGGTCAAGCCGGGGAAGAGCGTCACCCCAGAGACAGGAGGCCGCTTGGTCGTGCCCCTCTCGCCCTCGCGGTGACTCAGATCCAGTGGTGTGGGCGTTGGGGCCTCGCGGGTGGGCGGGGTGGGCATGTGGAGGTGTATGGACGGCGTCTTGTGGTCCTCCACCACCCTCATCTTCATGTCCACTTCGGGGCTAGCGGGGGCCGAGTGGGGCTCCACCTTGGGTTTGGGTGACGCGGGTCTGGTCGGGTGGTCGCCCATACTGGCCTAGCGTGAGTGGCCTCACCTCTACCCGGGCCAGGTACTCACTGGGACTGTGTCAAGTTTTCCGAGATTCTCACGCACTATAAAGTAATTGTGACGGTCGTCACAGCGAGTGATGGTGGCTGTTTTATCTTACACCAACCCACATTACTCTTCACTCACGAAAATTTATCTTTAAGGAGTTCTGGAGTGAGTTAGAGGTGTGTGCAGTGTTGTATAGTAATGGCCGGGTGTATTGTTGTGTGGCGGCGGGCGTGGAGCGCTACTGACCAGGTAAAGGGACAATATGTTCCTCACGTGACCACCACCAACACGTGCTCAGGTGAACCCGGAGGCGGGGCATCCACCCAGGTGACCAGTTGCCAAGTATGACGAAGTTCACATTTAATAATACCACTTAACTTCTTCTCCATTAACAATTAGAGACGACCTCATGCGAATGAGTTTATAGTATTCTCTTATTCAAAACGATAACCGATATGTTAAATGCCTCATAAGTTTAATTCCATTGGCTAATATTGGAGATCGATGGAAGGAGGAGCGGCACCGTGACGTCACAAGGGTCTGGGTTGCACCATTGGTTGTTCTGGACGCTGGATCATCATTGTCTTGCAGGGCAGTGGATGGGCGTGGGTGAGGTCCGGGTAAAAAGCCCGCCATTAACTGTTAACGTTCACATAACGTACGAGCAATCAATGTTAGAGTGTAACAAAGATTGCGATGGTCTTGTAAAAATAAGGTTTACAGCAGATTCGGTAAATATAACACACAAGACCATTACGTCGAAATATACCGCTGGGGAGGATGAACGTGGGGCTTTTTCCCAAGATATATTTATAGATGCGGCTCTACACAAATTGATGACATAACTTCAGATTTCACAATTGACGAATGGTGAAGCGTTCTTAGGTCATCCACATCGTGCTTATTGGCCAACAACTGCTGTACAGGTTATAAAGGAAATGATATAGCGCTGGATAATAATTTATGTGAGAGCTCTGGCGGCCACCTACTTGCAGGGCGCTACATAGCTAAGTAAACAATATTGCTCCCGCCCGGCCAATCACCGCCTCCCAGATACCAGAGCTCCGCCCCCTTCCCTTGCAAAAGCTCCGCCTACCTCCTCCTCCCACATGGCTACGGACGGCAGCAGCTTATAATTTGCATTCAACAATAACACCACCAAATGGAGGTGAAATTTAACAATAACTCTATAAACCAAAACAAAAAATAGAAAATAGACAAATACATAGATTATTCCTCTCAGGGTAAGAAAAACAACGATGAAAAACGAAAGAGCACTGCTTCCCTCCTCTCCCTTCCCCTCCTCTCTCACCTCCTGCTCCTCCCCCACCTCACCCTCCTCCTACCACCTAGACCATCAATCATGGTTACAAATTCTGGTGTGGGCGATGGGCCATTACTGCGTCCTTAACTGCCGCAAAGTGGTTAATGAATTGATGCTGTAATTGTGTGAGGGGAGAGGGAGGTCATCGTTCGCCCGGTCTCACCTTCGCCACACTCATTTGATCCAGCACGTGTCCGGGAAGGGGGGGGGGGCAATGCTTTGTAAATTGAAAAGGAGGAGGGGGGGGTGTTTGGCCTAGTTAGTTGAGGGCTTGAATAAGTTAATGGATAAATAGCTTGTATGAGTTGATGATGTATTTAGGGACTTGTGTAAGTTGAGGGATTAAAATACCCCAACTCACACAACAAATGTGTTTGAAGGATTGAATGAGTTCAGGGCAAGAGAGGAGAGAGATATAGTAGGGCAAGAGAGGAGAGAGATATAGTAGGGCAAGAGAGGGGAGAGATATAGTAGGGCAAGAGAGGGGAGAGATATAGTAGGGCAAGAGAGGGGAGAGATATAGTAGGGCAAGAGAGGGGAGAGATATAGTAGGGCAAGAGAGGAGAGAGATATAGTAGGGCAAGAGAGGAGAGAGATATAGTAGGGCAAGAGAGGGGAGAGATATAGTAGGGCAAGAGAGGGGAGAGATATAGTAGGGTAAGAGAGGGGAGAGATATAGTAGGGCAAGAGAGGGGAGAGATATAGTAGGGCAAGAGAGGGGAGAGATATAGTAGGGCAAGAGAGGGGAGAGATATAGTAGGGCAAGAGAGAGGAGAGATATAGTAGGGCAAGAGAGGGGAGAGATATAGTAGGGTAAGAGAGGGGAGAGATATAGTAGGGCAAGAGAGGGGAGAGATATAGTAGGGCAAGAGAGGGGAGAGATATAGTAGGGCAAGAGAGGGGAGAGATATAGTAGGGCAAGAGAGGGGAGAGATATAGTAGGGCAAGAGAGGGGAGAGATATAGTAGGGCAAGAGAGGGGAGAGATATAGTAGGGCAAGAGAGGGGAGAGATATAGTAGGGCAAGAGAGGGGAGAGATATAGTAGGGCAAGAGAGGGGAGAGATATAGTAGGGTAAGAGAGGGGAGAGATATAGTAGGGCAAGAGAGGGGAGAGATATAGTAGGGCAAGAGAGGGGAGAGATATAGTAGGGTAAGAGAGGGGAGAGATATAGTAGGGCAAGAGAGGGGAGAGATATAGTAGGGCAAGAGAGGGGAGAGATATAGTAGGGCAAGAGAGGAGAGAGATATAGTAGGGCAAGAGAGGGGAGAGATATAGTAGGGTAAGAGAGGGGAGAGATATAGTAGGGTAAGAGAGGGGAGAGATATAGTAGGGCAAGAGAGGGGAGAGATATAGTAGGGCAAGAGAGGGGAGAGATATAGTAGGGCAAGAGAGGGGAGAGATATAGTAGGGCAAGAGAGGGGAGAGATATAGTAGGGCAAGAGAGAGGAGAGATATAGTAGGGCAAGAGAGGGGAGAGATATAGTAGGGTAAGAGAGGGGAGAGATATAGTAGGGCAAGAGAGGGGAGAGATATAGTAGGGCAAGAGAGGGGAGAGATATAGTAGGGCAAGAGAGGGGAGAGATATAGTAGGGCAAGAGAGGGGAGAGATATAGTAGGGCAAGAGAGGGGAGAGATATAGTAGGGCAAGAGAGGGGAGAGATATAGTAGGGCAAGAGAGGGGAGAGATATAGTAGGGCAAGAGAGGGGAGAGATATAGTAGGGCAAGAGAGGGGAGAGATATAGTAGGGTAAGAGAGGGGAGAGATATAGTAGGGCAAGAGAGGGGAGAGATATAGTAGGGCAAGAGAGGGGAGAGATATAGTAGGGCAAGAGAGGAGAGAGATATAGTAGGGCAAGAGAGGGGAGAGATATAGTAGGGTAAGAGAGGGGAGAGATATAGTAGGGTAAGAGAGGGGAGAGATATAGTAGGGCAAGAGAGGGGAGAGATATAGTAGGGCAAGAGAGGGGAGAGATATAGTAGGGCAAGAGAGGGGAGAGATATAGTAGGGCAAGAGAGGGGAGAGATATAGTAGGGCAAGAGAGAGGAGAGATATAGTAGGGCAAGAGAGGGGAGAGATATAGTAGGGCAAGAGAGGGGAGATAGGGAGAGATATTGATATTAAAACAGTTTATTTAGCCAGAAGATCACAGATACAGAGACGATAAAAACGATAATATTAACATGGCTGAGCCAGTTGAGAGCCTGAGCTCTCTTGAAGGCACCTGATATATATTGTACATTTATCTCAAGGAAGTATTATGTAACATATAGTATCATCTGGAATAGTACACTTTGCATGGTGGTAATAAGAACATTTAATGAGGACAAATGTAAAGTACTTAGCCTAGGAGACGTAAACAGAGAAACCAGATACCAGATGAACAACGATGTTATAGAGAAATCCGACTGTGAGAAAGATTTAGGAGTAATGATAAGTATGAATCTTAAACCAAGTAAACAATGTGTATTTGCTCGAAACAAGACTAATATAGTACTTGGGTTCACACAAAGGAGTGTTAGTTACAAGACTAGCGAGGTCATCCTAAAACTATACCTTGCGCTTGTGAGACCTCACTTGGATTACGCAGTTCAGTTTTGGTCGTCGTACTACAGAATGGATATAGAATCCCTAGAAATAATTCAGAGGAGAATGACAAGACTAATCCCGGACATTAGGAATCTTGAGTACAGAGACAGGTTAAGGCATCTTAATTGGCACTCCCTCGAGAGACGTAAAGTGAGGGGCGATATGATCGAGGTGTATAAATGGAAGTCAGGGCTAAACAAAGGTGATATAACAAAGATATTCAAACTATCCAACCAGGAGCGAACTCGTAACAATGGTTTTAAATTGATAAATTTAGATTTAGGCGCGAGATATGTAAACATTGGTTTGGAAATAGAGTAGTGGACGAGTGGAACAAGTTACCAAACATCATCATCAACTCGAATACGCGGGATAGCTTCAAACATAGGTTGGATGGATATAATTATGAGCGATCAACAGGCCCGCTGCAGTTTCCTCCATTCTTATGTTCTTATATCAGAATGTTACCACGGTTATCACTTCGATATTTATTTTTTTTATTTTTTTTACATTATATTTTAAGTAAATACATACTTTACAGTGAAGTTGATATACATAAATATGATAAGGGGGGAAGCAGTACAACATGGGTTGTATTAAGGTGGAACAAGAGGACAGAGCTGCCAGTATCATGTCTAGTTGGCAAATATATTTATTGCAATGGTAATGTCTATCTATTTTTCAGCATTGATCGTATTTTTGGCGCACAGAAAACCACGGTTGGGTCTTTATGTAAACATACGACTCTCTTTCTTATTTTATCCAGTCTTGTCTATTGTGTATAAATATTTTGCTGTTCATTCACTCGTATATCTTTTGTAATTCATTCATTCATTCACTCGTACCTGTTGTTTCTTTCACTTCTTCATTTATTTACTCTTATCGTCTGTTTCTCTTTCACTCTTCTTCGTTCCTTCACTCTAGATCTGGGGTCCGCAACCCTCCTTTTTCTACGGGAGTCGTTATATACTGCATGCAGTCCGCTGAACGACGTCCAAAATTCGGGCCATGCAACCGGTAATATTGTTATAATAACGTGTATTTTAGGTAAACAATAAAGAGCAGTGGTAAGTGGACGAAGGAAAATACTCTAGAAAAGAGCTTTCAGTGTGCTTACCATTATGAACAACAAGTATTGTACCAACACTCACCACAGAACTTGTCAAGGTTGCTGTTTCTAAAGTTGAAGAAAATTTTGCTGAATTTGTTAATCATATCTAGGCACAAGGCTCACATTAATTTAAAGTTTTTATGTATATTTGTATTTTAAATGTGAACACTTTTACAATATTAAAAAAGCCAACTTTATACTACCTTGATGTAACAGCTGGAAGACGTTTTTTTTCTAGAAATATCACGGTAGGGTTTTGTACAATATATCGTAGGCCTAAAATCTATCTATATTTTTTTTTTACGGGGATTAGCCTACCCGGGCACAGATCACTAACCCACATCGGGGCCTGGGGGGCGAAAATATAATAATAATAATAATAATAATAATAATAATAATACAGTAATAATACAGTAATAATACAGTAATAATAATTCATAGGAAATAAAATTTATAATATATAAATAAAAAATCTTAAATAAAATAATAATGATAATAATAATAATAACAACACTGTAATAATAACAACACTGTAATAATAATAATAATAATAATAATAATAATAATAATAATAATACAGTAATAAAGAACCATAAAGCAATACAAAATTAAAAAAAAAGAATATAGAGTGAGAAACAATATATGTATGTTGCGTTGTCAAGGGTAAGAGAAACAATTGAGACCCTGCAATTGTGTGTAAGTGAGGCAGAAAGTCAGATGAGCAACCTGGGACTTAGTCACAATTTTTGTGATGCCATATGGCAGCAGGGTTTACCATTAGACAGTACATTATGCTTCCAATATCTTCCCAGGCGGTAGTACCTTCCTGTTTGGTAGGGACCCCACTCTCTCCAAAACAGAACAGCAAAAGTTACCTGTCAAGGACAAGTCTTACATCACCAAAGACTGGAAAATGGCACACCACAGGGAGGAGTTCTTAGTCCAACTCTCTTCAACATCCTCTTGGAAAACTTGTGTCGGCTCCCCTTTCAAGAGGATACCAACTGCTATGCTAAGCTGATGACTTAGTACTGATAGTAAAAGGCAGAAACCAGATCAGCAAAGTCCAAAGAGCACTAGACCTCATCAGTGAAGAATGTATGAGTCTCGGGCTCAAGATATCAATCCCAAAATCGAAAGACATGAGGATTGGACACAATGAGCCGGTGACACAACTACAAATACAAGGTATTGCCCTACAATGGGTATACAAATACCTGGGCATCTGGATTGACAAAGGCCTCAACTTTGACACTGAGATAACTATCTAAGAAACCGAATAGGCAAGTGAGTCAACATGATGAGAGCCATGACAGGACCCAAGGTGGGTGCGGGACATGTAGTCCTAAGAACGCTATATATATACGCCATTCTATCATTAACAGACTATGCGACACCGACTCTTAACACACTGTCTGAGGGGCAGTGGGCGAAATTGGAGGTTGCCTAGAATAACGCTATGAGAGTCATTGTCAAAGCACCTAGGGTGGAGCGATTAACAGCGTGCTTTGCAACAAAGCTGATTACCAGGGCTCGGGAAAGTGACATCAAGAATGGACTCTTACGAGCACTGAACCTTAACAGAGATGTCTTTAACAAGAAAACATGGCTATTGTGCGCAGCTGACGCTGTAAATGGACTGGAATTGAAAGACACAATCCTCAGCAAAGGACCTAATACAATGAGTCCAGACTACAGCACCCCAGCACCGTGGGAGTCCCCGCCAGCAGTCTTCAACATTCTACAAACTGGGACAAGAAAGGCTGACTGTAACCCACATGAGCTCCGACAGGTAGCAGAGAGAAACATGAAGGCTCTAACACCACACAATAGTACAGTGTATTACACAGAGGGTTCCGTAGAGCCCACCAGTACGAAGGCAGGAGCAGCCTTCACCATAGAATGAGGTAACACGTCCCTTTGGAGAACCTCAGATGGATGCTCTACTTTGCAAGTTGAGCTAGCTGCCATACTTGGAGCCCTAAGACACGCTTCCATTAACAGTCAACAAGGCGTTGTAATACACACTGACTCACGATGTGCTATTGAAGCACTACAATGCAGAGAGCCTAGAGACAACATTTATCTCATATCATCCATTGTTGGCCTACTGCAAGGGTTAAAACTACAAGATCGGCAAGTTATCATTAACTGGGTGCCCAGTCATATCGGAATCCCAGGGAATGAACGAGCTGATGCTGCTGCCAAGGCTGCGTTAGGACAGCGAAACATTGAGATGAACATCCCGCCTAGTCAGGAGCAGATAAAGAAGACCACAATAACACGAACTGCCCAGTGGAAAATAGAGAAACATAGAAGATTAGCACTAGTATCACGATCGGCCAGGTGGTACTATCTGGTCACGAATTATGAGACCACCACTCATGAAGGATATAACAAGGGAAGAAGCCATCTTTCACCGACTGAGACTGGGATACCCATGCATATGGGAAATCATTGTACAAGTACCAGCAGAGCAGTGCACATGCAAGATCTGCGACAGCGGAGCAGAAAACTCACTGCAGCACTACCTCATAGAGTGCCCTGGAACACAATTAGCTAGGAGAAACATACAACCCCCTATCACAGCAGAAAAGGTCGCCAAAATGCTAACCACCAACCACTCTCAAGAAACCCTACAGTTTCTTACCGAGCATCCACCCCCACGCTTGTGGTGGAGATGTACAGTTAACTAAAAAGATGTTGGTGTTTTATCCCAGCAGTGGGTGGACCAGCATTTTAGCTTAAGGTCCGCGTAGGTAATATTCCTACAAATCTTAAAAAAAAAAAAAAAAAAAAAAGCCGTGAAGGTTTTTACGGTGCCACTTTCCCATGACCCAGTCACTGTCATCCACGCACACAGCTGCTTCCTGGCTGTCATCCACATAGCTACACTGCTGCTTCCTGGCTGTCATCCACATAGCTACACTGCTGCTTCCTGGCTGTCATCCACATAGCTACACTGCTGTTTCCTGGCTGTCATCCACATAGCTACACTGCTGTTTCCTGGCTGTCATCCACATAGCTACACTGCTATTTCCTGGCTGTCATCCACATAGCTACACTGCTATTTCCTGGCTGTCATCCACATAGCTACACTGCTATTTCCTGGCTGTCATCCACATAGGTACACTGCTGTTTCCTGGCTGTCATCCACATAGCTAAACTGCTGTGTCTTGGCTGTCATCCACATAGCTACACTACTGCTTCCTGGCTGTCATCTACATAGCTGCACTGCTGTTTCCTAGATGTCATCCACACAGCTACACTGCTGTGTCTTGGCTGTCATCCACATAGCTACTACTGTGTCTTGGCTGTCATCCACATAGCTACACTGCTGTGTCTTGGCTGTCATCCACATAGCTACACTGCTGTGTCTTGGCTGTCATCCACATGCACCAGTTCAAGTTGAAAATCCAATTCTTTATCAATTTTTAATATACACAAGAAATAGTGTAATTTTATAAACAAGAATTAACAAGACTTATTCAATGGCTTTGTTAAATGGGGAGGAAAATACAATCCCTCACTTGTAAAGAGCATAAGTAGTTAGGTTAGTAAGGACGGGTGTTGGGTTTACTAGACACTACCAACAACAAGAGGTGAAGAATGGATCACCTGAAAATTAGGCGCCTAACCTTATCTCACCCGATGGTTAGGTTAGGTTAGGTTAGGTTGGGTTAGCGTAAGGTGTTTAATCTAAAGTGAAGTAACCTGGGGTGTTTATTCCTCATGTGATCCGGAAATAGAGGCTGGGGAAAGAGGTATCGTCTAGCGGGTGTTAATATAAAGTGTTCAGAGGTACTCGTGTCTAAAGACCGTGCCAGAAAAACAACGCCTGCACGGGCAATCAGCAACACCTGGCGTTTCCCTCCACCCCGCAGTGACACGCATATGGCAGCTATGCCAGACGATCCCTTGGTCGCCCTCTGCCAGCACCGGCGTTCGATTGTGGTATAGTAATATCGCTTGAGTGTGTGAGGGGGGGGGGTGTTTTCATTAGAGAGGTTTAACATTATATAGTGAAAGGTTACATTACATTGGTTTATCATTATAGTGAAAGGTTACATTACATTGGTTTAACATTATATAGTGAAAGGTTACATTACATTGGTTTATCATTATAGTGAAAGGTTACATTACATTGGTTTAACATTATATAGTGAAAGGTTACATTACATTGGTTTATCATTATAGTGAAAGGTTACATTACATTGGTTTAACATTATATAGTGAAAGGTTACATTACATTGGTTTATCATTATAGTGAAAGGTTACATTACATTGGTTTAACATTATATAGAGAAAGGTTACATTACATTGGTTTAACATTATAGTGAACATTTATATCACAATAGCCATGACTCTGTCACCCAACCCCATGCCAGAGTACATTTGTCTTTGTGTTTCATTCGCAAAAGTTTCTCGTTAATAATACACTGCCTTGCTGTCATAGGTTTCTTCGTTATTAATAAACATTCATCGTTAGTGATACATTTTTCTCCGTTAGTGAGTGACTCAATGGGTGGTCTGTGGCGCTGTTGTCGTATGTGTACAGTATAAGTAGACGAACATGTGGTCATGGTTAGCATGCTTGCCTTGCAAGTGAGTGGGCCCGGGTTCGATCCCCAGGCAAGGTGAAACTACTGTATGGGCAAGTTTCTTTATGCCATTTGCCGCTGTCTACCCAACAACAATTGGGGACATGGATGTTAATCGATTTGCGGATTGTTTTCTGGGGTAATGGTTAGCCAGTGCAGTTGGCGAGTTGTCCGATCTTCTCGGACTATTCCTTGACACTGGGTCATGCAACTCGTTAACTTGGGGTGAGGTTGTTGTGTTGGCGACAGCTTCTACACCTTAACCAAATTCACGCCTTGGTGGCCCTAGGGCCGGCCATCCTCGATTTCGAGGGGCATCTATTATTATATATAAATAGATTTAGATAATTATATAAATAGAAAAGAGGAAGTGATAACAAAGAGAGTAAGGGGAAATAATGGTAAAGTTTTGAATGTAAGGTGGGTGGACAGACAGACAGACTGCAGGTGGTGTGAGGCCGCCAAGTGGGAGGGTGAAGGAGTAAGATGTAATAATAAGGTGTAATAAAGTGATAATGGCGCCCCCTGGTGGGTGGGAGAGGATCATAACTTGAAGCCGTCAGCCAGCCTGGGGGAGGCAATATGGCGGCCCGCACATGGCCTCAACCCGCACCCCGCACTCCACTCTCTCACTCACTTTCATTTGTTTTTCAATACATTTCGCATTTATCATCTCCTACAGGGGTCGATTCTTGTCAATAATTATATATAAATCCTTTACATATTCTACGAGGTCGTCGTTTATTGAGTTAGGTATAAATTATCGTGTTTTGTTTATTTAGAAAGTCGGATATAGAATCATGGTTAACATGTTAACCCCGGATCCCTCCCCCCCCTCTGGGCGTAAGGTTCTCCCGGGCGCTGGCATCGTGCGTTTACCAATTACCTGTTCATTAACACACCAGTCCTCAGTTAGAGCAGTTTAATTAGACGAGGTGAGCTACGTCTCTATTTAAGGATTATGATAATGCTGATAAAAATATGTAAGAGCGCCACCGGTTACCTCCAGGTGTTCCCCACAGGAGACGCCGCTCATGTGTCCCATGACGTCACGGCTCGAGTTCCCTGACGTCAGGCATTTTATCCCGGAAAGGTTAATTCTACTCACGTGACAAATTGGTTCATGATTGTGCTTCAAGGCAGAAATATTAAAAAAAATAATTATGGTATTTTTTTTATAGAAGCAGTGTCTTATAGGCCGCGCACTCTAGGAAAATTAATGTCTTCTTTTTCAGGTGAGGAAATCCTAAACAAAGAATTTGATCGACAAGTTCTTTTGCAAATGATTTTTGTGTATAGCATCTGACTTCCCATTCATTAATACTCCTTCCTCTCGCGTTTATATCTCCGTCGTCTTTGTTGATTCCCTCACCTGAAAAACAATAGAAGAATATTCTTAATACCATGATGCGGAACCTTTGAGACACACAGAGAGAGAGAGAGAGAGGCCCTGAGTTTGTTCACTACACAACGGTAATAACCTTTATCTATATCTTGTGATTTGTAATTTATTGTTCCTAGTAACATTGACGTGTATATTCTAAATTGATTTGTTATTCATGGTCGCTGTTAACTTGTTAAAAGGAGGCGTTGATGTTTATATGTTAATAGGAAAATGATAGATGAAGGCAAGACTCAGATGTGACCTCATCTTCACCGTGGTATTGTCTCTCAGATACAGATTTGTGGTTGAGTCTCGGTGTGATCTGGACGCCATCTTGCCAGTTGTTTTAGCATCATAAAGTATCATACTCAAACACAACACCCAAAACAATGATGGAATTACAGTGAGAGACTACCTGCCATCTCTTAGTGTTTAGGAATTCAGTCTGTCTCTCCGTGTGTGTGTGTGTGTGTGTGTGTGTGTGTGTGTGTGTGTGTTTGTGTGTGTGTGTGTGTGTGTGTGTGTGTGTGTGTGTGTGTATTGCTCTACACAGAGAGAGGGTAAACTTTGTAACAAATGAGTTCGGACATGGAGAAAGTCAGTTCTTGGTGAACGGCGGCGGGTCAGCGGGGCGGGTTATGGTCGGGGGTCAGGCGACGCTATCACGGAGGTCATCGTGTTTAGGTTCAAGAGGCTCATCTTCATGTGTGTATGAGGGGGGTGTGTATACTACTTCATGTACCGAGACGCACACACACACACACGCACCTTTCACACACACACACAGCCACATATTCATAAGCGATTATACACACACACACACACACACACACACACACACACACACACACATACACACACACAATATATATATATATATATATAATATATATATAATATATATATATATATATAATATATATATAAACCTAAACTATATAACGACCGAGTTTTCTACCTGTTTGCAAATTGGTCGGTCATTTTACAAAATATCCTATTTTGCAAAAACAAAAACTAACATTTAGACATACTCATACGTGCAGAGTATATTCAGTACCACTAGAAAGTAGTAAATTATAGTAGTAGCGCAGGAAGAGGAGGAATAAGGAAGGTGGAAATACATAGTAGCGGAAGGAAGGAAGGAAGGAAGGGGAGGAAGGAACGGAGGAAGAAGAAGAGGACCAGATGGCGGAACGAGGAAGCCCTCCCTGGCCCGGCGCGGCGACCAGAGGGAGGGAGGAAGAGGAAGGAAGATGTACCGACATATGTAAGGTGCTTTGTCCTCCCTTCCGACCTCCCCTCCCCCTCCTTTCCCTGCCCCTCCCTTCCTTCCCCACCCCTCCCCTCCCCCTTCCTCCCCCTACCTACCCCTTCCTGCCCTCCTCCACTCCTCCCCAATCCCCTTTCCCTCCCCTGCCATCCCACTATTTATCTCTCCCCCCCACCCTTCCCCTCCCACCTTCCCTCCCTTAAGAATGCACACAATCTTATCAACATTGTGAGCGTTATGTCAACCACCCTGATATAGTCTGCCCTGGTCTGACGTTTTACTGAGGAGGGGGGGGGGGTTGCTTAAAATGGCGTCCAAATCGTATTGAGACTCTACCCTTAAGATCGTCCCGTGGTTCAGGTATACCAAGTATTTCTCGCTAGTGATGGTGGTAATGTGGGTAATGGGGATTGGGGTAGTGATGGTGGTGATGGTAATGGTGGTAGTAGGTGATGAAGGTAGTGGTTGTGATAAGTGTGATGGAGTTGATTATGGTGATGATGATGATGGTGATGGTGGTGATGACAATGCTGGTGGTTGAGGTGGTGATGCTGGTTGTAGTAATTGTTGTAGAGGTGAAAGGGTGTGTAAAACAAAAGTCGTGTCGTGAAATTTGGTGAAAACATATATCGAAAGGCTAAACTTCTGGTGCGCTCTGCCTTGTGGTGGGGCCGGGGCTCTCATAATGTTTATGTTTAATCTTCGGACAAAATTGAGACACTACTTTTGTCTTTGATTGTACATGGGGAGGGGAGAGGTGAGGGAGTGTGTACATGGGGAGGGGGAGGTGAGGGAGTGTGTACATGGGGAGGGGGGGAGGTGAGGGAGTGTGTACATGGGGAGGGGGGAGGTGAGGGAATGTGTACATGGGGAGGGGAGAGGTGAGGGAGTGTGTACATGGGGAGGAAGGAGGTGAGGGAGTGTGTACATGGGGAGGGAGAGGTGAGGGAGTGTGTACATGGGGAGGGGGAGGAGAGGGAGTGTGTACATGGGGAGGGGGGAGGTGAGGGAGTGTGTACATGGGGAGGGGGGAGGTGAGGGAATGTGTACATGGGGAGGGGAGAGGTGAGGGAGTGTGTACATGGGGATGGGAGAGATGAGGGAGTGTGTACATGGGGAGGGGGGAGGTGAGAGAGTGTGTACACGGGGAGGAAGGAGGTGAGGGAGTGTACATGGGGAGGGGGAGGTGAGGGAGTGTGTACATGGGGAGGGGAGAGGTGAGGGAGTGTGTACATGGGTAGGGGAACGTGAGGGAGTGTGTACATGGGGAGGGGGGAGGTGGGGAGTGTGTACATGGGTAGGGGAACGTGAGGGAGTGTGTACATGGGGAGGTGGGGAGGTGGGGAGTGTGTACATGGGGAGGGGAGAGGTGAGGGAGTGTGTGCATGGGGAGGGGAGAGGTGAGGGAGTGTGTACATGGGGAGGGGAGAGGTGAGGGAGTGTGTACATGGGGAGGGGGGAGGTGAGGGAGTGTGTACATGGGGAGGGGGGAGGTGAGGGAGTGTGTACATGGGGAGGGGGGAGGTGAGGGAGTGTGTACATGGGGAGGGGGGAGGTGAGGGAGTGTGTACGTGGGGAAGGGAGAGATGAGGGAGTGTGTACATGGGGAGGGTGGAGGTAAGGGAGTGTGTACATGGGGAGGGGGTAGGTGAGGGAGTGTGTACATGGGGAGGGGGGAGATGAAGGAGTGTGTACATGGGGAGGGGGAGGTGAGGGAGTGTGTACATGGGGAGGGGAGAGGTGAGGGAGTGTGTACATGGGGAGGGGGGAGGTGAGGGAGTGTGTACATGGGGAGGGGGGAGGTGAGGGAGTGTGTACATGGGGAGGGGAGAGGTGAGGGAGTGTATGCATGGGGAGGGTAGAGGTGAGGGAGTGTGTACTTGGGGAGGGGGAGGTAAGGGAGTGTGTACATGGGGAGGGGAGGTGAGGGAGTATGTACATGGGGAGGGGGGAGGTGAGGGAGTGTACATGGGAAGGGGGGAGGTGAGGGAGTGTGTACATGGGGAAGTGAGGGAGTGTGTACATGGGGAGGGGGGAGGTGAGGGAGTGTACATGGGGAGGGGGTAGAAAGGGAGTGTGTACATGGGGAGGGGAAAGGTGAGGGAGTGTGTACATAGGGAGATGAGAGGAGAGGGAGTGTACATGGGGCGGGGGGAGGTGAGGGAGTGTGTACATGGGGAGGGGGAGGTGAGGGAGTGTGTACATGGGGAGGGGGAGGTGAGGGAGTGTGTACATAAGGAGGGGGGAGGTGAGGGAGTGTGTACATGGGGTGGGGGATGGTGAGGGAGTGTACATGGAGGGGAGTGAGGGAGGTGACATGGGGAAGTGGGGTGTTACATGGGGAGGGGGGAGGTGAGGGAGTGTACATGGGGAGGGGTGAAGGAGTGTGTACATGGGGAGGGGAAGGTGAGGGAGTGTGTACATGGGGAGGGGGGAGGTGAGGGAGTGTGTACATGGGGAGGGGGGAGGTGAGGGAGTGTGTACATGGGGAGGGGGGAGGTGAGGGAGTGTGTACATGGGGAGGGGGAGGGGAGGGAGTATTACATGGGGAGGGGGAGGTGAGTGAGTGTGTACATGGGGAGGGGGGAGGTGAGGGAGTGTGTACATGGGGAGGGGGGAGGTAAGAGAGTGTTTACATGGGGAGGGGGGAGGTGAGGGAGTGTGTACATGGGGAGGGGGGAGGTGAGGGAGTGTGGACATGAGGAGGGGGGAGGTGAGGGAGTGTGTACATGGGGAGGGTGGAGGTGAGGGAGTGTGTACATGGGGAGGGGAGAAGTGAGGGAGTGTGTACATGGGGAGGGGAGAGGTGAGGGAGTGTGTACATAGTGAGATGAGAGGTGAGGGAGTGTGTACATGGGGAGGGGAGAGGTGAGGGAGTGTGTACATAGGGAGGGGGAGGTGAGGGAGTGTGTACATGGGGAGGGGGAGGTGAGGGAGTGTGTACATGGGGAGGGTGGAGGTGAGGGAGTGTGTACATGGGGAGGGGAGATGTGAGGGAGTGTGTACATAGTGAGATGAGAGGTGAGGGAATGTGTACATAGGGAGATGAGAGGTGAGGGAGTGTGTACATGGGGAGGGGGGAGGTGAGGGAGTGTGTACATGGGGAGGGGGGAGGTGAGGGAGTGTGTACATGGAGAGGGGGGAGGTGAGGGAGTGTACATGAGAAGGGGGGAGGTGAGGGAGTGTGTACATGGGGAGGGGGGAGGTGAGGGAGTGTGTACATGGGGAGGGGGAGGTGAGGGAGTGTGTACATGGGGAGCGGAGAGGTGAGGGAGTGTGTACATGGGGAGGGGGGAGGTGAGGGAGTGTGTACATGGGGAGGGGGAGGTGAGGGAGTGTGTACATGGGGAGGGGAGAGGTGAGGGAGTGTGTACATAGGGAGATGAGAGGTGAGGGAGTGTACATGGGGAGGGGGGAGGTGAGGGAGTGTGTACATGGGGAGGGGGGAGGTGAGGGAGTGAACATGGGGAGCGGGGAGGTGAGGGAGTGTGTACATGGGGAGGGGAGAGGTGAGGGAATGTGTACATGGGGAGGGGAGAGGTGATGGAGTGTGTACATACGGAGATGAGAGGTGAGGGAGTGTGTACATGGGGAGGGGAGAGATGAGGGAGTGTGTACATGGGGAGGGGAGAGGTGAGGGAGTGTGTACATGGGGAGGGGAGAGGTGAGGGAGTGTGTACATGGGGAGGGGAGAGGTAAGGGAGTGTGTACATAGGGAGATGAGAGGTGAGGGAGTGTACATGGGTAGGAGGCAGGTGAGGGAGTGTGTACATGGGGAGGGGGAGGTGAGGGAGTGTGTACATGGGGAGGGGAGAGGTGAGGGAGTGTGTACATGGGGAGGGGAGAGGTGAGAGAGTTTGTACATGGGGAGGGGAGAGGTAAGGGAGTGTGTACATGGGGAGGGGGGGAGGTGCGGGAGTTTGTACATAGTGAGATGAGAGGTGAGGGAGAGTACATGGGTAGGAGGCAGGTGAGGGAGTGTGTACATGGGGAGGGGGAGGTGAGGGAGTGTGTACATGGGGAGGGGAGAGGTAAGGGAGTTTGTACATGGGGAGGGGAGAGGTGAGGGAGTTTGTTCATGGGGAGGGGGAGGTGAGGGAGTGTGTACATGGGGAGGGGAGAAGCGAGGGAGTGTGTACATGGGGAGGGTGGAGGTAAGGGAGTGTGTACATGGGGAGGGGGGAGGTGAGGGAGTGTACATGGGAAGGGGGGAGGTGAGGGAGTGTGTACATGGGGAGGGGAGAGGTGAGGGAGTGTGTACATGGGGAGGGGGGGTGAGGGAGTGTGCATGGGGAGGGGGGGAAAGGGAGTGTGTACATGGGGAGGGGAGAGGTGAGGGAGTGTGTACATGGGGAGGGGAGAGGTGAGGGAGTGTGTACATAGGGAGATGAGGGGAGAGGGAGTGTGTACATGGGGAGGGGGGAGGTGAGGGAGTGTGTACATGGGGAGGGGGTAGGTGAGGGAGTGTGTACATGGGGAGGGGGGAGGTGAGGGAGTGTGTACATGGGGAGGGGGAGGTGAGGGAGTATGTACATGGGGAGGGGGGAGGTGAGTGAGTGTGTTCATGGGGAGGGGGGAGGTGAGGGAGTGTGTACATGGGGAGGGGGTAGGTGAAGGAGTGTGTACATGGGGAGGGGGAGGTGAGGGAGTATGTACATGGGGAGGGGGGAGGTGAGTGAGTGTGTACATGGGGAGGGGGGAGGTGAGGGAGTGTGTACATGGGGAGGGGGAGGTGAGGGAGTGTGTACATGGGGCGGGGTGAGGGTAGGGAGTGTGTACATGGGGAGGGTGGAGGTGAGGGAGTGTGTACATGGGAGGGGGAGTGAGGGAGTGTGTACATGGGGAGGGGGGAGGTGAGGGAGTGTGTACATGGGGAGGGGGAGGTGAGGGAGTGTGTACATGGGGAGGGGAGAGGTGAGGGAGTGTGTACATAGGGAGATGAGAGGTGAGGGAGTGTACATGGGGAGGGGGAGGTGAGGGAGTGTGTACATGGGGAGGGTGGAGGTGAGGGAGTGTGTACATGGGGAGGGGAGAGGTGAGGGAGTGTGTACATAGTGAGATGAGAGGTGAGGGAGTGTGTACATGGGGAGGGGGGAGGTGAGGGAGTGTGTACATGGGGAGGGGGAGGTGAGGGAGTGTGTACATGGGGAGGGGAGAGGTGAGGGAGTGTGTACATGGGGAGGGGGGAGGTGAGGGAGTGTGTACATGGGGAGGGGGGAGGTGAGGGAGTGTGTACATGGGGAGGGGGGAGGTGAGGGAGTGTGTACATGGGGAGGGGAGAGGTGAGGGAGTGTGTACATGGGGAGGGGAGAGGTGAGGGAGTGTGTACATGGGGAGGGGGAGGTGAGGGAGTGTGTACATGGGGAGGGGAGAGGTGAGGGAGTGTGTACATCGGGAGGGGAGGAGGTGAGGGAGTGTGTACATGGGAGAGGGGGGAGGTGAGGGAGTGTGTACTTGGGAAGGGGGGAGGTGAGGGAGTGTGTACATGGGGAGGGGAGAGGTGAGGGAGTGTGTACATGGGGAGGGGGAGGTGAGGGAGTGTGTACATGGGGAGGGGGAGGTGACGGAGTGTGTACATGGGGAGGGGGAGGTGAGGGAGTGTGTACATGGGGAGGGGAGAGGTGAGGGAGTGTGTACATAGGGAGATGAGAGGTGAGGGAGTGTGTACATGGGGAGGGGGGAGGTGAGGGAGTGTGTACATGGGGAGGGGGGAGGTGAGGGAGTGTGTACATGGAGAGGGGGGAGGTGAGGGAGTGTACATGGGAAGGGGGGAGGTGATGGAGTGTGTACATGGGGAGGGGAGAGGTGAGGGAGTGTGTACATGGGGAGGGGAGAGGTGAGGGAGTGTGTACATGGGGAGGGGGAGGTGAGGGAGTGTGTACATGGGGAGGGGGAGGTGAGTGAGTGTGTACATGGGGAGGGGAGAGGTGAGGGAGTGTGTACATAGGGAGATGAGAGGTGAGGGAGTGTACATGGGGAGGGGGGAGGTGAGGGAGTGTGTACATGGGGAGGGGGGGAGGTGAGGGAGTGAACATGGGGAGCGGGGAGGTGAGGGAGTGTGTACATGGGGAGGGGAGAGGTGAGGGAATGTGTACATGGGGAGGGGAGAGGTGAGGGAGTGTGTACATAGGGAGATGAGAGGTGAGGGAGTGTGTACATGGGGAGGGGGGAGGTGAGGGAGTGTGTACATGGGGAGGGGAGAGATGAGGGAGTGTGTACATGGGGAGGGGAGAGGTGAGGGAGTGTGTACATGGGGAGGGGAGAGGTGAGGGAGTGTGCACATGGGGAGGGGAGAGGTAAGGGAGTGTGTACATAGGGAGATGAGAGGTGAGGGAGTTTACATTGGGAGGGTGGAGGTGAGGGAGTGTGTACATGGGGAGGGGGAGGTGAGGGAGTGTGTACATGGGGAGGGGAGAGGTGAGGGAGTGTGTACATGGGGAGGGGAGAGGTGAGGGAGTTTGTACATGGGGAGGGGAGAGGTGAGGGAGTGTGTACATGGGGAGGGGAGAGGTGAGGGAGTGTGTACATGGGGAGGGGGGAGGTGAGGGAGTGTGTACATAAGGAGGGGGAGGTGAGGGAGTGTGTACATGGGGAGGGGAGAGGTGAGGGAGTTTGTTCATGGGGAGGGGGGAGGTAAGGGAGTGTGTACATGGGCAGAGGAGAGATGAGGGAGTGTGTACATGAGGAGGTGGGAGGTGAGGGAGTGTGTACATGGGTAGGGTGGAGGTGAGAGAGTGTGTACATGGGGAGGGGGGAGGTGAGGGAGTGTGTACATAGTGAGATGAGAGGTGAGTGAGTGTGTACATAGTGAGATGAGAGGTGAGGGAGTGTGTATATGGGGAGGGGGGAGGTATGGGATTATGTACATGGGGAGGGGAGAGATGAGGGAGTGTGTACATAGGGAGGTGTGAGGTGAGGGAGTGTGTACATGGGGATGGGGGAGGTGAGGGAGTGTGTACATGGGGAGGGGGGAGGTGAGGGAGTGTACATGGGGAGGGGGGAGGTGTGGGAGTGTGTACATGGGGAGGGGGGAGGTGAGGGAGTGTGTACATGGGGAGGGGAGAGGTGAGGGAGTGTGTACATGGGGAGGGTGGAGGTGAGGGAGTGTGTACATGAGGAGGGGGGAGGTAAGGGAGTGTGTACATGGATAGGGGAGAGATGAGGGAGTGTGTACATGGGGAGGGGAGAGATGAGGGAGTGTGTACATGGGGAGGGGGAGGTGAGGGAGTGTGTACATGGGGAGGGGAGAGATGAGGGAGTGTGTACATGGGGAGGGGGGAGGTGAGGGAGTGTGTACATGGGGAGGGGAGAGATGAGGGAGTGTGTACATGGGGAGGGGGGAGGTGAGGGAGTGTGTACATGGGGAGGGGAGAGGTGAAGGGTATGTATATGGGGAGGGTGAGGGGAAGGGAGTCACGTTGTGGTAATGGTGGATGGGTGAGGCAGTGGAAGGGCCTCCTTCACCTCACACGAGTACATAAACCCGCGGCTTCTTCCCTCCCTCCCTCGCCTGTCCAGGAACGAGAGAGCGTTGCCAACTGCTCCACGGAGGAAGATAAACCAACCAGCCATCGGAGGAAAATTCGCCGAGGGATTAAGAAAATCAGAAAACGAAATGGAAAAAAAAAAAAACTCTAGCCATTTGGTAATTTTAGTGGCGACTATAAGCAGAAAATGGTAAATAGGATTGTGATATGAATACCGCCGGGGGAAACTCCTCCTAAAAAACCAAGAGAGTCGATGAAAAACGTCCACTTGGCAATATTGGAAATGAGAGACAGTTCCGTGCCGAGTATGGTGCCTTTTACTGGCGCCTATATTCTCCTGCCCATAAAACGGTGTTAATTGGAAAACACTGAGGAGCGGCGATGGTTCCGTGCCTCCAGGTAGTGATCTAATCGTTTATTTGATTAAAACAAAGGAGCTGAGGAAGATAGGTATGACCATAAACATTTTGTGGGGTATTAGGCGGGCCGACCCGCTTATCGTTCTTCTTCTGTTATTTGGCGCCCAGATGGTGCGTTCCCATTGGTTCCATCTATTAGTCACGACAGAGTGCGGTCACAAGGCGAGCACTGATTGGCTCTTTGAGCGGCTAATGAACCAATTACTGAAGCTGGTACACATTTTTTTTTACCCGGGTCCATGAGAAACTCAGAACATTTTCTAAAACGAGAAAGTAATGTAAGTTGGAATAGTTTAACAGTCAAATGCCGTGCAGGGAGAAACAAGAACGTTGCAAGATGATGAATTAGTCTATTACAAGCACACTAAAGGGCAGTGGCTCAGCGCTAATGGCGTTTACCCTTGGAAGGCTCATACACACACGAGACAACCAGTGGTGCTCCAGCCCTCAGTAAGGAGTCTGACTGGTAACCTGCTGTACGGGAGGAGGGCCGCGGCTGCCACACGGAAAATGTCCCGAAAATACGTTTACAATAGAGGTCGTGGAGAGGATTGTTAATGATGGTGGGACCTGTTGTTATTTAGGTAAATATAGAGTTTAGTAATTATATTACTATACTGACTTATGTCGCTTCTTTAACTTATGCATCAGTTAAAAGAAAAAGAGGTTTCAGGTGTGATACATAGATAGATGTAGATGGGTGTAGTAGGTAGTTGGGAGCTACCAAACAGGGAGGTACCACCGCCTGGTAAGATATTGTAAGCATAATGTACATGATAGACCCTGTGACCAAGACCCAAGTTGCTGATCTGACTTTCTGTCTCATTTACACACAATTGTAGGGTCTCAGTTGTTTCTCTTACCATTGACAACACAACATACATGTATTGTTTCACACTCTTGATCCTATTTTATTTTAGTTCTTTTTGGCTCTTTATTATTATTATTAGAATTATTATTATTATTATTATTATTATTATTATTATTATTATTATTATTATTATTATTATTATTATTAATCCCCGTAAAAAAAAAGAGAGAGATTTGACCTAACCTAATAAAACCCTCGGTACTGGGGCGCCGTGCTAACATATGAGGGTGTGAGTGTTGAGGAATGAGGGTGTGAGTGTTGAGGGATGAGGGTGTGAGTGTTGAGGGATGAGGATGTGAGTGTTGAGGGATGAGGGTGTGAGTGTTGAGGGATGAGGGTGTGAGTGTTGAGGGATGAGGATGTGAGTGTTGAGGGATGAGGGTGTGAGTGTTGAGGGATGAGGGTGTGAGTGCTAAGATATGAGGGTGTGAGTGTTGAGGGATGAGGGTGTGAGTGTTGAGGGATGAAGGTGTGAGTGTTGAGGGATGAGGGTGTGAGTGTTGAGGGATGAGGGTGTGAGTGTTGAGGGATGAGGGTGTGAGTGTTGAGGGATGAGGGTGTGAGTGTTGAGGGATGAGGGTGTGAGTGTTGAGGGATGAGGGTGTGAGTGTTGAGGGATGAGGGTGTGAGTGTTGAGGGATGAGGGTGTGAGTGTTGAGGGATGAGGGTGTGAGTGTTGAGGGATGAGGGTGTGAGTGCTAAGATATGAGGGTGTGAGTGTTGAGGGATGAGGGTGTGAGTGGTGAGGGATGAGGGTGTGAGTGTTGAGGGATGAGGGTGTGAGTGTTGAGGGATGAGGGTGTGAGTGCTAAGATATGAGGGTGTGAGTGTTGAGGGATGAGGGTGTGAGTGTTGAGGGATGAGGGTGTGAGTGTTAAGATATGAGGGTGTGAGTGTTGAGGAATGAGGGTGTGAGTGTTGAGGGATGAGGGTGTGAGTGCTGAGGGATGAGGGTGTGAGTGCTAAGATATGAGGGTGTGAGTGTTGAGGGATGAGGGTGTGAGTGTTGAGGGATGAGGGTGTGAGTGTTGAGGGATGAGGGTGTGAGTGCTAAGATATGAAGGTGTGAGTGTTGAGGGATGAGGGTGTGAGTGTTGAGGGATGAGGGTGTGAGTGCAAAGATATGAGGGTGTGAGTGTTGAGGGATGAGGGTGTGAGTGTTGAAGGATGAGGGTGTGAGTGTTGAGGGATGAGGGTGTGAGTGTTGAGGGATGAGGGTGTGAGTGTTGAGGGATGAGGGTGTGAGTGCTAAGATATGAGGGTGTGAGTGTTGAGGGATGAGGGTGTGAGTGTTGAGGGATGAGGGTGTGAGTGCTAAGATATGAGGGTGTGAGTGTTGAGGGATGAGGGTATGAGTGTTGAGGGATGAGGGTGTGAGTGTTGAGGGATGAGGGTGTGAGTGCTAAGATATGACGGTGTGAGTGTTGAGGGATGAGGGTGTGAGTGTTGAGGGATGAGGGTGTGAGTGCTAAGATATGAGGGTGTGAGTGTTGAGGGATGAGGGTGTGAGTGTTGAAGGATGAGGGTGTGAGTGTTGAGGGATGAGGGTGTGAGTGTTGAGGGATGAGGGTGTGAGTGCTAAGATATGAGGGTGTGAGTGTTGAGGGATGAGGGTGTGAGTGTTGAGGGATGAGGATGTGAGTGTTGAGCTATGAGGGTGTGAGTGTTGAGGGATGAGGGTGTGAGTGTTGAGGAATGAGGGTGTGAGTGTTGAGGGATGAGGGTGTGAGTGTTGAGGGATGAGGTTGTGAATGTTGAGGGATGAGGATGTGAGTGTTGGGGGATGAGGGTGTGAGTGTTGGGGGATGAGGGTGTGAGTGTTGGGGGATGAGGAAGTGAGTGTTGAGGGATGAGGGTGTGAGTGTTGGGGATGAGGGTGTGAGTGTTGGGGGATGAGGGTGTGAGTGTTGAGGGATGAGGTGTGAGTGTTGAGGGATGAGGGTGTGAGTGTTGAGGGATGAGGGTGTGAGTGTTGAGGGATGAGGATGTGAGTGTTGAGGGATGAGGGTGTGAGTGTTGGGGGATGAGGGTGTGAGTGTTGAGGGATGAGGGTGTGAGTGTTGAGGAATGAGGGTGTTAGGGATGAGGGTGTGAGTGTTGAGGGATGAGGGTGTGAGTGTTGAGGGATGAGGGTGTGAATGTTGAGGGATGAGGGTGTGAGTGTTGAGGGATGAGGGTGTGAGTGTTGAGGGATGAGGGTGTGAGTGTTGAGGGATGAGGGTGAGAGTGTTGAGGGATGAGGGTGTGAGTGTTGAGGGATGAGGGTGTGAGTGTTGAGGGATGAGGGTGTGAGTGTTGAGGGATGAGGGTGTGAGTGTTGAGGGATGAGGGTGTGAGTGTTGAGGGATGAGGGTGTGAGTGTTAAGGGATGAGGAAGTGAGTGTTGAGGGATGACGGTGTGAGTGTTGAGGGATGAGGGTGTGAGTGTTGAGGGATGAGGGTGTGAGTGTTGAGGGATGAGGGTGTAAGTGATGAGGGATGAGGGTGTGAGTGTTGAGGGATGAGGGTGTGAGTTTTGGGGGATGAGGGTGTGAGTGCTAAGACATGAGGGTATGAGTGTTGAGGGATGAGGGTGTGAGTGTTGAGGGATGAGGGTGTGAGTGTTGAGGGATGATGGTGTGAGTGTTTGAGGGATGAGGGTGTGAGTGATGAGGGATGAGGGCGTGAGTGTTGAGGGATGAGGGTGTGAGGGTTGAAGGATGAGGGTGTGAGTGATGAGGGATGAGGGTGTAAGTGTTAAGATATGAGGGTGGAGTGTTGAGGGATGAGGGTGTGAGTGTTGAGGGATGAGGGTGTGAGTGTTGAGGGATGAGGGTGTGAGTGTTGAGGGATGAGGGTGTGAGTGTTGAGGGATGAGGGTGTGAGTGTTGAGGGTGTGAGTGTTGAGGGTTGAGGGTGAGAGTGTTGAAGGATGAGGGTGTGAGTGTTGTGGGATGAGGGTGTGAGTGTTGAGGGATGAGGGTGTGAGTGTTGAGGGATGAGGGTGTGAGTGTTGAGGAATGATGGTGTGAGGGATGAGGGTGTGAGTGTTGAGGGATGAGGGTGTGAGTGTTGAAGGATGAGGGTGAGTGCTAAGATATGAGCGTGTGAGTGTTGAAGGATGAGGGTGAGAGTGCTGAGGAATGAGGGTGTGAGTGTTGAGGGATGAGTGTGTGAGTGTTGAGGGATGAGGGTGTGAGTGTTGAGGGATGAGGGTGTGAGTGTTGAGGATGAGGGTGTGAGTGTTGAGGGATGAGGGTGTGAGTGTTGAGGAATGAGGGTGTGAGGGATGAGGGTGTGAGTGTTGAGGGATGAGGGTGAGAGTGCTAAGATATGAGGGTGTGAGTGTTCAGGGATGAGGGTGTGAGTGTTGAGGGATGAGGGTGTGAGTGTTGAGGGATGAGGGTGTGAGTGTTGAGGGATGAGGGTGTGAGTGATGTGGGATGAGGGTGTGAGTGTTGAAAGATGAGGGTGTGAGTGTTGAGGGATGAGGGTGTGAATGTTGAAGGATGACGGTGTAAATGTTGAGGGATGAGGGTGTGAGTGTTGAAGGATGAGGGTGTGAATGTTGAGGGATGAGGGTGTGAGTGTTGAGGGATGAGGGTGTGAGTGTTGAGGGTGTGAGTGTTGAGGGATGAGGATGTGAGTGTTGAGGGATTAGGGTGTGAGTGTTGAGGGATGAGGGTGAGTGTGTTGAGGGATGAGGGTGTGAGTGTTGAGGGATGAGGGTGTGAGTGTTGAGGGATGAGGGTGTGAGTGTTGAGGGATGAGGGTGTGAGAGATGAGGGATGAGGGTGTGAGTGTTGAGGGATGAGGGTGTGAGTGTTGAGCGATGAGGGTGTGAGTGTTGAAGGATGAGGGTGAGAGTGTTGAGGGATGAGTGTGAGAGTGTTGAAGGATGAGGGTGAGAGTGCTAAGATATGAGGGTGTGAGTGTTGGGGGATGAGGGTGTGAGTGATGAGGGATGAGGGTGTGAGTGTTGAAGGATGAGGGTGAGAGTGCTAAGATATGAGGGTGTGAGTGTTGAGGGATGAGGGTGTGAGTTTTGGGGGATGAGGGTGTGAGTGTTGAGGGTTGAGGGTGTAAGTGATGAGGGATGAGGGTGTGAGTGTTGAGGGATGAGGGTGTGAGTTTTGGGGGATGAGGGTGTGAGTGCTAAGATATGAGGGTGTGAGTGTTGAGGGATGATGGTGTGAGTGTTGAGGGATGAGGGTGTGAGTGCTGAGGGATGATGGTGTGAGTGTTGAGGGATGAGGGTGTGAGTTTTGGGGGATGAGGGTGTGAGTGTTGAGGGATGAGGGTGTGAGTGATGAGGGATGAGGGTGTAAGTGTTAAGATATGAGGGTGGAGTGTTGAAGGATGAGGGTGAGAGTGTTTGAGGGATAAGGGTGTGAGTGTTGAGGGATGATGGTGTGAGTGTTTGAAGGATGACGGTGTAAGTGATGAGGGATGAGGGCGTGAGTGTTGAGGGATGAGGGTGTGAGTGTTGAGGGATGAGGGTGTGAGGGTTGAAGGATGAGGGTGTGAGTGATGAGGGATGAGGGTGTAAGTGTTAAGATATGAGGGTGGAGTGTTGAGGGATGAGGGTGTGAGTGTTGAGGGATGAGGGTGTGAGTGTTGAGGGATGAGGGTGAGAGTGTTGAGGGATGAAGTTGTGAGTGTTGAGGGATGACGGTGTGAATGTTGAGGGATGAGTGTGTGAGTGTTGAGGGATGAGGGTGTGAGTGTTGAGGGATGTTGGTGTGAGTGTTGAGGGTGTGAGTGTTGAGGGATGAGGGTGTGAGTGTTGAGGGATGAGGGTGTGAGTGTTGAGGGATGAGGGTGTGAGTGTTGAGGGATGAGGGTGTGAGTGTTGAGGGATGAGGGTGTGAGTGTTGAGGGATGAGGGTGTGAGTGTTGAGGATGAGGGTGTGAGTGTTGAGGGATGAGGGTGTGAGTGTTGAGGGATGAGGGTGTGAGTGTTGAGGGATGAGGGTGTGAGTGTTGAGGATGAGGGTGTGAGTGTTGAGGGATGAGGGTGTGAGTGTTGAGGAATGAGGGTGTGAGGGATGAGGGTGTGAGTGTTGAGGGATGAGGGTGTGAGTGTTGAGGGATGAGGGTGTGAGTGTTGAGGAATGAGGGTGTGAGGGATGAAGGTGTGAGTGTTGAGGGATGAGGGTGTGAGTGGATATGAGGGTGTGAGTGTTGAGGGATGAGGGTGTGAGTGTTGAGGGATGAGGGTGTGAGTGTTGAGGGATGAGGGTGTGAGTGTTGAGGGATGAGGGTGTGAGTGATGAGGGATGAGGGTGTGAGTGTTGAGGATGAGGGTGTGAGTGTTGAGGGATGAGGGTGTGAGTGTTGAGGGATGATGGTGTGAGTGTTGAGGGATGAGGGTGTGAGTGTTGAGGGATGAGGGTGTGAGTGTTGAGGGATGAGGGTGTGAGTGTTGAGGGATGAGGGTGTGAGTGTTGAGGGTGTGAGTGTTGAGGGATGAGGGTGTGAGTGTTGAGGGATGAGGGTGTGAGTGTTGAGGGATGAGGGTGAGTGTGTTGAGGGATGAGGGTGTGAGTGTTGAGGGATGAGGGTGTGAGTGTTGAGGGATGAGGGTGTGAGTGTTGAGGGATGAGGGTGTGAGTGTTGAGGGATGAGGGTGTGAGTGTTGAGGGATGAGGGTGTGAGTGTTGAGCGATGAGGGTGTGAGTGTTGAAGGATGAGGGTGAGAGTGTTGAGGGATGGGTGTGAGAGTGTTGAAGGATGAGGGTGAGAGTGCTAAGATATGAGGGTGTGAGTGTTGGGGGATGAGGGTGTGAGTGTTGAGGGATGAGGGTGTGAGTGTTGAAGGATGAGGGTGAGAGTGCTAAGATATGAGGGTGTGAGTGTTGAGGGATGAGGGTGTGAGTGTTGAGGGATGAGGGTGTGAGTGTTGAGGGATGAGGGTGTGAGTGATGAGGGATGAGGGTGTGAGTGTTGAGGGATGAGGGTGTGAGTGTTGAGGGATGAGGGTGTGAGTGCTTAGTTATGAGGGTGTGAGTGTTGAGGGATGAGGGTGTGAGTGTTGAGGGATGAGGGTGTGAGTGTTGAGGGATGAGGGTGTGAGTGTTGAGGGATGAGGGTGTGAGTTTTGGGATGAGGGTGTGAGTGTTGAGGGATGAGGGTGTGAGTGTTGAGGGATGAGGGTGTGAGTGTTGAGATATGAGGGTGGAGTGTTGAAGGATGAGGGTGTGAGTGTTTGAGGGATAAGGGTGTGAGTGTTGAGGGATGATGGTGTGAGTGTTTGAAGGATGACGGTGTAGTGAGGGTGTGAGTGTTGAGGGATGAGGGTGTGAGTGTTGAGGGATGAGGGTGTGAGTGTTGAGGGATGAGGGTGTGAGTGTTGAGGGATGAGGGTGTGAGTGTTAGGGATGAGGGTGGAGTGTTGAGGGATGAGGGTGTGAGTGTTGAGGGATGAGGGTGTGAGTGTTGAGGGATGAGGGTGAGAGTGTTGAGGGATGAGGGTGTGAGTGTTGAGGGATGAGGGTGTGAGTGTTGAGGGATGAGGGTGTGAGTGTTGAGGGATGAGGGTGTGAGTGTTGAGGGATGAGGGTGTGAGTGTTGAGGGTGTGAGTGTTGAGGGATGAGGGTGTGAGTGTTGAGGGATGAGGGTGTGAGTGTTGAGGGATGAGGGTGTGAGTGTTGAGGGATGAGGGTGTGAGTGTTGAGGGATGAGGGTGTGAGTGTTGAGGGATGAGGGTGTGAGTGTTGAAGGATGAGGGTGTGAGTGTTGAGGGATGAGGGTGTGAGTGTTGAGGGATGAGGGTGTGAGTGTTGAGGGATGAGGGTGTGAGTGTTGAGGGATGAGGGTGTGAGTGTTGAGGGATGAGGGTGTGAGTGTTGAGGAATGAGGGTGTGAGGGATGAGGGTGTGAGTGTTGAGGGATGAGCGTGTGAGTGTTGAAGGATGAGGGTGAGAGTGCTATGATATGAGGGTGTGAGTGTTGAGGGATGAGGGTGAGAGTGCTGATTGATGAGGGTGTGAGTGTTGAGGGATGATTGTGTGAGTGTTGAGGGATGAGGGTGTGAGTGTTGAGGGATGAGGGTGTGAGTGATGAGGGATGAGGGTGTGAGTGATGAGGGATGAGGGTGTGAGTGTTGAGGGATGAGGGTGTGAGTGTTGAGGGATGAGGGTGTGAGTGTTGAGGGATGAGGGTGTGAGTGTTGAGGATGAGGGTGTGAGTGTTGAGGGATGAGGGTGTGAGTGTTGAGGGATGAGGGTGTGAGTGTTGAGGGATGAGGTGTGAGTGTTGAGGATGAGGGTGTGAGTGTTGAGGGATGAGGGTGTGAGTGTTGAGGGATGAGGGTGTGAGTGTTGAGGGATGAGGGTGTGAGTGTTGAGGGATGAGGGTGTGAGTGTTGAGGATGTCAGTTGTGAGTGTTGAGGGATGAGGGTGTGAGTGTTGAGGGATGAGGGTGTGAGTGTTGAGGGATGAGGGTGAGTGTTGAGGGATGAGGGTGTGAGTGTTGAGGGATGAGGGTGTGAGTGTTGAGGGATGAGGGTGTGAGTGTTGAGGGATGAGGGTGTGAGTGTTGAGGGATGAGGGTGTGAGTGTTGAGGGATGAGGGTGTGAGTGTTGAGGGATGAGGATGTGAGTGTTGAGGGATGAGGGTGTGAGTGTTGAGGGATGAGGGTGTGAGTGTTGAGGGATGAGGGTGTGAGTGTTGAGGATGAGGGTGTGTGAGGGATGAGGGTGTGAGTGTTGAGGGATGAGGGTGTGAGTGTTGAGGGATGAGGGTGTGAGTGTTGAGGGATGAGGGTGTGAGTGTTGAGGGATGAGGGTGTGAGTGTTGAGGGATGAGGGTGTGAGTGTTGAGGGATGAGGGTGTGAGTGTTGAGGATGAGGTGTGAGTGTTGAGGGATGAGGGTGTGAGTGTTGAGGGATGAGGGTGTGAGTGTTGAGGGATGAGGGTGTGAGTGTTGAGGGATGAGGGTGTGAGTGTTGAGGGATGAGGGTGTGAGTGTTGAGGGATGAGGGTGTGAGTGTTGAGGGATGAGGTGTGAGTGTTGAGGGATGAGGGTGTGAGTGTTGAGGGATGAGGGTGTGAGTGTTGAGGGATGAGGGTGTGAGTGGTGAGGGATGAGGGTGTGAGTGTTGAGGGATGAGGGTGTGAGTGTTGAGGTTGAGGGTGTGAGGGATGAGGGTGTGAGTGTTGAGGGATGAGGGTGTGAGTGTTGAGGGATGAGGGTGTGAGTGTTGAGGGATGAGGGTGTGAGTGTTGAGGGATGAGGGTGTGAGTGTTGAGGGATGAGGGTGTGAGTGTTGAGGGATGAGGGTGTGAGTGTTGAGGATGAGGGTAAGAGTGTTGAGGGATGAGGGTGTGAGTGTTGATGGATGAGGGTGTGAGTGTTGAGGGATGAGGGTGTGAGTGTTGAGGGATGAGGGTGTGAGTGTTGAGGGATGAGGGTGTGAGTGTTGAGGGATGAGGGTGTGAGTGTTGAGGGTGTGAGTGTGAGGGTTGAGGGTGTGAGTGTTGAGGGATGAGGGTGTGAGTGTTGAGGGATGAGGGTGTGAGTGTTGAGGGATGAGGGTGTGAGTGTTGAGGGATGAGGGTGTGAGTGTTGAGGAATGATGGTGTGAGGGATGAGTGTGTGAGTGTTGAGGGATGAGGGTGTGAGTGTTGAGGGATGAGGTGTGAGTGTGAGGATGAGGGTGTGAGTGTTGAGGGATGAGGGTGAGAGTGTGAGGATGAGGGTGTGAGTGTTGAGGGATGAGGGTGTGAGTGTTGAGGATGAGGGTGTGAGTGTTGAGGGATGAGGGTGTGAGTGTTGAGGGATGAGGGTGTGAGTGTTGAGGGATGAGGGTGTGAGTGTTGAGGAATGAGGGTGTGAGGGATGAGGGTGTGAGTGTTGAGGGATGAGGGTGAGAGTGTTGAGGGATGAGGGTGTGAGTGATGAGGGATGAGGGTGTGAGTGTTGAGGGATGAGGGTGTGAGTGTTGAGGATGAGGGTGTGAGTGTTGAGGGATGAGGGTGTGAGTGTTGAGGGATGAGGGTGTGAGTGTTGAGGGATGAGGGTGTGAGTGTTGAGGGATGAGGGTGTGAGTGATGGGGATGAGGGGGTGAGTGTTGAGGATGAGGGTGTGAGTGTTGAGGGATGAGGGTGTGAGTGTTGAGGATGAGGGTGTGAGTGTTGAGGGATGAGGGTGTGAGTGTTGAGGGATGAGGGTGTGAGTGTTGAGGGATGAGGGTGTGAGTGTTGAGGGATGAGGGTGTGAGTGTTGAGGGATGAGGGTGTGAGTGTTGAGGGTGTGAGTGTTGAGGGTTGAGGGTGTGAGTGTTGAAGGATGAGGGTGTGAGTGTTGAGGGATGAGGTGTGAGTGTGTGAGGGATGAGGGTGTGAGTGTTGAGGGATGAGGGTGTGAGTGTTGAGGGATGAGGGTGTGAGTGTTGAGGGATGAGGAAGTGAGGAGTGAGGGATGAGGGTGTGAGTGTTGAGGGATGAGGGTGTGAGTGTTGAGGGATGAGGGTGTGAGTGTTGAGGGATGAGGGTGAGAGTGTTGAGGGATGAGGGATGTGAGTGTTGAAGGATGAGGTGTGAGTGCTGAGAGTATGAGGGTGTGAGTGTTGAGGGATGAGGGTGTGAGTGATGAGGGATGAGGGTGTGAGTGTTGAGGGATGAGGGTGACAGTTTGAGGGATGAGGGTGTGAGTGTTGAGGGATGAGGGTGTGAGTGTTGAGGGATGAGGGTGTGAGTGTTGAGGGTGTGAGTGTTGAGGGATGAGGGTGTGAGTGTTGAGGGATGAGGGTGTGAGTGTTGAGGGATGAGGGTGTGAGTGTTGAGGGATGAGGGTGTGAGTGTTGAGGGATGAGGGTGTGAGTGTTGAGGGATGATGAAGTGAGTGGTGAGGGATGAGGGTGTGAGTGTTGAGGGATGAGGGTGGAGTGTTGAGGGATGAGGGTGTGAGTGTTGAGGGATGAGGGTGTGAGTGTTGAGGGATGAGGGTGTGAGTGTTGAGGGATGAGGGTGTGAGTGTTGAGGGATGAGGGTGTGAGTGTTGAGGAATGAGGGTGTGAGTGTTGAGGGATGAGGATGTGAGTGTTGAGGGATGAGGGTGTGAGTGTTGAGGGATGAGGGTGTGAGTGTTGAGGGATGAGGGTGTGAGTGTTGAGGGATGAGGGTGTGAGTGTTGAGGGATGAGGGTGTGAGTGTTGAGGGATGAGGTGTGAGTGTTGAGGGATGAGGTGTGAGTGTTGAGGGATGAGGGTGTGAGTGTTGAGGGATGAGGGTGTGAGTGTTGAGGGATGAGGGTGTGAGTGTTGAGGGATGAGGATGTGAGAGTTGAGGGATGAGGGTGTGAGTGTTGAGGGATGAGGGTGTGAGTGTTGAGGGATGAGGGTGTGAGTGTTGAGGGATGAGGGTGTGAGTGTTGAGGGATGAGGGTGTGAGTGTTGAGGGATGAGGGTGTGAGTGTTGAGGGATGAGGGTGAGAGTGTTGAGGGATGAGGGTGAGAGTGTTGAGGGATGAGGGATGTGAGTGTTGAGGGATGAGGGTGTGAGTGTTGAAGTTTGAGGGTGTGAGTGTTGAGGGATGAGGGTGTGAGTGACGAGGGATGAGGGTGTGAGTGTTGAAGGATGAGGGTGAGAGTGCTAAGATATGAGGGTGTGAGTGTTGAGGGATGAGGGTTTGAGTGTTGAGGGATGAGGGTGTGAGTGATGAGGGATGAGGGTGTGAGTGTTGAGGGATGAGGGTGTGAGTGTTGAGGGATGAGGGTGTGAGTGTTGAGGAATGAGGGGGTGAGGGATGAGGGTGTGAGTGTTGAGGGATGAGGGTGTGAGTTTTGAGGGATGAGGGTGTGAGTGTTGAGGAATGAGGGTGTGAGTGTTGAGGGATGAGGGTGTGAGTGTTGAGGGATGATGGTGTGAGTGTTGAGAGATGAGGGTGTGAGTGTATGAGGGATGAGGGCGTGAGTGTTGAGGATGAGGGTGTGAGTGTTGAGGGATGAGGGTGTGAGTGTTGAGGGATGAGGTGGTGTGTGATGAGGGATGAGGGTGTGAGTGATGAGGGAGGAGGGTGTGGGTTATGAGGGATGAGGGTGTGAGTGTTGAGGAATGAGGGTGCGAGTGTTGAGGGATGAGGGTGTGAGTGTTGAGGGATGAGGATGTGAGAGTTGAGGGATGAGGGTGTGAGTGTTGAGGGATGAGGGTGTGAGTGTTGAGGGATGAGGGTGTGAGTGTTGAGGGATGAGGGTGTGAGTGTTGAGGGATGAGGGTGTGAGTGTTGAGGGATGAGGGTGACGGTGTTGAGGGATGAGGGTGTGAGTGTTGAGGGATGAGGGTGTGAGTGTTGTGGGATGAGGGTGTGAGTGTTGAGGGATGAGGGTGTGAGTGTTGAGGGATGAGGGTGTGAGTGTTGAGGGATGAGGGTGTGAGTGTTGAGGGATGAGGGTGTGAGTGTTGAGGGATGAGGGTGTGAGTGTTGAGGGATGAGAGTGTGAGTGTTGAGGGATGAGGATGTGAGTGTTGAGGGTGAGGGTGTGAGGGATGAGGGTGTGAGGGTTGAGGGTTAAGGGTGAGAGTGTTGAACATAAGAACATAAGAATGGAGGAAACTGCAGCGGGCCTATTGGCCCATACTGGGCAGTCCCGTTTACACCCAACCCCTATTGCTCATATGAGCATCCAACCTATGTTTGAAGCAATTCAGCGTATTCGAGTTAATGATGATATTTGGTAACTTGTTCCATTCATCCACTACTCTGTTTCCAAACCAGTGTTTACCTATTTCACGCCTAAATCTAAATTTGTCCAATTTAAAACCATTGTTACGAGTTCGCTCCTGGTTGGATAATTTGAGTACCTTTGTAATGTCCCCTTTGTTTAGCCCTGCCTTCCATTTATACACCTCTATCAGGTCGCCCCTCGCTCTACGTCTCTCAAGGGAGTGCAAATTAAGATGCTTTAACCTGTCTCTATACTCAAGGTTCCTGATACCCGGGATTAGTCTTGTCATTCTCCTCTGGATTCTTTCCAAGGATTCTATATCCATTCTGTAATACGGTGACCAGAACTGGACTGCGTAATCCAGGTGTGGTCTCACAAGAGCAAGATACAGTTTTAGGATGACCTCGCTAGTCTTGTAACTAACACTCCTTTGTATGAACCCAAGTACTTTATTAGCCTTGTTACGAGCAAAAACACATTGTTTACTTGGCTTAAGGTTCCTACTTATCATTACTCCTAAATCTCTCTCGCAGTCGGATTTCTCTATGGCATCGTTGTTCATCTGGTATCTGGTTTCCCTGTTTACATTCCCTATACTGAGTACTTTACATTTGTCAATGTTGAATTTCATCTGCCATTTTTCAGACCATTCGAAAAATTTGTTTAGATCCTCCTGTAGTTTTGCCGAGTCCTCGTCAGATTTGATAACACGTCCTATTTTAGTATCATCAGCAAATTTACTTATGTTGCTGTCTATGCCGATATCTATGTCGTTTATGTATATAATAAACAATAATGGTCCAAGTACTGAGCCTTGGGGAACTCCACTTGTGACGTTGCTCCAATGGGACTTAGTGCCGTTAATGCTCACTCGCTGTTTCCTGTCCTGTAACCACGCCCTAATCCATTTAAGGATGTCACCTTTGATGCCATGAGCTTCTACCTTTCTAATTAGTCTTTCGTGGGGTACTCTGTCGAAGGCTTTGCTAAAGTCGAGATATACCACATCATAATTGTGCCCCTCGTCCACTGATTCGAAAACTGATGAAAAGAATGTTAATAGATTAGTTAGGCAAGAACGTCCGCTTGTGAAGCCATGCTGGGAATCATTGATCAATCTGTGCTTCTCCAGGTGATTTCGAATAGAGTTTGAAATGATTGCTTCCAGTAATTTGCCTACTATTGATGTTAGACTGATTGGGCGGTAGTTAGAGGATAGTGATCTATCCCCCTTCTTGAAGATCGGTATTACATTCGCTATCCTCCAGGATTCTGGTACTACACCTGTTTTTAAGGACATGTTAAACAACTTTGCTAAGGGCATACTAAGCTCTTCCTTACATTCCTTTAATACTCTGGCAAATATCTCATCGGGACCAGGTGACTTATTAGGCTTTAGTTTGTCTATTTGCTTACTAACATCGTTACTAGTCACTACTATCTCACTTAATTTGTTTTCTTCACTATCTCTGAATAGAGTCGGTGCCTCGGGTATCATGTTTAAATTTTCGCTGGTGAAAACTGTTGAAAAATATTTATTCAAATTATTGCTCATTTCTCCGTCGTTATCAGTGAGCTCGCCGGAGTCTGACCGTATTGGTCCAATCTTTTCTCGTGTTTTAGTTTGGTACATTTGGTAGAATCCTTTGGGGTTTGTCTTTGCCTCCCTTGCTATCCTTACCTCATTATTCCTCTTTGCTTTCCTTATCTCGGTTTTAACCCTACTCGCCAATACCCTATAATAGTCCCGGAGGTGAATTTCGCCACGATTTATCCTTCTACCTATAGCCTTCCTTTGGCCAATGATGTTCTTTAAATAATTATTTATCCATTTAGGGTCATTGTTGTTTGATCTGAGTTTTTTGTATGGTATGTTCTGCCTTTGTGCATTAAGTAACTCACTATTTAAATTGTCGTGGAACTCGGCAATCTCAGATCTCGTTATCAGGTCGGTGTCATCTGTCAGGTTCACGGCCAAGCGCGACACCCCCTCTCTTAGCTGCCTCTTTAAACTGTCAAAGTTTGCCCTTCTGAAATCTGGTACTTTAGTGGAATTTTCCTTACGTCTGCCCTGAAAATCTAACTGGAATCGAATTTCTTTGTGATCGCTGTTTGCAAGTTCGTTCCCTACCTCGACATTGCTAATGAGGTTTTCTCTGTTTGACAAAACTAAATCCAATATATTATTACCCCGTGTGGGTTCGGTTATATGTTGACTTAGGAAACAGTCCTGGATCGTCTCGAGAAAATCCTCTGATTCTGAGTTTCCCGTAAGGTCGGTCCAATCTATTTGGCCAAGGTTAAAGTCGCCTACTATACAGACTTTGTTGTGTATGGAAGCCCTGCGCATTTCATCCCAGATAAGTCGCTCATTGACTCTGTCAAGATTGGGGGGTCTATATATTACTCCTGTGATTAATTTTTCCCGACCGTCGCTTAATTCTATCCAAATTGTTTCTGTATTCCTCTCAGTTTTTATTTCCTTATTTATTTCACACTTCAGATTATCCCTAACATAGATTGCTACTCCGCCTCCTTTCCTGGTCTGCCTATCGGTATGGAACAGTTTGTAACCCGCAATTTGGTATTCGACTGGTAATTCACGTGTGTCTAGGTTGATCCATGTTTCAGTGAATGCAATTATATCGATTTCTTCTGTACATACCAAGGCCCTAATATCATCCATTTTGTTTCTCATACTTCTACTGTTCGCGTAATATACATTTAAGTTAGTCGTGTTCTGAGTCCTTCCCTTACCGCGTTTAGTTTTAAACTCCCTGTCTAATTTAGTTATGTCATCATTCCTAACACTATTTCCCTGTAATCTTTCGCCTTGTTTACCCGCTCCCACTGCAGTCTCCTCCACCCCCGTGCCCCTATGTTCTCTTAGCAGTTTAAAGACTTCGATATCTTTTGAACTGCCCCCTCTAGAGCCCCAGCCAGGGTTGCTACTCCATCCCTAGACAGGTGCACCCCATCCCTAGCATAAAGGTCCCTTCTGCCATAGAAGTTGTCCCAGTTGTCAATGAATGGGACTGATATTGACTTGCAATATCTGTCAAGACGGTCGTTAACACCAACCGCCCTTGACAACCATTCACTGCCAACTCTCCTTCTAGGCAGGACACCGCATATGATAGGGATCCCTCCCTTAGTCCTAATACGATCTATGGCTGCCTTGAACTTATCAAGAAGCTCCTCGCTCCTACACCGGCCAATATCATTGCCTCCTGCACTGAGGCAGATAATGGGTTTGTTCCCATTACCAGACAAGATATTGTCCATCCTGTCAATTATATCCCCCACCCCAGCTCCTGGCAAACACACCCTCATCCTATTTTTGTTTTTACCACAAAAGGCCCTGTCCATGTACCTTACCTGTGAGTCACCAACAATTAAAGTTTTTATACCTTCCTTGTCATCCCTGTCCCTGACTGTACTAACGTCCAATTCGTCTATCAAGGGACTGAACGGGTTGGTACACTTAGCTGTTGTTGTCGTTGTTGTCGTATCCTTGGTGTGCTTCTTCACCAAAAGCTTTGTCTTCCCACTACTCACAATTTTCCACTCGCTTGATTTTTCGTCAGCCACTGGCTTTACTCGTCCAGCCTCTCCTTTTAACATCGCCAGCTCTTCCCTTAATTTCAAGTTCTCCAACTTGACCTTCGCCAATTCTTCAGTGGACCACTCCAGTTTGGTCACCAAACTCTCATACCCAAGACCGCACCTTGCTCTGGCCATATCTGATAATTATCCCTCCGGAGCTAACCCTGCCGTGACCTTTCCCCTAGTGAGGTCAGAACACAACTGAGTGAAGGATGAGGGTGTGAGTGTTGAGGGATGAGGGTGTGAGTGTTGAGGGATAAGGGTGAGAGTGCTGAGGGATGAGGGTGACAGTGTTGAGGGATGAGGGTGTGAGTGTTGAGGGATGAGGGTGAGAGTGCTGAGGGATGAGGGTGTGAGTGTTGAGGGATGAGGGTGTGAGTGTTGAGGGATGAGGGTGTGATTGATGAGGGATGGGGGTGTGAGTGTTGAAGGATGAGGGTGTGAGTGTTAAGATATGAGGGTGGAGTGTTGAGGGATGAGGGTGTGAGTGATGTGGGATGAGGGTGTGAGTGTTGAGGGATGAGGGTGGGTGGGAAGGGTTGAGAGGATGAGGGTGTGAGTGTTGAGGGATGAGGGTGTGAGTGATGAGGGATGAGGGTGTGACTGTTGAAGGATGAGGGTGAGAGTGCTAAGATATGAGGGTGGAGTGTTGAGGGATGAGGGTGTGAGTGATGTGGGATGAGGGTGTGAGTGTTGGGGGATGAGGTGGAGTGTGATGGATGAGGGTGTGAGTGTTGAGGGATGAGGGTGTGAGTGTTGAGGGATGAGGGTGGAGTGTTGAGGGTGAGGGTGTGAGTGTGAGGGATGAGGGTGTGAGTGTTGAGGGATGAGGTGTGAGTGATGAGGGTGTGAGTGTTGAGGGATGAGGGTGTGAGTGTTGAGGGATGAGGATGTGAGTGTTGAGGGATGAGGGTGTGAGTGTTGAGGGATGAGGGTGTGAGTGTTGAGGGATGAGGGTGTGAGTGTTGAGGGATGAGGATGTGAGTGTTGAGGGATGAGGGTGTGAGTGTTTAGGGATGAGGGTGTGAGTGTTGAGGGATGAGGGTGTGAGGTTGAAGTGAGGGTGTGAGTGTTGAGGGATGAGGGTGTGAGTGTTGAGGGATGAGGGTGTGAGTGATGAGGATGAGGGTGTGAGTGTGAGGGATGAGGGTGTGAGTGTGATGGATGAGGGTGTGGGTGTTGAGGGTGTGAGTGATTGAGGGATGAGGTGTGAGTTTTGAAGGATGAGGGTGAGACTGCTAAGATATGAGGGTGTTAGTGTTGAGGATGAGGGTTGGAGTGTTGAGGGATGAGGGTGTGAGTGTTGAGGAATGAGGGTGTGAGGGCATGAGGGTGTGAGTGTCGAGGGATCAGGGTGTGAGTGTTGGGGGATGAGGATGTGAGTGTTGAGGGAATGAGGGTGTGAGTGTTGAGGGAGATGAGGGTGTGAGTGTTGGGGGATGAGGATGTGAGTGTTGAGGGATGAGGGTGAGAGTGGTTGAAAGGGATGAGGGTGTGGAGTGTTGGAGGGATGAGTGTGTGAGTGTTGAGGGATGAGGGGTGGAGTGTTGAGGGATGAGGGTGTGAGTGTTGAGGGATGAGGGTGTGAGTGTTGAGGGATGAGGGTGTGCGTGTTGAGGGATGAGGATGTGAGTGTGTGAGGGATGAGGGTGTGAGTGTGAGGGATGAGGGTGAGAGTTGAGGGATGAAGGGTGAGTGTT
>CAUDMG010003416.1:5000-221621 GCA_958450375.1 Homarus gammarus | reverse complement strand
CACTCCCAGGTACACCTCTGACACTCCAGGTACACCTCTGACACTCCCAGGTACACCTGTGACACTCCCAGGTACACCTCTGACACTCCCAGGTACACCTCTGACACTCCCAGGTACACCCCTGACACTCCCAGGTACACCTCTGACACTCCCAGGTACACCTCTGACACTCCCAGGTACACCTGACACTCCCAGGTACACCTCTGACACTCCAGGTACACCTCCGACACTCCCAGGTACACCTCTGTCACTCCCAGGTACACCTCTGACACTCCCAGGTACACCTCCGATACTCCCAGGTACACCTCAGACACTCCCGGTTCACCTCTGTCACTCCCGTTCACCTCTCACCTCGTACACCTCTACACTCCAGGTACACCTCCGACACTCCCAGGTACACCCTGACACTCAGGTACCTCTGACACTCCCAGGTACACCTCTGACACTCCCTGGTTCACACCTGACACTCCCAGGTACACCTCTGACACTCCCAGGTACACCTCTGACACTCCCAGGTACACCTCTGACACTCTCAGGTACACCTATGACACTACCTGGTACACCACTGACACTCCCAGGTACACCCGTGACACTCCCAGGTACACCTGTGACACTCCCAGGTACACCTCTGACACTCCCAGGTACACCTCTGACACTCCCAGGTACACCACTGACACTCCCAGGTACACCTCTGACACTCCCAGGTACACCTCTGACACTCCCAGGTACACCTCTGACACTCCCAGGTACACCTCTGACACTCCAGGTACACCTCTGACACTCCCAGGTACACCTCTGACACTCCCAGGTACACCTCTGACACTCCCAGGTACACCTCTGACACTCCCAGGTACACCTCTGACACTCCCAGGTACACCTCTGACACTCCCTGGTACACATCTGACACTCCCAGGTACACCTCTGACACTCCCAGGTACACCCCAGACACTCCCAGATACACCTATGACACTCCCAGGTACACCTCTGACACTCCCAGGTACACCTCTGACACTCCAGGTACTCCTCTGACACTCCCAGGTACTCCTCTGACACTCCCAGGTACACCTCAGACACTCCCAGGTACACCTCAGACACTCCCAGGTACACCGCTGACACTGCCAGGTACACCTCAGACACTCCCAGGTACACCTCAGACACTCCCAGGTACACCTCTGACACTCCCAGGTACACCTCAGACACTCCCAGGTACACCTCTGACACTCCCAGTGCACCTCTGACACTGCCAGGTACACCTCTGACACTCCCAGGTACACCTCAGACACTACCAGGTACACCTCTGACACTCCCAGGTACACCTCTGACACTCCCAGGTACACATCTGACACTGCCAGGTACACCTATGACACTCCCAGGTACACCTGTGACACTTCCAGGTACACCTCTGACACTCCCAGGTACACCTATGACACTCCCAGGTACACCACTGACACTCCCAGGTACACCTCTGACACTCCCAGGTACACCTCCGACACTCCCAGGTACACCTGTGACACTCCCAGTTACACCTCTGACACTCCCAGGTACACCTCCGATACTCCCAGGTACACCTCCGATACTCCCAGGTACACCTCTGACACTCCCAGGTACACCTCCGATACTCCCAGGTAGACCTCAGACACTCCATGGTTCACCTCTGACATACCCAGGTACACCTCTAACACTCCCTGGTACACCTCTGACACTCCCAGGTACACCTCTGACACTCCCAGGTACACCTCTGACACTCCCAGGTACACCTATGACACTCCCAGGTACACCTCTGACACTCCCAGGTACACCACTGACACTCCCTGGTACACCTCTGACACTCCCAGGTACACTTGTGACACTCCCAGGTACACCTCTGACACTCCCAGGTACACCTCTGGCACTCCTAGGTACACCTCCGATATTCCCAGGTACACCTCCGATACTCCCAGGTACACCTTTGACACTCCCAGGTACTCCACTGACACTCCCTGGTACACCTCTGACACTCCCAGGTACACCTCTGACACTCCCAGGCACACCTCTGACACATCCAGGTACACCTCAGACACTCCCAGGTACACCTCAGACACTCCCTGGTTCACCTCTGACACTCCCTGGTTCACCTCTGACAGTCCCTGGTTCACCTCTGACACTCCTGGTACACCTCTGACACTCCCAGGTACACCTCTGACACTCCCAGGTACTCCACTGACATCCCTGGTACACCTCTGACACTCCCAGGTTCACCTCCGACACTCCCAGGTACACCTCTGACATTCCCAGGTACACCTCTGACACTCCAGGTACACCTCCGACACTCCCAGGTACACCTCCGATACACCCAGGTACACCTCTGACACTCCCAGGTACACCTCCGATACTCCCAGGTACACCTCAGACACTCCCAGGTACACCTTAGACACTCCCAGGTACACCTCTGACACTCCCTGGTACACCTCTGACACTCCCAGGTACACCTCTGACACTCCCAGGTACACCTCTGACACTCCCAGGTACACCTATGACACTCCCAGGTACAACTCTGACACTCCCAGGTACTCCACTGACATTCCCTGGTACACCTCTGACACTCCCAGGTACACCTCTGACACTCACAGGTACACCTCTGACACTCCCAGGTACACCTCTGACACTCCAGGTACACCTCCGATACTCCCAGGTACACCTCCGACACTCCCAGGTACACCTCTGACACACCCAGGTACTCCACTGACACTCCCTGGTACACCTCTGACACTCCCAGGTACACCTCTGACACTCCCAGGTACACCTCTGACACTCCCAGGTACACCTCTGACACTCCCAGGTACACCTCTGACACTCCCAGGTACACCTCTGACACTCCCAGGTACACCTCTGACACTCCCAGGTACACCTCTGACACTCCCAGGTACACCTCCGACTCACCCAGGATCATTTCCGACACTCCCAGGAACACCTCCGATACTCCCAGGTACACCTCAGAAACTCCCAGGAGCACCTCAGACACTCCCAGGTACACCTCAGACACTCCCAGGTACACCTCTGACACTCCCAGGTACACCTCTGACACTCCCAGGTACACCTCTGACACTCCCAGGTACACCTCTGACACTCCCAGGTACACCTCTGACACTCCCAGGTACACCTCTGACACTCCCAGGTACACCTCTGACACTCCCAGGTACACCTCCGACACTCCCAGGTACACCTCTGACACTCCCAGGTACACCTCTGACACTCCAGGTACACCTCTGACACTCCCAGGTACACCTCCGACACTCCCAGGTACACCTCTGACACTCCCAGGTACACCTCTGACACTCCCAGGTACACCTCTGACACTCCCAGGTACACCTCTGACACTCCCAGGTACACCTCTGACACTCCCAGGTACACCTCTGACACTCCCAGGTACACCTCTGACACTCCCAGGTACACCTCTGACACTCCCAGGTACACCTCTGACACTCCCAGGTACACCTCTGACACTCCCAGGTACACCTCTGACACTCCCAGGTACACCTCTGACACTCCCAGGTACACCTCTGACACTCCCAGGTACACCTCTGACACTCCCAGGTACACCTCTGACACTCCCAGGTACACCTCTGACACTCCCAGGTACACCTCTGACACTCCCAGGTACACCTCTGACACTCCAGGTACACCTCTGACACTCCCAGGTACACCTCTGACACTCCCAGGTACACCTCTGACACTCCCAGGTACACCTCTGACACTCCCAGGTACACCTCTGACACTCCCAGGTACACCTCTGACACTCCCAGGTACACCTCTGACACTCCCAGGTACACCTCTGACACTCCCAGGTACACCTCTGACACTCCCAGGTACACCTCTGACACTCCCAGGTACACCTCCGACACTCCCAGGTACACCTCTGACACTCCCAGGTACACCTCTGACACTCCCAGGTACACCTCTGACACTCCCAGGTACACCTCTGACACTCCCAGGTACACCTCTGACACTCCCAGGTACACCTCTGACACTCCCAGGTACACCTCTGACACTCCCAGGTACACCTCTGACACTCCCAGGTACACCTCTGATACTCCCAGGTACACCTCTGACACTCACTAGTACACCTCTGACACTCCCAGGTACACCTCCGAAACTCCCAGGTACACCTCTGACACTCCCAGGTACAACTCTGATACTCACAGGTACTCCTCAGACACTCCCTGGTACTCATATGTCACTCCCAGGTACACCTCTGACACTCCCAGGTACACCTCCGACACTCCCAGGAACACCTCTGACACTCTCAGGTACACCTCCGACACTCCCAGGTACACCTCTGACACTCCCAGGTACACCTCTGACACTCCCAGGTACACCTCTGACACTCCCAGGTACACCTCTGACACTCCAGGTACACCTCAGACACTCCCAGGTACACCTCTGACACTCCCAGGTACACCTCAGACACTCCCAGGTACACCTCTGACACTCCCAGGTACACCTCAGACACTCCCAGGTACACCTCTGACACTCCCAGGTACATATCTGACACTCCCAGGTACACCCCTGACACTCCCAGGTACACCTCTGACACTCCCAGGTACACCTCCGACACTCCCAGGTACACCTCAGACACTCCCAGGTACACCTCTGACACTCCCAGGTACACCACTGACACTCCATGTTACACCTCTGACACTCCCAGGTACACCTCTGACACTCCCAGGTACACCTCTGACACTCCCAGGTACACCTCTGACACTCCCAGGTACACCTCTGACACTCCCAGGTACACCTCTGACACTCCCAGGTACACCTCTGACACTCCCAGGTACACCTCTGACACTCCCAGGTACACCTCTGACACTCCCAGGTACACCTCTGACACTCCCAGGTACACCTCTGACACTCCCAGGTACACCTCTGACACTCCCAGGTACACCTCTGACACTCCCAGGTACACCTCTGACACTCCCAGGTACACCTCTGACACTCCCAGGTACACCTCTGACACTCCCAGGTACACCTCTGACACTCCAGGTACACCTCTGACACTCCCAGGTACACCGCTGACACTCCCAGGTACACCTCTGACACTCCCAGGTACACCTCGACACTCCCAGGTACACCTCAGACACTCCCAGGTACACCTCTGACACTCCCAGGTACACCTCTGACACTCCAGGTACACCTCAGACACTCCCAGGTACACCTCTGACACTCCCAGGTACACCTCTGACACTCCCAGGTACACCTCGACACTCCCAGGTACACCTCTGACACTCCCAGGTACACCTCCGACACTCCCAGGTACACCTCTGACACTCCCAGGTACACCTCTGACACTCCCAGGTACACCTCTGACACTCCCAGGTACACCTCTGACACTCCCAGGTACACCTCTGACACTCCCAGGTACACCTCTGACACTCCAGGTACACCTCTGACACTCCCAGGTACACCTCGACACTCCCAGGTACACCTCTGACACTCCCAGGTACACCTCGACACTCCCAGGTACACCTCTGACACTCCCAGGTACACCTCTGACACTCCCAGGTACACCTCTGACACTCCCAGGTACACCTCTGACACTCCCAGGTACACCTCTGACACTCCCAGGTACACCTCTGACACTCCCAGGTACACCTCTGATACTCCCAGGTACACCTCAGACACTCCCAGGTACACCTCTGAAAAACAATGGTACACCTCTGACACTCCCAGGTACACCTCTGACACTCCCAGGTACACCTCTGACACTCCCAGGTACACCTCTGACACTCCCAGGTACACCTCTGACACTCCCAGGTACACCTCTGACACTCCCAGGTACACCTCTGACACTCCCAGGTACACCTCTGACACTCCCAGGTACACCCTGACACTCCCAGGTACACCTCTGACACTCCCAGGTACACCTCTGACACTCCCAGGTACACCTCTGACACTCCCAGGTACACCTCTGACACATCCAGGTACACCTCAGACACTCCCAGGTACACCTCAGACACTCCCTGGTTCACCTCTGACACTCCCTGGTTCACCTCTGACACTCCCTGGTTCACCTCTGACACTCCTGGTACACCTCTGACACTCCCAGGTACACCTCTGTTTCTCCCAAGTACTCCACTGACATTCCCTGGTACACCTCTGTTATTCCCAGGTAAACCACTGACACTCCCAGATACACCTCAGACACTCCCAGGTACATCACTGACACTGCCTGGAATTTCTCTGTCTCTCCCAGGTACTCCTCTGACACTCCCAGGTACACCTGTGACACTCCCTGGTACACCTCTGACACTCCCAGGTACACCTCTGACATTCCCAGGTACACCTCCGATACTCCCAGGTACACCTCTGACACTCCCAGGTACACCTCTGACACTCCCAGGTACACCTCAGACACTCCCAGGTACACCTCTGACACTCCCAGGTTCACCTCTGCCACTCCCAGGTACACCTCTGACACTCCCAGGTACACCTCTGACACTCCCAGGTACACCACTGACACTCCCAGGTACACCACAGACACTCCCAGGTACAAATTTGACACTCCCTGGTACTCCTCTGACACTGCCAGGTACTCCTCTGATACTGCCAGTTACTTCTCCGATACTGCCTGGTACACCTCCGATACTCCCAGGTACACCTCTGACACTCCCAGGTACACCTCCGATACTCCCAGGTACACCTCTGACACTCCCAGGTACACCTCTGACACTCCCCCTGACACTCCCAGGTACACCTCTGACACTCCCAGTTAAACCTCTGATACTCCCAGGTACACCTCTGACACTCCCTGGTACTCCTCTGACACTCCCTGGTACACCTCTGACACTCCCAGGTACACCTCTGACACTCCCAGGTACACCTCTGACACTCCCAGGTACACCTCAGACACTTCTAGGTACACCTCTGACACTCCCAGGTACACCTCTGACACTCCCAGGTACACCACTGACACTCCCAGGTACACCTCAGACACTCCCAGGTACACCTCTGACACTCCCAGGTACACCTCTGACACTCCCAGGTACACCTCTGACACTCCCAGGTACACCTCTGACACTCCCAGGTACACCCCAGACACTCCCAGATACACCTCTGACACTCCCAGGTACACCCCAGACACTCCCAGGTACAAATGAGTCACTCCCAGGTACACCTCAGACACTCCCAGGTACACCTCTGACACTCCCAGGTACACCTCTGACACTCCCAGGTACACCTCTGACACTCCCAGGTACACCTCCGACACTCCAGGTACACCTCTGACACTCCCAGGTACACCTCTGACACTCCCAGGTACACCTCTGACACTCCCAGGTACACCTCTGACACTCCCAGGTACACCTCTGACACTCCCAGGTACACCTCTGACACTCCCAGGTACACCTCTGACACTCCCAGGTACACCTCTGACACTCCCAGGTACACCTCTGACACTCCCAGGTACACCTCTGACACTCCCAGGTACACCTCTGACACTCCCAGGTACACCTCTGACACTCCCAGGTACACCTCTGACACTCCAGGTACACCTCGACACTCCCAGGTACACCTCTGACACTCCCAGGTACACCTCTGACACTCCCAGGTACACCTCTGACACTCCCAGGTACACCTCTGACACTCCCAGGTACTCCTGACAATCCCTGGTACACCTCTGACACTCCCAGGTACACCTCTGACACTCCCAGGTACACCTCTGACACTCCCAGGTACACCTCTGACACTCCAGGTACACCTCTGACACTCCCAGGTACACTCTGACACTCCCAGGTACACCTCTGACACTCCCAGGTACACCTCTGACACTCCCAGGTACACCTCTGACACTCCCAGGTACACCTCCGACACTCCCAGGTACACCTCTGACACTCCCAGGTACACCTCTGACACTCCCAGGTACACCTCGACACTCCCAGGTACACCTCTGACACTCCCAGGTACACCTCTGACACTCCCAGTATCTCCACTGACACTCCCAGGTACACCTCTGACACTCCCAGGTACTCCACTGACAATCCCTGGTACACCTCTGACACTCCCAGGTACACCTCCGACACTCCAGGTACACCTCTGACACTCCCAGGTACACCTCTGACACTCCAGGTACACCTCTGACACTCCCAGGTACACTGTGACACTCCCAGGTACACCTCTGACACTCCCAGGTACACCTCTGACACTCCCAGGTACACCTCCGATACTCCCAGGTACACCTCTGACACTCCCAGGTACACCTCTGACACTCCCAGGTACACCTCCGATACTCCCAGGTACACCTCCGATACTCCCAGGTACACCTCAGACACTCCCTGGTTCACCTCTGACATTCCCTGGTTCACCTCTGACACTCCCTGGTACACCTCTGACACTCCCAGGTACACCTCTGACACTCCCAGGTACACCTCTGACACTCCCAGGTACACCTCTTACACTCCCTGGTTCTCCCCTGATATCCCTGGTACTCCTCTGACACTCCCAGGTACACCTCTGACACTCTCAGGTACACCTCTTGCACTCCCTGGTTCTCCCCTGACACTCCCAGGTCACCTCTGACACTCCCAGGTACACCTCTGACACTCCCAGGTACACCTCTGACACTCCCAGGTACACCTCTGACACTCCCAGGTACACCTCTGACACTCCAGGTACACCTCTGACACTCCCAGGTACACCCTGACACTCCCAGGTACACCTCTGACACTCCCAGGTACTCCACTGACATTCCCTGGTACACCTCTGACACTCCCAGGTACACCTCCGACACTCCCAGGTACACCTCTGACATTCCTAGGTACACATCTGACACTGCCAGGTACACCTCTGACACTCCCAGGTACACTTGTGACACTCCCAGGTACACCTCTGACACTCTCAGGTACACCTCTGGCACTCCTTGGTACACCTCCGATATTCCCAGGTACACCTCCAATACTCCCGGGTACACCTTTGACCGATGATTGGAGTCAAGCTGATTCAGAGTTTAATGACTTCCCCATGGCTGATCCGAGTGCTGACCAGGAGAATGGTGACTTTGTCCCTAACCCAGAAAATAATGATCCCAAACCTTCCAGGCATAACATTCGAAATAGGAAAGATATCCCGAGCATAGCTCTGGCCAGCATGCGACACCACACTGGTCTCAGAGAAACTGCAGAGATAGCAACAGCTGCCTGGATTGACGGTGGTTTGATAACACCTGATGATGTTCACCTGGTGATAGATCATAACAAAGTAAGGAGAGCTCAGGAGAAACTTGTCAGTAACCTAGAAGAGGAGTTTGATAAGGGGATAAGAGAAAATGGAATCAATTGTTTGTTCTTTGATGGGAGAAGGGATGACACTAAAGTGTTCATGAAAGTTGGAGATTCTGACAAGTTGTTCCCTGCCATGGTGAAGGAGGAACACTACTCCTGCTGCAGTGAACCAGGAGGGAAGTATTTGTGGCATTTCACTCCAGAGAAAGATGACATCAGCAAACCAGCTGAGATAGTGGCAGATAACATTGTGAACTGGCTCAGAGAGAGGAACATAGACCAGACCCTGCAGGCCATTGGAAGGGACAGCACCAACACGAACACAGGGTGGCAAGGGGGGGGGGGGGGTCATACAGTGGATAGAGCGGAAGATTGGGAGGAAGCTGGTCTGGATTGTTTGTGACCTCCACACCAACGAGTTGCCACTCAGACATCTGATCCAGGAGCTGGATGGCAAGACTCTTTCAAACAACAGATGGTCTGGTCCTCTTGGCAAGATGCTGGACTCTGCCACTGAGTTAGAAATAAATCCGAGCTTTGAAAAAATCACAGTTGGCCCTCCACTCGTTGAGCTTGCACATACTGTCATTGACGACCTGAGTACTGACCAGTACTATGGTTACATGATTTGCAGTGCCATCAAAACTGGGGTCATGCCTGATAGACTTGCTTACCTGCAGATAGGTCCAGTCTCACATTCTAGGTGGCTCACAACGGCTCTCAGGTTCTGCAGAATTTGGGTCGCTCATCATAAACTGAAAGAGAACCAGCTTCACAACCTGAGACTTATTGTCCAATTCATTGTGAGTGTCTACTTGCCAAATTGGTTCAACACCAAGGTCAAGTCATCGTTCTCCGAAGGTTCGAGGCATGTTCTCTTCCAGCTTGAGCTCCTGAGGAGTCAGCCAAGGAAGGTTGTTCAGATTGTGGAGCAGACTGTGAGGAGATCTTCCTGGTATGCTCATCCCGAGGCAGTTCTGCAGACAATGCTCTGCAGTAAGGATGAGGAGGAGAGAAGAGTGGCAGTCCAAAAGATCTTGGATATGAGACTCATGAGAGGATCTGGGCATGACGAATCAGTTGGTGACGATTCCTTCAGGGTCAGGAAGACTCCTGAAGTCAATCTAGGTGCCAAGACCCTCACTGATCTCATAGATCTGGATAACATCCAGGCTGGCAGTGAGCCCCCTCTTACCTGCAGCCTCACCAATGTTCAAGTCAGAGCTTTCCTGGACAACCCCATGCATGTCCCTGCCTGGCCCTCGCACACCCAGAGTATAGAGCGTTGTGTACAGCAAGTGAGCGAGGCCAGCAGTCACGTGTACAGCCAGGAGAGGAGGGAAGGCTACATCCGAGCTCAGGTGGTCAGCAGGGAGGTGATGAGTAGAAACAGAAGCAAGAAAGACATGTTCTCTATGGTGTGCAGCAACACCGGGTTGTAGTAGTAAAACCGGTTTTTGTATTTGATGATTTTGTTTTCTAAAGGAATATTAAATTTAATAAATGTGTCAAGATCATTCGTTTCACTATTCTGGATCATTTTCATCCTAATAAATTAACCTGATACATTTACTTTACTTTAAATAAGCTATTTAGTGGTGTTGGTAAAAGGGTGGGAATACTGAATTTTCATAAGATTTCAAGTTAAAATTTACCTAGCAAACAATGAAAACTTTTCAAATCTGAAGATATCACATGATTCTGCACATAGAACTACATCATTAATACCATGGGCCGATTTTTCAAACTCAAAAAAAAAAATTCGCCTCTGTATGACACCCTATTGTCACATGGTACACCAGTCAACACTGTTGTCAGTGTCTCGTTGTGTGATTCCTAATGACAACATTATTGTAAATGTCTCGTCACGTGATATACCATGATAACACTCTGTTGTGTCTCGCCACATGATACACTATGACTACAGTGTTGTTTCTCGTCACGTGATACACCATGACAACACTGTGACACGTCTCATCACGTGATACAACATGACAATAATGTGTTGAAAGTGTCTTGTCAAATGATAGACCATGACAACACACATCTTAATATATTAATGGTATGTAAATACACTGACATATGTAACATCCCCGTTCCCAAAAGAGGCATGAGTCATCCCTTGGGTTGCCACAATATTAAACTTCCCCTTCATATGCTGAATAACTAAACTATAATCTTGTAACATAAGACTCCAGCAGGTAAGACATTGATTCGGATTCCTCATATTATGCAAAAATACCAAATGATTATGGTTTGTAAACACTAGAACTGGGGCTCCAGAACCCTGCAAATACACATCAAAATGGGTCAAACTCAAAATCAAAGCTAGAGTTTCCTTCTCAACAGTACTATAGTTCTTCTGGTATGACAGGACCTTCTTTTTAAATAACATAATGGGTGATCAATACCCTGCTTCTCTTGCATCAGGACTCTACCCACTCCAACATCACTTGCATCAACGTACAAATTAAATTGCATCTTCACTCTGAACATCCCATACAAAGTTAATATTCTTTGACAACAGTCTGGTCAAAGATCATGCTGTAGGGAGAAAGAAAGAACCGGGTAAGACCCTTGGACGTTAAATAGGGGATCTTCTTCCAGTAATACTTTGTTTTGCTTTACTCTTCGTCCCACTACTTAAACAACTACTGTATTCTCTGACTTAATATCAGACCTGTGGTAGCATAGCTTGAGGGCAAGACACGTGGAACTGTAATAATGTTACCAAGATATGGGAAGAAAAGAAAGGTGGTCACTGTAGGAAAATAATACCCCTAACATACAATAAAAATGGTTTATTACAAAAATGCTAGACTTCTGACTACTTCCAGTACACACAACTACCATGAGTAATACTCATGTACTTTTCAACAAGGTATAATACATCTCTCAGAGTCACCATCACTTGGGGTGTCTTTTAAACAAGACTCCACGCTACTCTTATTCCTCGTACACTGGAGTACCAACAAGACAGCTTCCAGTACACACACTGCACGGGTCACATTCATGGCTCGACCCAAGGTACTTCACAGTAAGGTACAATACAACTTTCAGTATACAAACAAAATGGTGTACTTTTCACAAAACCACCTAACACTGTGATCACACCCATAGTACACTGGAGCATCAACAATACGGGTTACCTGAAAATGTAGCTTGTAAACAGTAATAGGACTGCCGCAGCCCCACAACTAAATTCCTGTAGAGCTACCAAGAACCAGTGGCTTAACTCATACTCTTGCTAGCTCTAAACATACATAGCACTGAGAAGGTTATACACATGAATTCTCGGACAAATAACACACCCAAAATAATCTGTACTTATAAGTGGATTCATACAACAACACTGTATGAGCGGGTCATGTTTACATCTCGGGCGTGAACACGTCCAGGCCAACAATCTCCCAGCAGCTGGCTGAGCTTGGCTGCTGGCCTGTGGGTGAGATCTCGGCTCACCCCATACTTGTGTTGGCGACGATATTCGACCTTATTGACGTTCATCCATATCCAAATGCTAGTGTGCACGTCGTCCCGGGGTGGACACGACCAGCTTGGCCTACAGGTACCTCTCTCTCTGTACAGGATTTTTTTTTGGGGGGGGGGGGGGGCGGCACTCCCCTACATCCTTGTGTAAGGTGAAGCGCAGAAGCGTTTACAGCGCCCAACAGGGAAGCATGCTAAGTTCATGCTTGCCTTTATGTCTCATGAGTTAAGGGCGTAGAAGCCTGAAGAGGCAAGGGCGTTGAAGCCTGAAGAGTCAGTGGTTTTATGTCATCAAGTTATTGGAAACTCCAACAACTTCCTGAATACGAATTCGCAACTTTCGACTTACAACAGGTACCTACTTTACTGCTAGGTGAACAGGGACTAATGGGGGCTAGGAAGTAAGTCCAAACAACTTCCACCGGCCCGGGAATCGAACCCGGTGACATCTCGCTTGCGAGGCAAGAGCGGTACCGCTTCTACCACCGGTCCCCCTCTGTACAGGATGGAATTCGTGGCTGGAGTGAGGTCAGGGCCCCTCTGACCCTCCTCACAGCCAGCGTCTCCCAACCGTGAGTTGCCAAGACGTCACTTACAGAAAGTAAATCGACAGACTAAGTTACTTTACACAGGGGTGTTTGAGAATGAGGCTACGAACTCATTTTAATCTAGCTAAAGTTTCCCATCTCAAACGAAGTAGTGACTGAACTCTCAAAGACAAGAATAAACCTAACGACAAATACTTAGAACGGCAGTGTGTGGGGGTGACTGGAGCAGATTACTGGGACTTTCCGTTAAACTCGACCGATAAATAAGTATTGTGTGTATATTTCAGACAATTACCTAACTTCTATAATACAAGACTGACAACATTTTCTATGTTTCCATCGGATTCTCTGTTGTTGAAATATCAAAACAAAATGACTTTAGTTCCGAACAGCCGTAGTGTAAGAACACACGAGACATAAGCCTTACAGAGTACTCAACACATAATCTCTTCACACGAAATACTCGATATAAAAAATACATGATGCCTTCAACATACTGTTACGTGCAACGTAGGATAGAACGACCCTTAACAACCAATTGCTAAATGAGCTGTATGCCCCAGCCAGACGTACTGTAAATGAGTGTGTATTCTTGATATTAATATTGTATAATTTTATATGTTTCCAGACTAGAATTACATTGTTTTGTTTCTGTGTATGTGAAGTCACAGCGGTGTCAGGCCTCATAAGCGGGGGTAGGCGTGGGTAGATATTTGACCCCCGCTCCGTGGGCGGCGCTGGAGGCGTAGGCTGGGGAATTCGAGAAGGTTCAGTGCTTGTAGGGGAGGAATCCACTACAGAGTCTGCCAGTACGAATGGCATCCGATAACATTGTCCTTGGGGATAGCCGTGAATTTCTGAATACTACTGAACTTAGATCATTTTGATGCCCAAACATCAGAGAATCTGGTGTTTGTAGTTTAGTTAGTGTCAGTTGTCTATTCAAGAAAGCCATTAATCTCCTGAAAGAACATGTCAAACTTCTTATCTCCAAAATCTCATCCTATACCCATAGAGGGTCCTTGTCTAGAAATTCGCTAATGTTGGGAGAACTAGGGTTAACAGCGTGTGTAATTCCACTTTTCCTGGCAAACTCAATCTCTGATTAGATTATATGAATTGACTTAAGAAATTCATCTGACACATGGCATTGATTTTCATAGTTAAATGTACAGCGACTGAATTGAATGTAATTTCTGTCATTGCCTGATTAGCTTTTCTGGCATGTGTTCTGCACGGGCCTGAGTTGCCAGTTAGCCTTATATAAGCTCGTGAGCAAGGAGAGCGTTTGGCCGAAATAGCCTAATGGCGAAGAGGCCAGTAATCCTCAACAACTTCGAGAGCGTCACTTCTCTGACGCTTCTCCATCATTATCTCAGGTATGTGTACGATTCTCCACCCACCATATTGAGTCAGTTTAACTCGGTAAATTTTGTGAATATCAATGTTCATGTTGTAACAGTGAAATTGTCATTAACCCAGCGAAAGAATTAATATAACATAAATGTTGTCTGTCATTGCTAGACAAAAGATTGTTTGTGATTGAGTTATTATTGACTTCTCTGATGCTTCTCCATCATTATCTCAGGCACAGTGTGTGTGTGTTAGCTGAATACCCGACAGTCACCTGGGGACCCATAGCTGCATACCAGCTGGCTGTATTGGACGATGTCGTTAATTTGGCACGATTAAACTGTGCGAGTCCGCACCCTGGGCCCGAATTCCCTCGCCGTGTGTCGGATTACAACCGACCTTAACAGCGTTCTTTGTTTGCTGTTACACCCTGGGGCACTCTTTACAGTTATATGGGCCAAAGTATTATTGTATCTATGATTTGGGATTAAATAGCAGAAATTTAGTTATCCCAGGTTGAGTAATGATCCCATAACAGATGATAGTATCAGTAAATATGTACACGAGTTGAGTACATCAACTGACGGGAGAGTGCCATGTTATTCATGCAGGAGGAAGATGATGTTATAAGTTAATTTGGGATATTGTCAAGTGTGTCATATAACCATCTGTAGTGGCAATGAAATAATATAATGCTTGTTTAATGATGTAACCCAGAATTGAAGATTTAATTTGTTTCTTGGACAGTAAGACTTAAGTGGTCCAGTCTTGTCTGAGTGAACTTAATTAACATCTTAGTCACTCCTTATGTTAATAAATATTAAATTAGTAAACTACAAGTATCACCACTCTATTCCTTCTACACATTGGTTCTCAGAAAATAACTTTGTAACTCACGTGCCTAGAAGCTCGCTAGCAGGCTACCTAATAGTTCACTAAGATATGTTATATTCTAATAAAAGCTGGGTGGTGGCAGGCTACCGTTGAAAGTATAATAAGTGTTGTAATAAGACTGACATGATTCCCCAGACTAATCCATGGTTTAGAATATAACTAAAACAGGGTATACTTCAGAAAGGTAAGGACACAGAAATTCAGAAAATACAATACAGTACTATATATGACAAGAAATGAAGTAAAGAAAAGAGTATTGACTTGGAAAATATAAGCAGAGAAATATAAGGTATATACTTCGACTAGAAATAAAGACACAGCATATGAAATTATGAAATATAGACACCAGAAAATATTAATATAAAAGATAGATATGAACAAGAAAATAAGATTATAAGTATATAAATATATTGAAGAAGTATAAAAGAAAATAAATATATGAAATAGAATAAATCTGAAGGATAGTATAAACCACGGCCGAAATAGCCCAAAGGCGAAGTGGCCAGCAATCCCCAATACCATAGTATAAACTAAGAAAGTCCAGCCCTTACAATGTCACCATATGTGACGCTGTAATAATCTTCCTCAAGGAGACCCGTGTTATCGGCATGCTGTGAAAGATACACGCATTAATACTTTTTATAATATGTATGTAACCATGCCCTAATGAAAATAAAAATGAATAAAACAAAGAAGAAAACATACAACACCTGAGACATATCACAAACCTTTTCATTACATACAACACGCACATATACCAAGTAAAACTGACACCTACCAACACATGTACAAACAAAAAGATAAGGGCTAAAAAAAATCAGAGAAACTTGTCACCTGACTGGCCATTTAATCTGGACTGTCAGTAACTCACCATCATGTCACTCACTCATACCATAATTCATCCAAAATCAAACAACACCAAGAAGAAATAAGACCACCAGAGTACCAAGAACAAGAAGACCATAAGAATAACAAGAAAAGAAGAAATAAGACCACCAGAGTACCAAGAACAAGAAGACCATAAGAATAACAAGAAAAGAAGAAACAAGACCACCAGAGTACCAAGAACAAGAAGACCATAAGAATAACAAGAAAAGAAGAAACAAGACCACCAGAGTACCAAGAACAAGAAGACCATAAGAATAACAAGAAAAGAAGAAATAAGACCACCAGAGTACCAAGAACAAGAAGACCATAAGAATAACAAGAAAAGAAGAAACAAGACCACCAGAGTACCAAGAACAAGAAGACCATAAGAATAACAAGAAAAGAAGAAATAAGACCACCAGAGTACCAAGAACAAGAAGACCATAAGAATAACAAGAAAAGAAGAAATAAGACCACCAGAGTACCAAGAACAAGAAGACCACAAGAATAACAAGAAAAGAAGAAATAAGACCACCAGAGTACCAAGAACAAGAAGACCATAAGAATAACAAGAAAAGAAGAAACAAGACCACCAGAGTACCAAGAACAAGAAGACCATAAGAATAACAAGAAAAGAAGAAACAAGACCACCAGAGTACCAAGAACAAGAAGACCATAAGAATAACAAGAAAAGAAGAAACAAGACCACCAGAGTACCAAGAACAAGAAGACCATAAGAATAACAAGAAAAGAAGAAATAAGACCACCAGAGTACCAAGAACAAGAAGACCATAAGAATAACAAGAAAAGAAGAAACAAGACCACCAGATTAGTTGTGGCAAGAAAGACGACCAAGAATGGAAGAAGAAACCTCAAGAAGAAGAGATCAGCTACGGCCGAAATAGCCTAAAGGCGAAGAGGCCAGTAATACCCAAAACAAGTTCAAGAGCCGACTAGGAGTTCGGACATAAGCTTGGGTAACCTCCGGACCTTTACGCTGGTCTCCGTTGTCAGTTGACCTCTGTCTTCGATCGATCTGGTGATGTACTTAATGGTATTCATTGTTGAGGCTGGCTGGCTGTATTTAGTGTTTTATGTATTTGGGTTCTTGAATAGTGTATTGATTTAATAGTGAATTACATTGGCAACCTAAAAGTAACCTAGTATGTTCATGTGATTAGCTTTAAGTCTTTGTTATTAGTGGTAAGCATTTGTAAATATAGTTATACTTTTTTATTTAAGTTTCTTTTCTCCAATCATCAAGTATTCATTTATTAAAAGGTGCTGCATTCAATCCATACATTATACCGGAGTTGGAGTTGTTCTCGATACAAATTTAAGAACCGTATATTGTAATTCTCTTTAAATACCTTCACTTTTTGTTTGTTACGAGCCTTACTCCTTTGACACACAACAATACACTCAATACATCAAGACACTCACTCTCACGGTGGGTGTACCCAATTGACTGTATAATGAATGTATTCACTCACAATTTTAAATTCCCTGAACATCCCGAGTTAATCAAAAAGTACATGAGTCCCTGAGCGAGTACGAAAAAGAAAATGAAGAACTAAGACATCCTGAAGTGGATAGAGAACGGATGTCTCTACTGGGGAACTAAAACGTTTCACGTGTTTTGTGGGCGCTGTAGCATAATATTAATAATTAAGTATTGAACGGATTAACTGCACAAACGTGACCATGACAATGCCACTGGAATTTTTGTTTTTACAAACTCTTCTATAATACCCACTCATTCTTAGAAATCTTAATAACTCCTTCCAGGGCCGGCGCCAGCTTATTTGGCGCCCTTAGCAGGACTGCAGCTGGCGCCCCCACCCGCCTCTCACTTCACGATTGGGTTTGCCCACAAAGTAATCAAGGTACCATATTGAAGAAACTGTTTACCTTACACTGATCTATTTTAATTTGCTAATACATACATTAATTAGCAAATCCTCTTAAACTGTGGAATATCCAAAGAAAAGCACAATACAAGCAACATAAAATATTGGCATGAAAAGTGACTGTAAAAACACTAAAAATCAAACTACCATTGTGTTTAAACGATAAGCAATTCAATTAACATATGTCATGGCATTCTGGATTCCGCTACGTGCCTGCTTATAACAGTTATAACTTGACTCTTCTTGACTTCCTGGAAGCGAATTCGTCGATTACATCGTCATACGATAACTCCCTAGACACTGCATGGTTCACGTTGATGATGGCCAGCCCATTAAGACGTTCCTGCGCCATTGTGGATCGCAAATAAGTTTTTATCCGCTCTGCTGCCGACACCGTTACAGGGAGAGTTGCACAGATCCGCAGAGCTACCCACAAGTTCGGGAATACTTCAGTAAGTTTCTTTTCATGCAGGAAGGTGAGAAAATCCATTGTTGTCATTCTCTTGGAAGGTAAATCTGGGACACTCTGCAGCTCCATGGCCAGTTCCCTTCCATCAATGTCTGAGTGTCCCTCATGAGTAAGCGTATTGCTGAGGGTTTGGCAGTGATCGACGATGTCTTTGTCAGACATGTCCGTGAACCCTAACTATACCTTGAACTTTTCATTCACCCCGCCCAAGGTCTTGAACCTCTCATTAAGAGAGGAAATCGCAGTGTCCACTACCACATTGAAAAACGTGGTCTCCATTCCTCTTGAGTGCATCGCTGACAGGTTCGTCTGCACACTCTTAGGTAAAGTGGCATTTTTTAGTACTTAGTCTCTTCTGTTTCAGCACGGTGTCTACGTTCATCGCTTCACAGATTTCTTTAGCAATAGTTAGTGCATCAGCAAAACCTATATTTCTGTAGCTGACAATATTATCTCTGGTCTTCTTACCGGTAAGCAGATCTACAGCCACGCCGAGCTGCATCGTAGTCGACTGCTCAAGTGCTGAATTTTGCTGAGCATATCATACCACACAACTGAGCAAATGACAAAACTGTATGACCCTACGTCCTCTGCCAAAGATTGAGCCTCAACTTTGATGACAGGGTCAGTTGCAGATTCTCTGAGCTCCAAAAGCGCTTCTCTGATTTGCGCAGGTTGATATCTAATTGCCTCCACACTTTTTACTCGGCTTTAATAATAATAATAATAATAATAATAATTAACGGTTTATTGAAAGAGCTTGGCAGCCAGAAGGCTGAAAATATACAGTTACATATTTGGGAAATGGGTTACGAATTACAAATAATATACAAGTAACATAAGTGACACAAATAAGACATATAATAACTAGATGGCGAAAAGCTCAAACTACAGTTCATTTCAACATAGTGACAGTGCAAGGAGTAGTGTTTACTGGGAGTGAATACACTGATTTATTACAAGTTATTGATAATTTTTACAATGGTTGGGACTGGGCTGTTCTTATAGCGATCAGTTCGTGCACGTATGGGCTGGATGCGGTTGTGGTGTCGAACAGCAATTCTCGGACTAGGGATCTCAGGTGGTAGTAGGAGCCGGTGTCGGGGATGGTGTAGAAGCTTCTTACCAAATTTGCAGATGAGGTCGTGGTGATGGTCAGTGAGAGTCGAAAGGGTCACTGTGTTGAGCGCTTCTTGATATGTGGAGTAGGAAGGGGAGAGAATAATCTTGCATGCCCTCTTTTGCACTTTTTCTAGGTGTTTACGTTGTGTGGCATTTAGGGAGGAGGACCAGGTGGGGGAGGCATAGGTGAGCTTGGGAAGTATGAATGTTGTGTAAACACTGAGGAGCTCGTGTGCAGGAGGCTTTCCCATCTGACGTCTGACCACGATTTCAGAGTAATATTGACATGTTTTAAAAGAACTTGCCACCTCTGAGGGGAGACTGAAAACAATGTGAATACTTTCGTTAAATATCCAAAGTAACAAGTTGCATCTAGGGAGCTCTTGGCAGCGTCAGCTAATATCAAATTCAAATTATGGGCACCACACGGGACAAATAAGGCCCGAGAATTCTGTTGAAGAAGCCTGGCTTGAACTCCTTTGATGTTTCCTTTCATATTTGCTCCATTGTCGTCAGATTGACCTCGACAATCCTCAAAAGAAATGTTCAGTTATTTCAGTTTTCCGAGTAGAAGTCATGACAAATTTAGCCCTGTAGACTTCTCAACCTCAAGGAACCCCAAGAAATGCTCCTTTAGTGTTGGCTTGTCTTCAAGTGCCACTAACCTGATGATGACAGAAAGTTGCTCTTTGTGACTCAAATCAGGGGTGCAATCTAAAATAATAGAGAGGTATTTCGATGCTTTGATATCGTCCACGATTCTCTCAGTAATCTTTGCACTGATAATGTTAATCAGTTCATTTTGGATAATTTGGCCAAGGTAGTGAGTGTGACTGTGATTGCCTGCATTACTTTCAACTCTACTTAAATGATTCTTCATAACTGTATCAAATTTAGCCAAAAGTCCTACTTCTTGGAGAAAATTACCATTGGATGGACAGTTAAGTTTTTCAGTTGACCCTCTTAGAGCCAAATTTCTTTCAGCTAGAGACTGAATAATCGCCACTAGTCTAGTGAGGACTTGCGCCACTGTTCCACTCAGCCATTAACATTTCCATTTCCCGTCAGTCTATCGTCCTTCCTCTTGCAATGTTGACCTCCAGTTCCTTCCATGTTTTTAGTGTGTTCTATGGCTACTTTCATGTGTGCTGAGCAAAAGACTGGCATTTTTCCAATCATTGATGCCTTCTTCAGCCATTCTAACATGTTTCGTAGAAATCATTTTACAACAGAAGCGAAAAAGTTTATCTTGTTTCACCGAATAAATTAGCCAACTTTTTTGGATCTTCTCTCCATTAACTAAGATTCGGCGAAAGTAATCATGTTGACATCCTCTCCCATCCTTTTTTGGAAACACATAATTAGGATCAACCTGGTAAGGTCCTCTGCGAACAAGTTCTGCTTTTTCTGGTTGGACATTGAGGATGGCCAGTCAGTAGGGTCAACAAGTGCAGCCCTGGGTGCAGCACATTCGAGCTGTGGTGGTGACACTGTATCTGTTGGCTGTGAAGAATGGAGCTGTGGTGGTGACACTGTATCTGTTGGCTGTGAAGAATGGAGCTGTGGTGGTGACACTGTATCTGTTGGCTGTGAAGAATGGAGCTGTGGTGGCGACACTGTATCTGTTGGCGCCTTTAGCATCTTTGGCGCCCTTAGCATTTGCTAACTTCGACTAATGGAAGCGGCGGCCCTCGCTCCTTCTTACTCGAGGGAGCAGGGAATTTTACAATGTTCTTAACTTTTTCGCCAATCAGTCTCACTTTTCCTTGGTCTATCACGTAACCAATATATTTAACTTGAGCTCATACAAAATTATTCTTCATCAAATTTACATTTGGGTTTACTTAATCCAATCTATCAAACACTCCTCTGATAAGTGACATATGATCCTTTGTCTCCTTCCCTACAATATGACCTTCAATGCCATGCAGTCCTTCATTTATTAATCTTTGAAAACATGCACCAGAGGTCTTCATGCCAAATGGTAACACTTTATACTGATACAGTCCATCCATTGTTATAAATGTGCGGATAGCCTTTGTCCTTTCAGTCATATCTATCTGCCAATAACTTTCAAAAAATCTAATTTAGTCACAAACATATCATCCCCTTCCTGGTCAATACAATCATCAACTCTGGGAATAGGAAATGAACCTGATTTGGTTATGTTATTATTTTTTCTATAATCTGTACAAAATCTGTAAGAAACACCATCAGGTTTCAAAACTAAAACACAAGATGAGCTCCAAGGACTGTTACTGGGCTCTATCAAATCATGTTCAAGCATATGTTCTACTTCCTTCCTCATGATTTCCCTCTTCTTTGGATTTACCCTGTAAGGATGTTGTTTAATAGGACCAACATTTTCCACTTGTATACCATGAACAATACATTGGTCTTCCTTGGAGCATCAGGGAACATAGATTTATATTTAATTATACGTCCTATAATTTCACAACTCTTCTCAGGGTCTAAATAGTCAAGCTTGCTCTCTAAAATACCAATTATAACAGTTCTGTAGAACTTTATCCTCTCATCTAATGAGTTTAACATCATCAGGTTCATCAAGCTCCTCATCAATTACCTGCAAACAACCACCTGTGCTTCTTTTGTTATCTTATTTTCTCTGTCACCTTTACTCATTTTTCATGGTATGGTTTCATCAAATTTATAAGACAAAGCTGTTTTTTCTTTCATCTGTCTGGGGTGTTAACTAAATAATTCACATCACTGATCTTCTTTTCAACTACTCATGGACCACTAAACCTTGCCTTCAGTGGATTTCTTTGCAATGATAACAGCAATAACACCGTCTCACCAGGTTTAAAGTTTCTACCCCTGGCATCCTTATCATACCACACCTTCATGTCACTTTGAGACTTTTTCAAATTCTCATCAGTTTTTTCCCTGGCTCTCGTTAATCTGTTCTTAAAGTCAGACACATATTTTAACAAACCAAGGGGTCGTCATTTCCAAGCCACTTTTCCTTTAACTTACCGAGAAGCCCCCCCCCCCCCCCCTCACATCATGGGCATAAACTAATTCAATTAGACATGATACTGACAGCTCTTTCCTCTTGCTCCACCTTAATACAACCCACGTTGTACTGCTTCCCTCCCTTGTCATATTTATGTATCAACCCCACTGTAAAGTAAGTATATACTTATAATATAATGTGAAAAAAAAAATAAATAAATAAAATAAATAACATAAATAAAATCGAAGTGATAACCGTTGTAACATTCTGATATGTTCTTATTACCACCATGCTATTTGTACTATTCCAGATGATACTAAATGTTAAATAAGACTTCCCTGAGATAAATGTATAATATATATCTAGTGCCTTTAAGAGAGCTCAGGCTCTCAACTGGCTCAACCATGTTAATATTATGATTTTTATTGACTCTGTCTTTGTTCTTCTGGCTATATAAATCGTTTCAATATCAATACCAATACTCCTGTACAGCATCCTCCAGAGCAAAAAGAACCAAAGGCACACCCTCATCCCAATCTATTCCCATCTCTTCCCAATACATTCTCAGTATAGTTCTTAAGTATCAGGCGAAACCTCTCTAAACAACCCTGCGACTGTGGATGATATGTGCTTGACAACCTCTGATTACTATGCAAGTCTTTCAAAATTTTCTTAAACATACCAGATGTGAAGTTACTTCCATAATCTGAGTGAATAATCTCAGATAGTCCTCCCCATGAGAAATATTGAACTAATTCTCTTACATTATTCTTACTGTGAATACTCCTCATGGTATAGCTGCTGGGAAACATGAAGATGCACACATAATGGTTAACAGATGTTAATTTCCTCTCCGTGTTTTGACAAAGGTTCTACGCAATCTATTACAATTTTTTCTAAAGGATTTACAAAAAGCCAGAATGGGTATTAATGGTACAGGTGGGATAATTTGATGGGCCTTATCAATTAATTGATTATCAACTTTTGTTGGGTTACTTTTTATTCCTTACCTTTATTGAGCAGCTCCTTCACGTTTGGTCTAAAATTATGCAGCTTCTTCATAATGAATTTCAAGCTATTTTAGGGCAAGCCGCTAAAGGTTCATACGACGCAATGGGCAACACTTGAGAAAGTACTTAGACCCAGATGACGAGCAGAGACAATGTGATGAGACATGTTCCAGCTAAAAGAGACTCGGGGTCTGAGGTTGATGCAAATGTAGCTGTGAGTACACCACCACATAGCAGACAGGACTCGGAATAGATCCAGGTGGAAATGTTGGCTATAGTGTGAGGTGGACCAGGAATATGCGTCCAGCTAGATTTAAGGACTATATTGTAACCAAGTAGATGTAAGGATATAGTGCATGCTCATGTTTTGCATACCATTTATTAATTTCTTGATGTACGTTTGTGTTTCAAGAATATTTACTCATTGATGTTAGAAGTATGATAGTGAGGTATTATAGCTTTTTTTGATTATCAATATATTTTACTAGTTTCTTTAGCTTGGCAAAAGAGAAAGGATGTAACAATATTGAAATTTATTTATGTAAGTTTGCTATAGATGACTTTTGACCGTTTTCTTTGTTCTCTTTGTTTACATCATACTGTAACTGTAACCGACGGCAGCGTTAGTTGTGTCTCTGTCCTCCAGTACAACACACTATACACACTATACCGTTAAGTTGTGTCTCTGTCCTCCAGTACATCACACTATACACACTATACCGTTAAGTTGTGTCTCTGTCCTCCAGTACATCACACTATACACACTATACCGTTAAGTTGTGTCTCTGTCCTCCAGTACATCACACTATACACACTATACCGTTAAGTTGTGTCTCTGTCCTCCAGTACATCACACTATACACACTATACCGTTAAGTTGTGTCTCTGTCCTCCAGTACATCACACTATACACACTATACCGTTAAGTTGTGTCTCTGTCCTCCAGTACATCACACTATACACACTATACCGTTAAGTTGTGTCTCTGTCCTCCAGTACATCACACTATACACACTATACCGTTAAGTTGTGTCTCTGTCCTCCAGTACATCACACTATACACACTATACCGTTAAGTTGTGTCTCTGTCCTCCAGTACATCAACGACACACACCTCAAAGTAAGTTAAGGTGAATTTTTCTTTATACACCGGTATTTCTCTTGCTGTTATTAACATGTATTTTGTAATGTAAAGAATTCTGAGACTTCACCGAATTTCAGCTGAAAATTAAGGATAACTGAGATATTAATGTTTCAATATTATTTACTTCGTTTAGTCACAAGTGTCTCCATGTCTTATTTACCTTGAAGCGATGTTGGTAAATTTGCATAAGCGTGCCCCACTCTGTTAGAAAGTAAAAAATATAATTTTCTAGTGTATTTATGTGTGTTTAGACCGATTATGACCTTCATTTCCGGCGGAAATTGGCCGGGGTATTTTTTCGATTTTATTTTCCGTGGCGTTTTCCGAAAAAAAATAATGGCTAAGCGAATAAAAAACAAAAACCAAACCTAACCTAACTGACTCACTATATGATGGAATCACTTATTTCTTACCGTATTAGCCGTCTCTTCTTTGTCTTTGGGATAAGGGACGAGTTATCACAATGCCACATATGTTGGTCTTGACGATATTTACATTCGTTCATTCACTTAGGACACTTTACTGAGGTCAGGAGAACACCGTGAGATCGAAAAAATGCTATAGTTTCTTCCTTTTTTTCCCATAAACTCACAATCAACTCCATATAATTGAAGTGACACCCATCGCAGACTTCCATGGTCAGAAATGAATTTGAATTTGGAAATATGAGAGACCCAAAATAAAAATCAAATTTGATTGGGCCAAAAATACTGCAAATTAAACCACATCATTTTAATTGGTTGCCCCCCAAAAAATCTTTTGATTGGCCGCGTGACGTGTACGGGAACGCATGCATGAGATGATTTATGAAGGAGACATCAGTGTGGGAGGTGAGGCAGGTGATAATGGCGGAAGATTAATGGAAGAAAATAGAGAAAATTTTGGATAAGCTATCTCTGTTATTATACATTTGTGACGGTAATGTACGAGAAGAAAATTACCTGACAATTAGACGTCTTATTGGAATATGATAATAGATGAGTAGTAGGAATGCTGTGTGTGGAAATGCAATAATACCGAGATGTTATCTGTGCATCACTAACGCACAATATTGACTGAAGTCATCCAGTCGTGACCAATGAGTTATCGATATCATCACAAATTTTTTTCGACCAATCACTTTTGATTTTTTCAAAGGAAACATCCTGGGTAATTTCATTGACCAGTTTCACAATGGCCGTGGTGGAGGTTGTTTGTCATTTGTGCTCCTACGATTATTTTAAGATTTTTGATAAGTTTACGAGAAAGATGATCATTCTATCCAGGTCTTACGTATCCCTGGTCCTTCCACTTCTAACTAAGGTATTGCACTTTTGGACATGGTGTGCCCCAAAGTTTTTAACTACTGAAACATTCAGGTTAGTTTAAGCTAAGCCTACCCGGGGTGCTTCCCCGGCTAAGGGTTAGGCTAGGTTAGGTTAGTTTTTGTTAGGTTAGGTTTTGTTAGGTTGAGTTGGGTTAGGTTTTGTTAGATTAGATGATTTGTTTTCGTTTTCTCCCCCACCCAAAAACCCCAATTTTCCAGGCACTCCCCATTATTGTTGGAGGGGGGGCAAAAACGGTAAAGTTATATAAGTTCACACAACACTGTTACAAAGTCAAAAATATATTTTTCTAGTGTATTTATGTGTGTTTAGATCGGTTATGACCTTCATTTCAGTCGGAAATTAGCCGAGTTTTTTATCTTTTTTTTTTTTTGTGGGTCGTTTTCCGATAAAAATTTCTTTTGTTTATATTTCTAAAGCCGTCTTTTGTCCAAGTTACATCACTTCCAATTCCAAACAACAAACACGGAAAACAAAATAATGTATTTTCTACTTCACAACCACAGAGCCAATTTTTCCTTTGGTACCATTCTGAATGAAAGCTACGAATATACCTCTTACTGTTGCTTATTCCTGGCTGAGATATTTGAATATCAGGTGAGGGACGGCCTCTTGTCTTAATAGCAACTTTCTCATGAAGAGACAACTGTGAAAATTTAAGTTGTTGAAGTTCACTCACTGTCACAGAACTTGTTTCTTGGGAAAACAAGGAGGCCATGTTTAATTACGGTAATTCAAATTTTTCTACACAATAAAGTTTCTGGAAAAAACAATGAATACAAAATGTAGTCTCTGTGAGTATGAATCATACGCATCATCCGGTGATATCATACCGTATGATATCACATCATCTACAATTTATCACATTCAAATACTCTTGATATAGCAGACGGCTCATAAGCACCACACAGGATGATGCGTAAACACTTCCTCCCACACTGATAACCAGATTGGCACTGTGTGATCCACAGTGCTCGCCCCCGCTTGCCTCCAGGACATGCGCGCATGCATGCGACAAAGCAAACGCCCGTTATTGGAACTGTTGAGTAAGACAGTTTCACATACAGGGATTTTTGTTGTTTTCTCGGAATTAGAGGATGGCCATTGACACTAAGTTTAAAGATTATTGATAATAGTTTTAAATGTCTTGTACAAGTATAAATAAATAAACATATATTATATATAATACATATATATCGGGTGGAATAGGGGGTGCTGCAGTTCCACAGTGCCTTCCGACGAGTCGCCACCGACCTTACGTATAATAATACGGCAATATCTCCGTTGGCCGGAATCCCTCGGACCCGGAACTCTCCGATGGCCGGAATTGAAATTTTCTTGGAAGATTGTTCCCAGAGGTGGAATTTTCAGGAAAATTTAGAAAATTTTCCCGATACCCGGAAAATTTCGGGTTTGGGTGAGTTTTTTCTGGGTTTGAGAGATGAAAATCGGGCGCAATTTCCGGAAATTCCGAGATAAATTTTCCGGTACAGGTACCTCTAAAATTGCGGGAATGAGGGATGTTGTGGTTTTTAACCGGTGATTCTTGATGAGTTAATGGAGCTGGAGCATGTTAAAGCTTATTGGGTTTTAGTAGCAAAACCCAGGTTGTCCTTTTCTTCTTTTATTTAGGAAAATATATTATGTTATAATGTATACGATTCCAAGTGTAGCTCACCGTAACCTAGTCACTATAGCTATGAGTGTTGACTACCTCCTGTTTGTGTGAGAGTTGTAGTGATAATGCCCGCTAGCCGGCTTCTATTATCTGACCTAGCATTTTAAGGCCGCGCCTCAAGGGTGGAACTTACCCATCACGTGATGTGACCTTGTCACCTCATAGCCAGTGTAAAGTTACAGGGGGTGATATGATTACAGCTCCTCCCCGACTTACGACGGGGTTAGGGACCCAAATCCAGGTTGTAAGTCGGAAATGAAAAAAAAAATCTAAAATGAAATACAGTACAGTAAAAGTAATCAATAATGAAGAATGGATACAGTGTGACTGAGCACTTGCCTTTAATGTAGTCAGCTGAATGCACACAGGGCCCCCATAATTTTCTATTTACAGGATACATGGAGACTATATTAATTGGATGAAGCAGAGGAGGAGACAGGGCTGGGTGGGTCATCAATGTCGCTTTCCTTAGACAGGTTTATGTACAGGGGAAACTTGCTGGTTGAAGGTATTGGATCATCTTTAGGGAGTGAAGAGGCAGCACTGGTGGGGCGTAAGGAGACAGCAATGGGGGACTTCTTAAAATAGATGTCCAATTTTTCTTTTCATTGTAAATTTCCCTATAGCAAGCAAGTGCATCTTGGACCATTCTGTCAACTTTGGCAAATTGCTCATAATTTTGATCCATTCCGTCAAACATATGCGTCCCTTTATTAATTGTAGCAAATGCCTCTGCCATTTGCTTCACTGAAAAATTTTTGGGGGGTGCAGGCTGTTCTTCTACATTTCGACTCTCTTCTTCCTCTTCATTTGTGTGTGCTTCCAGTTCGATAAGATCCTTGTTACTTACCAGTAGCTCTTCTGCTACACTTTCAACCAACTGTTCAACATCTTCATTATCAATTTCTAACTGAAGCTGTTTACCTAACTCCACTATCTTGTTACTAATCTCAGAAATAACTTAATTTTCATTAAATCCTCTGAAACTGTTCACATATCTTTTCAGTATTTTCTTCCACATTCCATTCATGCACTGTTGTGTAGCCACATCCCATCCTGCAATAATGTTCTTTATACATGTCAAAATGTTGTACTCCTTCCAAAACTGACTGAGCGTTTTCTCACCTTCAGTAGCAGCAACAGCCTGAGCGAAGGTCGTACGTAAACAGTTTGCTTTAAAAGCGGCAATAGCACCCTGATCCATGGGTTGGATGACAGAGGTAGTGTTAGGTGGAATGTAGACTACAGAACATCAGGGTGCATATCGTCCAGGTGTGGTGGGTGTCCCGGAGCATTATCCAAAATCAGCAAAATTTTGAATGCAATCCCTTGTTGCAGACAATACTCCTTGGCTCGAGGAATGAAACAATTCTTGAACCAATCCTCAAACAGTACTAGGGTCATCCAGGCTTTCTTGTTACTACGATAAAACACTGGCAGTGTGTGCTTGCTGACGTGTTTAAAAGCCCTTGGGTTCTCTGAATGATAGATCATGAAGGGCTTGATCTTGAAACCAGCTACATTCCCCCCCAACAGAAGTGTAATTCGGTCCTTGAATGTCTTGAATCCTGGCATTGTTTTCGTCTCTTTGTAGATGTATGTCCGCTCAGGCATGCACTTCCACAATAATCCAGTTTCATCCACATTGAGTATTTGCTCAGGCAAATAATTTCCTTCCACAATCACACGATCTAGCTCCTCCTTAAAAGCTTCGGCAGCACCAACATCATCACTAGCTGCCTCTCCACTCACCTTAACAGTATGTAAACTGTAGCGGTTCTTAAATCTGTTAAACCACCCATGACTTGATGTTAAGGTTTGTTCGCACTCATCTCCTGCCTGCTCCTTCAGGCTTTCGAAAAGGCTTCTTGCCTTAGCCTGTAAGGTTAGATGGGTTAAGGGTACACACTTTTGTATTTGGTCCACACCACAAGTAATTTTTCCATCTCATCAATGGGACCTTGTCTTTTCTTCATTATTATAGTTCCCTTTATAGGTGCTGATCCTTTCACTACCTCACGAATACGTTCCTTGTCCTTCAAAATAGTAGATATGGTCGAGTGCGAGAAGCCTAGGTCGCGTGAAATTGTTGCTACAGTTTTCCATTTTCATACTGCATTATTATCTTCATTTTCGTCTCAAAAGTAATTGACTGTCTCCTTTTCTTCTGAGCACCACCAGTCATTCTAAAGTCAATTAAATACAAAAATAATGTCAGTACACAGCGCGATCACTTGCGGATACAACGACAGCCAAACACCAACTAAGCGCTCTACGGCGTGGGTGCTGTAACCACGGTGTGACCCAAGCCACGCTCTCGTGCGGGACGGAAACGTTTCGGTCTAGAAAATGCGCGCGTCATTTGAAAAAAAAATTGGTACAGACTGCAGCGGTCGTATGTGCGAACGGTCGTTACGGACTAAGGCAGGCTGTAAGTGCGGGTGGTCGTAGGTTAAGTAGGTCTTAAGTTGGGGAGTTGCTGCTCAAGGCACTCAAGTTTTGAAGAAAAAAAACATCATTATGTAAAACATATTTGACAACTTCAAACAATAAAGAAATATTACAACTATTTGTTTCTTAAACTACACAACTTGACATGGGTCATCACATCCTTGTGAAAGAACCAATCCAACAACTGGGCTCTATGGAGAAGTTCATATGTGTGGTAAATAGCAATGATTACAGTAGGCTGTTGGTGAAATTGCAACAGTATTTCAGGTGCAACCTACTTGATTCATTACCCTTAAATATTCACTAATCAATAAAACAAATTGAACTGGAAAATAACTACGTATTACAATACAAAATAAAGGAACATTTAAAAAATAAAATGAAGTACAGTACATGACTCCGGTTTGTAAGCTATACATTTGACAACCGTATGAACTCTTACCCCAAAACCTGGGTAAACAATATCCGTAGGAGCACTGCAACACATGTTAATGGTTTACAAGTGTGTGTCTTTCACTTAACTTTGTGATTTTAACTCACTTATGGAGAGGTTAATATTCCTGTTAAATTCTCATGACTAGTAGATGGTGCAAATGAAGGTTACACAATTATTTAACATGCCCTGTCTTTTTTCATAACAATTTATCAAAGGAAAAAATATAATTAGTGTGTGATGACTTTTCCACTACGCTATTATCACATTGACCAAAAGTAAAGGACTTCTAGGAGAAGTAAATATCTCCACATACCCATACCCTAAACACAGACAGTATCATGGGGTAGGATTTTTCGACTGCACAGCTTTTGCAATGGTTTGCAGTGCAGATGCAATGCACTCGGTGTTGGCTACAAGTTTAAACATGTTGGATGAAATTTTGTCAGTGTTGGTGGCAATTTCCAGAGCAGAATTAACTGTCCCTCATTTGTGACTGAACCTGAATCACCTCCGGAATAAGATTTGCATCTTTTAGGGCAGAAGGGATTCGTGGCCTGCTGCTCCTACTATGACTTGTACTTGGTATTGGAGATGAACCCGGTTCATTAGTGGGATCTCCAGTTACAGTTGACTTAGTCTGGTTATCATCAGAAAGGGTATGAGACCTACTTCGCTGTTCCGTGGTAGCAGCAAGAGGCTTACGAGTCTTGCTTAAGATACATCTTTCAACAATAGATGTTCTGGATGATGAAGATTCCTGAATGTTTTGATGTGATAAAGTTTCAGGTTCTAAAAGCACAATGGGTACTGTTATATCATGTTCCTGTATATCCTCAGTCAGCAAGATGGTTAGAGAATCCTCTTTCTTTTGAACGGCCTAAACTTAGATTCCTCTCTTGAATGAAGAGCCGTAAACCTAAGTCCTGAGGGTCCGGAGGTTGGTTCTCTTTCTTTCTCTGGAAAGAAATAAAAAATAGTTTGATTTAAGTCTATGTTTAGGGAATGCTTGAAGTATTATAATTAAAAAAAATATTTCAGTTTATAAAAAAAATGGGTCTTAAAAATAGTGTTGAGCATCAAAAAGTATGTGTAAAAAAATAATGTTTTAATTGTAAATATTAACTAAATTGATTTAATTATAATATAGAGCATTTAATTCAAGGCAGTAAATTTCTTATACAGTTGGTCCTCCTATTACGCGGTCCCACAATCCGCGTTTCACCGTTAACGCGGTGCCTTGCCAGAACCTAACATTTTCACATTCCGCGGTCGTGAACCCCATTACGCGGAGAGTGGCTGGCAAGCCGCGCCATTTTTGGATCCAAACCTCCCGCCATCCGCCATGTTGTGTAAGAGGCGCGAAAATGGTGCGCACAAGGTCGCCCAGTCATCAAAACATTACCGAGTTCTTCACCCGCCACCCACTACAGCCGGCCCAAGTCAGTGATAGTGATAATTATAGTGAGGATATGGACTTATATGAACTTTGGGGGGTTTGACAAAGAGGCCCTGCAAGCCTCTGTGGTGGATAGTGATACAATTGATACAAGTGATACAGGTGAGGGCCAATAATCTGCCCTCTGCCTCGGAACCAACCGCCCATCCTCGTGTGCCCAGCCATCTTTTCTACTAATGTAAGTGTTAAAAAACCTAATATTATTGATATTTCTCTTAATTATTAATTGTGTGTGCATGCCATCATAAAGTTAAGATAATATTTTTACTACAACATAGTTGTGTGTCGTCAAAAAGTGGAGTTTGGGGATCGGCCTGGACTCCATTTCAATTAATCCCATATGTTATGTTATTCACTTTACGCGTTTCTCACTTTCCGCGGTACCCTCCGGGTTACATTAACCGCGTAATACGAGGACCAACTGTACAGTATAGTCTCGATTTATGCGGATTTAGTTTATGCGTTTGGTCATTTACGCGGCACCTTGCCAGACCGACAATTTTTATTTACGCGGTTCATTCCATCATTTACGTGGGAAGTGGCTCGGGCAGGGTGCTCACAAGGTCGCCCAGCTGAAGATATTTGTTTTTAGCTCATAAAATTCATAGAAATTACCCGGCCAGAATATAATTTACATTGCTGGTATTCTTATAAGATGGTGATTAATTTAAATATAAACAACCTAAAATTTGCATTAGACATAGAAATTTTAGATCTAATTTAAGAATTTTATTAGAGAGAGCAAATATTTTATCTTTTGTGCAAAATATATGACGTTTACATTCAAATTATTCGTAGTCTTGCAAGGAATCCAGCAATGTCAATTGTATTATCCTAAACATCGTCTGAGGTATTATTTATTACTAAACATAAAAACCTAGTCTTTTCTCCCAAAAGTGTAGTTTGGGGGTTGGCCCAGTCTCTATTTCATTTAATCCCATATGTTCTGTTATTTCGTTTACGCGCCTCTCGTTTTACATGGGCCTGGACCTCCACGGGTTCAATTGACCGCGTAAATGAAGACTATACTACTGTATTTTCACGTCTCAATTTTTTCAATTAAAATATTATTTTTAACAACATTTAATATCTCACCTAGGGAAGCAATAAGCCAGCTGAAAATTAAACCAACTAACTAATGTTGTTTAATTTTTAGAAATATACACAAATTCATTATATTTCAAGAGTAAGATTTAACCTATGCAGTTGAACCTCGATTTACGCGGTTCTCGTTTTACGCGCTACTCCACGGGTTCAATTGACCGCGTAAATCGGGGGACCACTGTAAAACTGGAAATAGGGCACCAAAAGCATTTATTGAAGTAAAAACAAAGAACAAAATATATCAGAGGGTTGGAAAAGTATGTTGAGTGAATTACCATATTATGCTAAGACGTTGATATAAACATACTGTAGAATGTTTTAAGTTATGACATTGATATAAACATACGGTAGAATGTTTTAGTTAAAGGTTGGTTATCCGAGATGGTCCGAGTTGGTATTTGATGGGCCGAGTTGGAGGTGCACCGGTCACACTATAATAACCTGATATAGTACATCCTTCTTTACTCACACTGTGGAATGCTCTGCCTTCTTCTGTGTTTCCATACTCATACAATCTGTCTCACTTCAAAAAGCTGGCTTTCCGGCATCTTTGCGGTGTACTTTAATATAACCTTTTTATTTTATATTTTTTTATTTTTTTTAATCTTTATTTTACACAAATTCATTTAGTCACTTGTAGTTTTAATTTATAAATTGTACTTTTATATTTTGTTTCAGATACTGTGATGTCACATCCCAAGACCAAGTGTAACTGAATAGAAGTTCACAATGTCAAGCAGAGATGAAAAGTTCTCCTGTGAGGAATGTGGCAAATGTTTCTCCCAGAAGAGTAATGCCAAGACACACAGTCTTGTACACAATGGTGTGAAGGACTTTGAATGTGAGGAATGTGGGAAATGTTTCTCTCAGAAGGGTCATCTCAAGACACACATTCTTGTACACAATGGTGTGAAGGACTTCGAATGTGAGGAATGTGGGAAACATTTTGCACTAAAGAGTACTCTCAAGACACACATTCTTGGACACACTGGTATAAAGGAATTTGAATGTAAGGAATGTGGCAAATGTTTCTCCCGGAAGAGTATTCTCAGGAGACACATTCTTGGACACAGTGGTATAAAGAAGTTTGAATGTGAGGAATGTAGCAAATGTTTCTCCCAGAAGAGTACTCTCAAGACACACATTCTTGGACACAATGGTGTGAAGGAGTTTGAATGTGAGGAATGTGGGAAATGTTTCTCCCAGAAGAGTACTCTCAAGACACACATTCTTGTACACAATGGTGTGAAGGAGTTTGAATGTGAGGAATGTGGGAAATGTTTCTCCCAGAAGGGTACTCTCAAGTCACACATTCTTGTACACAATGGTGTGAAGGAGTTTGAATGTGAGGAATGTGGGAAATGTTTCTCCCAGAAGGGTACTCTCAAGGCACACATTCTTGGACACAATGGTGTGAAGAAGTTTGAATGTGAGGAATGTGGGAAACATTTTGCACTTAGGAGTAATCTCAAGAAACACATTCTTGTACACAATGGTGTAAAGGAGTTTGAATGTGAGGAATGTGGGAAACATTTTGCACTAAAGAGTATTCTCAAGACACACATTCTTGGACACAATGGTATAAAGGAGTTTGAATGTGAAGAATGTGGGAAATATTTCTCCCAGAAGAGTACTCTCAAGACACACCTTCTTGTACACCGTGGTATAAAGGAGTTTGAATGTGAGGAATGTGGGAAATGTTTCTCTCAGAAGGGTAATCTCAAGACACACATTCTTCTACACAGTGGTATAAAGGAGTTTGAATGTGAGGAATGTGGGAAATGTTTCTCCCACAGCGGTAATCTCAAACATCATAAACTTGTGCATGAAAAAAAAAGAATTCAAAAAATGTTTGAATGACTTTAACAGATGGTAAATGTGACACACAAACTTGACTACAGTACAGTGATATACATCAATATAAAACCACTTGAACAAACTCAATGAATGTAGCAGAAATAAAGACAAGTGACCAATGCCACTTTTATAGATATTAAACATAAATTATAATTATCTGCTCTTAAGGTGTAAATTTCTTCTACCATGGCCTTAGTGTAGACATTTGGTGTTGGTTAAATATCATCCATAATAATACTCCAATCTGTTTCATCAGCCTTTTTAATAATGTTAATTACAGTACAGTAGTAAACAAAGGTTAAACTTGTCATCTATGTGCTTAAAATTTAATTTTTATTGAATAAGTTGTGTTCTACGGAGATGAACTCTCATTTACTATAATTTGTGCATCACTATTTGTGTCAACTGTGTACGTTTGTCTTTATTTACACGTGACGTAAGTTTTATCACAAGTACGTACATTAACACGGGCAGTAAATCATCTTGGTAAAGCAGTACAGTGGTGGTAGACCATTTGTTATAGTCAAGGTGTTGTCATTTTCTCACGGAAACTCTCCAATCTCTGTTGAAATTGTACATAAATATTTGATAATTTTTGCTCAACTCTGACGAGATATTTTGATATATTATCTTTACTAAAATGGTTGGTAGTTTTAATTCATGTTCATGTTTTAAATATATTCTTTAATCACTTACAGATATATGGTACCATTGTCTGGTAAATAATGGTTAGGGTTCATATATATAGTAGCTGGTGTTATGGGGCAGATGAACTTTAACACCTCTTAACTGTATATAATATCATGTTTAATACAGTCGACCCTCATTAATTCGGACCCCTTTAATCCGGATTTCGGATAATTCGGACAAAATCTGAAGGAATTTTTTTTATTTTAAGATTTGTAGGAATATTACCTACGCGGACCTCAAGCTAAAATGCTGGTCCACCCACTGCTGGGATAAAACACCAGCATCTTTTTGGTCAAATGTAACATCTCCACCACTAGTGTGTGGGGGGGATGCAACTTTTAGCTTCAGGCATGAAAAATATTTACCATTTACTGCCAGTAAACAATGGAAACGTGAAGTTTGTACTAATTAGTAATGAAAAGTTGTGCAGTTTCTTCAGCAAATGAAGCTCACCAACTTACAATAGGCTAAATTCCTTACAACGTGTTTTCAGTACTGTAGTCTATGTTGAAGTTCTTAGCACAGGCTAACTTATCATATCATATACAGTATCACAGTTCTCATTGATCTACAAAAAATACCGGTAATAAAAACCTTTTTGATATTTCACACTTAATATAATACCCGGGAATCTACTTCAACCTCCTATTGTTTACAACAACACATGACGCACCACCAGCTGTTGAGTATCAGCTACACGGTACACGTGTTATTCGAATCTTTTTCGGTTAAAAAACTGTTACATCACACGTATATTTTACCTTAACTGTGCCTGAATGAATATATTCTTGGAAATAAATAGTAGTTTTGCTGAAACGTGATGTATTTAATGTAAAATAGGATAAAATACATGACGAAAACAAAAGACTTTATCTAACCTTCCGATGTTCTAGAGAAGTTACTCGTTTTTTTAATAGTTTTTGGTTAAAATACTGTTATATTACAATGGTATTCTATTCATACTGTGCTTGATATAATGCATTCACGGAAATGTAATATTTTTGCTGAAATGACGTAGGTATCAGTGGAAAGTGGGATAAAATCGTGACGAAAACAATGACTTTCGCTTTCTTTAGGTTCAAAAGATGTTACCGTAATCGCTTTTCGATTGGTTTTCAGTTAAAAAACTGTTGTATTACATTAATATTCTATCCTAATTGACTTGAATAAATACTACGATACCATATTTCTGAATATTTTCATTAAAATCATCCAAATCATTTTCCTTGTCATCGTCTGCAGCACCAAACAGCTTCTCCCAGTCCTCTCCTTGAAACAGGGCTAGAGGGTACGTGTTTTTCGAATCGTTTTCAGTTAAATAACTGTTATATTGTCATGATCGTGATGACGGCTAACCTGAAAACCTTAAGGATTCATATTACGCTCAAACGTCCACAAAACCTCCCGAGTCCCCCAGTGGAAACGTCCCCCGTTTTCTCCGTTTCCCCGTCTTTGTCTTAAGGGAACTTTGAATATAATCCGCGGATTTCGTAGCAGACGCTGTGTGTTGGGACCTGTTGCCATCCAACCCTTTGTAATCAATTTAATTTTGCTTTTGATAGCTGAGTCAGAGCATTGTTAGTGAGGATAATAGTAGGGAATGAAACTGAGTTCATAGTCTCAGTTTCAACGTCAGAGTGTACAGTAAATTAATTCATCGAAATAGAAGTAAGTGGACTCCCTGGCCTATTTTGAGTGGGTGCCGCGGGCATTTCTACGGTTAGTAAGTGCCCGTCCCTGCATCCATACAGGTATGCCATTCCACTCTGTGTTGTAATTCGCCCTTCTTTAAGTGATTTGACCCAATTAATAGTTGATTGTGCAAGTGTTACAGTAACGTAGTTGATATGCTCTGAGTGAAGTCATATTTACGTCTTTAACGTCCCCTGAAACGTGATGTCGTTGTCACAGTTAGTAAGTGCCCGTCCCTTCATCCATACAGGTCCCTACGCAGCCTAGGCCATGTCTGTAGCGTGGATGTTGTATCCACTATGTCTGGGGAGATGTCCGAGGTCCAGTAGGATCAGTTACCTTCGTGAGACCCAGCCGTCAGACACTTCAGACTACCTATGGCCCCCACAGCTGGCTCGTCTGGCCCTAACGCTCGGCCTGCGAGGTGACCCCGGATCACCAAGCCACACACCACTACCAGCCCCCATCATTGGTGGATGAGTGTCTAACTCAGTAGGGCTATTTGTGTGGTGGGATTAATCCACTGGGATCTTCAGAGTTCGTCAGAAAGTATCCCATGGTGGCTGGACCCCATGGCTGTTGCTTGAGTATCACTCCTGACGACTGAGTGTTGTAGTGGCAGTTGCCCTGGTCTTTATGGTGCTAAGTGACTGTAAGAGTTATGTGTTATTGAGTATGTCCACCCAGTAGGGTTGGAAGTGTTATTGAGTATGTCCACCCAGTAGGGTTGGAAGTGTTATTGAGTATGTCCACCCGGTAGGGTTGGAAGTGTTATTGAGTATGTCCACCCAGTAGGGTTGGAAGTGTTATTGAGTATGTCCACCCAGTAGGGTTGGAAGTGTTATTGAGTATGTCCACCCAGTAGTGGTGTGAGTAGGTTGAGCCTCAGGGCCTAGTACTAGATTTCGTCTGTTGGTACATATAAATTCTTTCTCCTAATTTCATATTAATGTTTAAATAAATTTTGAATTTGTATATTGTGTCTATTATTTACCTACAGTATTTACCGTTATTTCTTCCCTATTACTTGATACTATCATTACATCTACCCACGAGCCTCCTCTCGTCACGCTACCAATGGTAATAAGTATGAGAGTAAAAGGAATTGTTACTTACACACAGGCCCTCATAAATGGTGGCAGCTATGGTGATGTAATGAACATAGTATTGAGTTGGGAGGAATGACTGTGATACTGTAGTTTTTAACTGAGTTATAACCATTTCTCTGTATGGGTATTTAATAACCATTCCACTGTAACTAATGAGTATTTCAGATTGCTAATAATTTTGTTCCATATTTTTCCGAGGTACAGCTTTTTGTGGTGGTTTGCAGAGAAAGTGAAATAAGTTCAAAGAAATACCTTGGAGTTGGGTTAGAAAAAAGTCTTGTTTAAAGTAAATGAAACCTGCAACAATAACTTGAGGGTAGAGTGTGAATAAGGTTCATTAATATTTGAAGAATTTTGATGTGTAACAATCTGCCCAAATTTTTTTTTCCGTTGTTAACTCAATATTACTTACAGACAGTGAGTACATGTTTGGGCCGTGGCACTAGTTTGTGAAATGTTTTCCTCGTGGGAGTGCCCAGTGTTTTAATTCTGAGTTGCTAACAGAAGCATTGCACTATATGCAAAGGTTAAGTGGATGCTAATTTTGTACTTGCAATATTCTTTAGTTTATGTGTTAGGTAGGATGTATATTCCATTGACTTAATATCTCGGGGCGTTTTACAGTTCCTTGTATTAGTATTTCTATGTATATGCTATAATTTTAAAGTTTATTTTAATCAGGGGTTAACTGTTCATTATTTGGTGAAACGTTGTATATTATGTGAACTCTAATGCCAGTATACTTTCAGAATACAGTATTATATATGTGAGGACCTTATGGTGATACGGTATATGGAAAGTGTTATACAAGTGTATGGACCCAGAATTGTGAGTACAGAAATTCGTGAAGTGTTCACGCAGTGTTGCACCATACTGAGTTTGTGAATAGCAAATTGTCTCAGTGTATTTTTCATGCAATAATATTATCTTTTGGGAGATTAATAATCTGGACAGTATTTTGAATAAATGATGCATGGAATGTTTAGTCGTATTGCAGAAAATCAGTACCAGTCCTTGGGTCTTGAGTGAGCACTGTGCATGTTATTGTATTTAAAGTGGGTTATATTATTGATTTGTTGTAACACGATGGCAGATGCTAACGCGAATCAGGGGACCATGACGGCCAAAGCCGCTGTTGATTTAGCAACAGAAGTCCAAGCTCTTCGGGCTAAACTTGCTGAGTCTATGGATACAATAAGGAGACAACAAGCGTTGCTTGATGAACGGAGGGAAGAACCGGCTATACCTACTCTCCCTGCCGTGGTTCCACTTTTGTCCCCTCCTAACGATATGCCCAGCCGATCTGCTGGCCCCCATTACCACCAATACATTCCGAGGCTGTCCTTTGACGACCTCGTTGGTCTTAACAAGAACAACATCTTAACTAAATTCTGTAAGAGAGTAGAGTATAACGCAGTTAGCTCAAGGGATAGATGGTATGTAGCTACCGACCGCATGGACCAGCAAGTTGAAGCCATGGTCCAAATAGAACTTGGTACTGATGAGGAAGATTGGGATAAATTTAAAGTAACCTTGCGGAAATTGTTAGGCCAACTTAAATTAACTCTCACAACCATTTTCCGCCGGTATGGGCCCATGGAAGGTAAAGAACAAACGTTGAAAGATAAATTGTACGACCCATTGCCAAAACAGTTGAAAGAGGAATTGAAGTTTTACTATTCCCCTTGTTGTCCAGTAGACACGATGGCTGAACGATTGGAGAGATTCCGACACAACAATCTGAAAGGTAACAGAACTGGGTATCCTAGTATCCGGCAAGTTCAAAAGCACGCGAACCAAGAACTTCCAGTAAAGAATGAAAGAGCCAGTAGGGCAAAATATAACGTAACAGGAGGAGCTTGTGGTACCAGTAGTCAGCGAGATCAACACGCTGTAGCCCTATTTGAAAGTCCTCGTAAAAGGTTAGTTGGAAGGCGACAGGGACCTTACTGTCCATATTGCCGAACACAGAGTCATGATACTTCTACTTGCCCCTTAAATCCACCCCCACGTTCATGTTGGGATTGCTTAGAAGTAGGGTGTCGGAGAAACAGTCAACGCTGCCCCGGATGCTCAAGTTGTCGGCATTATCCAAAATATTGACATAAGCGGGTTCCTTCCAATGTGTCTCCTTGCATATGGTTTACTGTAAATGAACGTGTCTGTCTTGCTTTAATAGATACAGGTAGTGAAGCCACCTTCATTAAGGAGAGTTTAGTAAAAACTTTGAATTTGCAACCCATCAAACCTTGTAAATACAGATGCCAGGGTGTTACGGGAGATGAGTTAAAAATTAAAGGTAAAGTAGTCATAACAGTCCAAGTAACACCACAGTTGAAAGTCAGACACCATGCCATTGTGGTGGATGATAAATACTTTGATGCAGAATTACTTTTCGGAGCAGATCTCCTTGGCAGATTTAGAGTAACATGGGAACGTAAAAGGAAACAATTCATTTGGGCAGGCCATTCACATGAATATGGGAGAGTGTTGACGAGAGAGCACATGAAAGGAATCAAGTGCGTCAATAGATTGTCGTTAAAGCCAGATGTACCTTGTCCACCACAGTTGAAGAGTCTCCATATTGATAGGAAGACTATTGTACGAGGCCACCATGCACCGATCATATCCATCAAGGTGAAAGTAGAGAAAGGTCAAATTCTGAGCGTATGATTCACGCATAAAAGTTTCAACCAACAACCAGAGATATGTGTTACAGTACAGCCAGATTCACGCGTATATTTGCCAGTAAGTAATTGTACCGATAAATCAGTGTACTTGAGAGCTGGCACTGTCATTGGCGAATATGAATTAATCCCAGAGAAGATAATCTCGTATGTTGACGTTAAAGGAAATCACTTGGGACATATTCAACAGGTCTATGACAAATTGTGTAAAGTAAAGTCTTCACCTGAATTATCCCTTTGTGCAACCTCATCACCTAGCCATTCAAACAGAAGGGGAGAGGAGATTCTCAAACCAATTAAAAGTAAATGTAGGTGATGATCAGAGAGTACCATCCTTTGACTGTGTAATTTGTGCCGGAATTCCCAACGGTCCAGTAAAGAAGGTCAGACATGTCCAAGAGATTTCCAACAGTATGATACCGGAATGTGACGAAGTAAAAGGCGGAACCACTAGACAAGAGAAGTTGAACGAGTTAATTAGAAACCAACAGTGGAACCATCTAGACAGAGACATGCGTAAACATTTGCGGAAAGTAATTCTAGCTCATGATTCCTTGTTTGTTTTAGGACCACATGAAATAGGGTCAATTGCTGATATACCCGCTAACATTCAGCTCGCCAACCACAATCCTGTCCAAGGACCACAGTATAGACACCCAGAGAAAGCAAAAGAGATAATTAAAGAAATGATAACAGATATGAGGGATCGTAATATTGAACCATCGACTGCCGCCTGGTTATCCCCCATTGTTCTGGTATCAAAACCCAACGGTTCAAAGCGTTTGTGCTTAGATTTTCGAGCGGTCAATAAGCATTTGAAGGTCGACATACAACCCTTGCCACGAATTGACGAATTAGTAGAGAAAGCTGCGGGAAATAAATATTATGCCACATTAGATTTGAAGGATGCGTATTATCAGGTCATTCTTAACGACAGTAGCCGAGATCTAACTACTTTTAGCGATGGGTACAATCTATGGAGGTTCACACGCCTTCCGTTTGGGCTCTCAGCTAGTCCTGCCGTTTTCACTCGAGAAGTAAACAGAGTATTAGCTCCCTTAGCAGTTGAAGACTGGGTACAAAACTATCTTGATGATGGATTAGTATGGGCTCCTGACTTCCCCACCTTGTTGCAAAGACTCACCAGAGTATTTGAGAGATTTGAAGAGATGGGTATTAAACTAAATTTGTCTAAGTGTCAATTTGGCCATAAGCAAGTTAAATTCTTAGGACATGTAGTTTCAGAGAGAGGCATTGAGCCTGACCCAGAAAATGTCCAAGCTCTGACTGAGTGTAAACCCCCAACTAATGTTAAACAAGTCCGCCAATTTTTGGGTATGTGTGGATTTTACCGTAAACATGTTCCCGAGTTTGCCAAAGTAGCTTACCCCCTCACTGAGTTAACGAAACAGACTGTTGATTTTGTATGGTCCAATGAGTGTCAAGAAGCATTTGAGAAGTTAAAGCAAGCACTAGCTTCATACCCAGTTCTTGTCAATGCAGATATTTATAAACCATTCGAACTGCATACCGTATATCACGGCCTATAAGACGAAATTTGAACATTAAAAAAATCTGCCCAAAGTTAGGGGGTCGTCTAAACCACCAAGTTTAAAATTCTTACCTCTTAAATATTGTGGTTTAGTGTGTCAAGAGTGGTGATGAAAACATCGTAAGCCACTCACAAGGTCTTACCACTAATTATTTTATACTGAAACTTAAGATTACCGGTATATTAAAATAATAAAAATGTATTATAAACCTGTCTAACATACCGTAAAAGAGATTTATACCCCTATAATAAACACAGCTATCATCACACACCCCTCCCCATGCCCCCCCCATTTGCCAGTGAGGAGACAAGAAAGGGAAAGTGACCGCATGATTGGGCTATTTTTAGCCGTGGAGGTGGTCGGTAATGCATACCGGTATCGGTATATTTACTCATAATAATATTTATCTCCTATAAATAATTGATTTAAATTTTATTTTTTTACAAAGAATATTCAGTAAATGAGTGCATTAATTCTTGAAACTATCGACGGTTAATTACAGACGCTCAAGTGACGTCACTAGTGTTTACACTACACCAGCTGGTAGCATTTGATGCCATTACTTGAAGTGAATTGGCCTTATTTTAAGTAACTAACTATAAATAAATACAAAAATTAAAAAAAAAGATCAAAACTGAGAAATAATATACTGTATGTATGTTGTGTTGTCAAAGTAAGAGGAACAATTGAAACTGCAATTGTGTAAATGAGGCAGAAAGTCAGGTCAGCAACCTGGGACTTGGTCACAATTTTCGTGATGCCATATGACAGCAGGGTCTACCATTAGACAACACATTATGCTTCCAATATCTTCCCAGGCAGTAGTACCTCCCTGTTTGGTAGCTGCCTACTACCTACACAATTTCTAGTAATGTTAATTTGATACATGATAAATTAGACAAACTGAAAATAAACAGCAAATTTAATTACCAACACGCTTCCCATTGGCAGCTGTAAGAGGGGGAGATGGGCTATTTTTATAAATTAAAGAAAATAATTACAGTGTGTTTAATATATTACAGTATATTATAAATAAACAAATAATTCGGTAAATCTATTTCAAGTAAATGGAAAATAAGCAAACATGTTATTTACCAAGACGCGTCCCTCTGGCTCAGGGTGAGATGGAGGGTATAGCCCGTCTGAAGTCGCCAGTACCCTAATGCACCATAAATAATTCATTGAACATTCATTTTTTGTACATAGTATATATATATATATATATATATATATTTGTGTAATAAATGTATGTAGTAAGTACATACCGGTAACCTTTTTCACTCAAATCCTAATGAAACACCACAATTAGAATACGGTGGTTGCTGTTGAACCACCTGTTGTATAAATAGTCGGAACACAGCCACACCACCGAGACGAGGGAACACTCCCACCACCGATCGTCTCGTGTGAAGCAAGCGTATAAATGAAAGAAAATACTTGCAGTGTGTTTAATATGTTACAGTATATTATAGATAAATAAATAAATAAACAAATAAATCGGTAAATCCATTTCAAGTAAATGGAAAAATTTTACTCGATACCGACATTAGTTCCAGTTACCGGTAAATAGCAGACGCTTCAGTGACGTCACTAGTGTTTACACTACACCAGCGGGTATAATTTGATGACATTACTTGAAGTGAATTGGCCTTATTTTAAAAAATCAAGGATGGTTGGTAAAGGACTACTGAGTCAGTGGGTAAGTGTCACATTTGGGGTACTGGTCTTATACAGCAAATAGAGCTCAAAAGCTACTTTTTAAATGGAAATTTGGGGGGGGGGGGCGTCTTATGCACCCCGCCGCCTTATAGGCCGTGATATACGGTAGTGATGCCAGCAATTTCTGTGTAGGCGCTTCCCTTAATCAGGTACAAGAAGATGGCTCTTTGCGACCAGTGGGTTATTTTTCTATAAAGTTAAAGCCGGCAGAAACTCGTTATTCCACCACCGATAAAGAGGTGTTAGGCATTGTGTTAGCGTGCAGGTTCTTCCATCATTTTCTTTGGGGTACGCATTTTACAATTAAGACAGATCACCATCCTCTAACCTCCGTCTTTAGAAAGAAAACCAAAAGTCAGCGAATGAACCGTTGGATCTTAGAAATGAGAGATTACGCTTATAACATTGAATACAAACCCGGTAGAGCTAATGTAGTAGCTGATGCATTAAGTCGACCAGTCAGAACCTTGAGAAAAGTCATTTAAGACCATGTTGCTTCTCAATTTCCCACACAAGAAGGTTTCACACAGGCAGAATTTGGTAAGGAACAACAAAAAGAACCAAGGTGGCAAGAGTTAAAACAGTATTTAGCAGGAGGTAAAGTTCCACAACATAAGTACCCAAAGGCCACTGTTGATAGTTTTGAAGTAATAAATGGAGTATTGTATCTAGTAAAAGAACAACTTGATAAAGCATTGAAGTATTGTCTCGTAATCCCTCAACATTTACGTAAAGTCGCATTAGAGTTGGCGCATGACAATGCCACCTCAGGTCATTTAGGACGGTGGAAGACCATCACCCGAGTGGCAAATTTGTTTTATTGGCCTAACTACCGTAAAGATTGTGTTGATTATGTAGCATCATGCGAGATGTGTCAAAGGTTCAAGGGAACTAAGGGACTTACGCAACTTTGGCAAGAATTACCAGTAGTAACCAAACCACTAGAACGAGTTTCGGTAGATTTGACTGACATGCATTCAGGGATCAGTGATTACCGATATGTGTTAACGATTATAGATCATTATTCAAGGTTTGTTAACTTCTATCCCTTGCGCACGAAGACCACGCAAGAAGTAACCCGTGAATTTGAGAAATTTGTTAATGTCTTCGGTAGTCCTAAAGTAGTGATTGCGGACAATGGAGGAGAATTTACTGCTGCACAGTTCAGGGAGCTCTGTTGATTAACTAACATTAAGGTGTATTTTACCTTGCCTTACCACCCCCGAGGTAACAGTATCACGGAGAGAATGCACCGAACTTTTAAAAACATTTTGTCAATCATGTGTGAAGATAACCCGCGTCGCTGGCCACGATTCTTGGGTCCGACCCAATATGCGTTGAACACTTCTGTTCACACAACGACTGGAGTGCAGCCACACTTCGCGTTCTTCTCCCGGCATGCACAGAGACAAGTGGGCATTGAGTTACCAATAATAGAAAACGAAAGTACTGAAGGGTTGAGAGAAGCTCACAGAGTAATTAAAGAAACTTCTGAACGAATGTCTAGAGAATTCCGGAATGTAGCAAACCGAGATAGAGTCAATCAGACAGTACAGCTAGGGGAAACTGTTTGGGTGAGAGATGAAGCTCCTATCCCAGGTACCAGTAGGAAATTAAATGCTGAGTGGAAGGGCCCGTATACAGTAACTGAGGTCATACACAATGGTGCAGTGTATGGGTTAACCCACCTTTCAGATGAGACAGACGTAATTTGACGAGCAGCAGAAAAGGTAAAAAGATGTATCAACAGAGATATGTTCGTCCATGTAAATGACATCCAGGTTCCCCCTAATGATTCTTCCTCAGAATCAGAGCCTGATGAGAGAGATGCTATACGGGATGAGGAGAGAACAGTAGTTGCTCCTGCTCCCCGATTTCCCGTAAGGACGAGAAAACCAGTGGTGAGACTGGATCTTTAAAAAGCAGGGGGCTTTTTAAGTGACCCTCATTGGTTGATAGTGAAGTGTGCAATCAGTTATAAGTAACTTGTGGTAAAGGGAGAGGTAAAGAATTGATGATTTTTTTTTATTTTTTTTTTTGAAATTTTTTTTACAGAGGAATGGTCAATTTGCAGTAAAAGACAGAGATTGGAAGATGTATTGGCAGTTATGCAATCATCTGAAGGGTATCTGTTACTAGTTTGAGTAAAGATACCAGTGGTGAATTCTCAAGTTCCGGTTGGTAAGTCCTACGTAGGCTGGGTGTTGTTGGTATATAGGTGTAGAGTTCGTGACTTTAAGGGAGTAGTCGGGCATAGAAATATGGTGCTATTACTTCTACATGGCAAATGCCATAAGTACAGACAGTTTTTGGTTTGGTGGTGTTCTCATGAGGACCGTTTCGTTAGCATTGGATTCTTGGGAATACCCGCTCGTTCGGAGTCCCTTGAATGGTGCTGCCTCTCGCGAGTGCGACATGACTCTTTAGATTAAGGGCAAACAATTCATTCCTTCGACTTGATGGGGTCTGTTCCTCTATGTCCTAGCTTGAGAAATCTATGTTAAATCTCAGTATGTCCTGTAAGCATTTGACCAATCGCATAAAAGAAACTTTCATGATCTATGAACATTGAAATTTGAGTTCTATAAGAAAATTTTGAGTGTGCACTTTATATACCGATGTGAGGGTGTATTTTGTGACATGTAACACCATTTATTATTATATGATATGATATGATGTATCTACCCCACTCAGTATTATTATATGATGATGTATCTACCGTAACCCCATTCAGTATTATTATGACATGATGTACCTAACCCCATGTGCTATTATTTTTGGTGCTATTATGTTATATGTATCCCAATATATTTTTTTATGAAGGAGTGTCACATTCTAGTTGTATGTTAACAGATTTCCAATTCTTTTGCCCAATTCTGACCACCGGTAGGGAATTATTTTTCTATTTTTATTGATATAATATGTGCAATGTTTTGTATGAGGATTTATACTTTATATTAATTATTTAACGGGTATGTCACTACCTAGGTGTTTTCTGAACGTTACCACATAATATAAATCTTGGGGAAGGGGGAAGCTTTGTCATGATCGTGATGACAGCTAACCTGAAAACCTTAAGGATTCATATTACGCTCAAACGTCCACATAACCTTCCGAGTCCCCCAGTGGAAACATCCCCCGTTTTCTCCGTTTCCCCGTCTTTGTCTTAAGGGAACTTTGAATATAATCCGTGGATTTCGTAGCAGACGCTGTGTGTTGGGACCTGTTGCCATCCAACCCTTTGTAATCAATTTAATTTTGCTTTTGATAGCTGAGTCAGAGCATTGTTAGTGAGGATAATAGTAGGGAATGAAACTGAGTTCATAGTCTCAGTTTCAACGTCAGAGTGTACAGTAAATTAATTCATCGGAATAGAAGTAAGTGGACTCCCTGGCCTATTTTGAGTGAAGTGGGTGCCGCGGGCATTTCTACGGTTAGTAAGTGCCCGTCCCTTCATCCATACAGGTAGGCCACTCCACTCTGTGTTGTAATTCGCCCTTCTTTAAGTGATTTGACCCAATTAACAGTTGATTGTGCAAGTGTTACAGTAACGTAGTTGATATGCTCTGAGTGAAGTCATATTTACGTCTTTAACGTCCCCTGAAATGTGATGTCGTTGTCACAGTTAGTAAGTGCCCGTCCCTTCATCCATACAGGTCCCTAACGCAGCCTAGGCCGTGTCTGTAGCGTGGATGTTGTATCCACTATGTCTGGGGAGATGTCCGAGGTCCAGTAGGATCAGTTACCTTCTTGAGTCCCGGCCGTCAGACACTTCAGACTACCTATGACCCCCATAGCTGGCTCGTCTGGCCCTAACGCTCGGCCTGCGAGGTGACCCCGGATCACCAAGCCACACACCACTACCAGCCCCCATCATTGGTGGATGAGTGTCTAACTCAGTAGGGCTATTTATGTGGTGGGATTAATCCACTGGGATCTCCAGAGTTCGTCGGAAAGTATCTCATGGTGGCTGGACCCCATGGCTGTTGCTTGGGTATCACTCCTGACGACTGAGTGTTGTAGTGGCAGTTGCCCTGGTCTTTATGGTGCTAAGTGACTATAAGAGTTATGTGTTATTGAGTATGTCCACCCAGTAGGGTTGAAAGTGTTATTGAGTATGTCCACCCGGTAGGGTTGGAAGTGTTATTGAGTATGTCCACCCAGTAGGGTTGGAAGTGTTATTGAGTATGTCCACCCAGTAGGGTTGGAAGTGTTATTGAGTATGTCCACCCAGTAGTGGTGTGAGTAGGTTGAGCCTCAGGGCCTAGTACTAGATTTCGTCTGTTGGTACATATAAATTCTTTCTCCTAATTTCATATTAATGTTTAAATAAATTTTGTATTTGTATATTGTGTCTATTATTTACCTACAGTATTTACCGTTATTTCTTCCCTATTACTTGATACTATCATTACATCTACCCACGAGCCTCCTCTCGTCACGCTACCAATGGTAATGAGTATGAGAGTAAAAGGAATTGTTACTGACACACAGGCCCTTATAAAGTGGTGGCAGCTCAGGCCCTCATAACATCACACGTATATTTTACCTAAACTGTGCCTGAATGAATATATTCTTGGAAATAAATAGTAGTTTTGCTGAAATGTGATGTATTTCAATGTAAAATAGGATAAAATACATGACGAAAACAAAAGACTTTACCTAAGCTTCCGATGTTCTTGAGATGTTATTCGTTTTTTTTAGTAGTTTTCGGTTAAAATACTGTTATATTACAATGATATTCTATTCATACTGTGCTTGATATAATACATTCACGGAAATGTAATATTTTTGCTGAAATTACGTACGTTTTACAGTGGAAAGTGGGATAAAATCGTGACGAATACAATGACTGAAATATAATGCAATATTAACCCCTAAATCGGTTAATTCGGACAATCGGCTAAAACGGACACCCTTCCCACCCTATTAGTCCGAATTAACATGGGTCGACTGTATTTTGTTCAGTTAGCATCTTGTACCTTAGTTAGGTAACTCTTCTTGGTTATATATATATTCATCCTTGGGCAGTCGTTTTCTTAAAGTAGCCAATGCTGAAATGCCAAACTCTGGGTTAAAATTTGTCTTTTGATCATGTTAAGCAGAAGACTTGTTTAAATTAACATACAGTATTTAGATATTTGCTGTTCTTATATACAACTTTTCCTAATAGTACTGGCATGTGTTTATCTAACAATGGTATTTAAAAAGATTATTGCTACTAGAATGACATTAATTTTGTGGACATGAATATAGAGTTTTATGTAAATACTGTGTACAGTACTGCTTACATTAGTACAGGTCCCTATAATCTTTTGTGACTCTTATTACAGCTGCATAACGTTCACACTCACCGCACTAAGGGAGTATCTAAGTTTTCTATTGGATAATGTGACAGTAAACACTCTGAAGGGGTAATTTGTATGTTGTATTATACCAGTGTCTGTGTATATACTGTAATGTTAAGTGTGTAATGATAGTATTAAGGTCAGTTATTTTGTATGGAGAAGAAGAGACCTTAATTTATGGGAGAAGGTCAGTTATGTTTGTGTAGTGCAGTGATCTTAATTGCTTGGGGAAGGTCAACTATTTTTGTATTGTCACAGAGTGCAGTATTTTTAATATGTTTAAAATACATTAATTAAAACTACTGGTTGGTGTTTCACCCTTCCTTTCGCCCTCAACTTTGATTAATGAAAAACACAAACTCACACTGCTAGACTAAACTCACGCTGCTAGACTAAACTCACACTGCTAGACTAAACACACACTGCTAGACTAAACTCACACTGCTAGACTAAACTCACTGCAAGACTAAACTCACACTGCTAGACTAAACTCACTGCAAGACTAAACTCACACTGCTAGACTAAACTCACACTGCTAGACCAAACTCACACTGCTTCTTTGCCAGCTCCCCAAAGAACAACTACACATACTGTCCTGCGGTCTGGTGGCAGCGACCCTAAGTTAAGAAGTAAACCCTAGTATTAAGTGACCAATTAAAGAGCAGTACAGTAGAAGTCCAAAAATCCGGACTGCTTGGGGATTGGGTCGGTCCGGATTTTCGGATTTTCCGGATTCTCAGGCAGTACATTTAAAAGTAAAATTTAAGGAGGAATAAAGAAGAGATGAACAGGTACATTTTGATAGTTTATTCATTAGCAAATAATGCATGCTTCATTTATCAAAACGAGCAGTTTTAAAGAAATATAAAGTCAACACTAGACAAAAATGTAAACAAACTGTCTAATACCATGACGAGTCTTGAAATTCCTAAGCCATCCATCACTAAATGCGCACTCTGATTCAATGTTCATTTGCTCCTTAAAAGACTTTGCTTTGGCAATAAGTATCGGCCCAGAAATTGCCATACCTTCTGATCGTTTTAACAAAAACCATTCGTGCAACATTTTATCAAGATTTTCTAATTTGGGCCAATGTAAACTTTTTCTTTCAGCAATTTTAATGTAAGGCTCAGAAGAAGCTGTGAATTCTAGAATTTTAATCTTTGCCTTTTTTATATCATAAATTGTAGACTTTCCAATGTTGTATGTTTCCATTAAAACAGCATTGCTCACATTACATTCTAGTTTCTTAATTATTTCAAGTTTGTCACTCAATTTCAATGTGTTCTTCTTTCTCTTCACACAACAAAGTTTATCTACTTTAGGGGCCATTATTATGGGCTTGTACTCTGTACATGGAAAGAGTAGGACTCAAAATTACATACGTTGTCACAGTTTGATTGCTTGTTTTAAAGTGTCGATCGTGTGGTCGTTTGTTGTCGCTGTGCAGCTGTGGCATTCACGCATGTACACATACACACAAAAGATTTATAGTGCCTCAAATTTTACATTTCAGTTCAAGCTAACTACAAAACTAACAAAATTAGCTACCTATAATTTACAATTACTTTTATTATTAGAATTATGTAAATTAATTTTTTAAAGCAACTCCATTCATTCACATAACCCACAAAAGCCCCCGCTAAATTTAAAAAGTTTGAGTTTTCGAAAAGTCCGGATTCTCGGGTGGTCCGGATTCCTGGCATCCGGATTTTTGGACTTTTACTGTATAACTGTATACACTTGGCCATGATGTGCCCCAAACATAAATATCTTACAGAATTAGATACAAGAATTTAAATTATTGCTGAATATTTTATTGCAACCCCAATATTATAGAATATGTGTCCAACAGGGCATGATAGTGAGAGGTACTCAAACACCCTTCTCATGTGTGTCTCAGGCCAACAGGACATGATAGTGAGAGGTACTCAAACATCCTTCTCATGTGTGTCTCAGGCCAACAGGACATGATAGTGAGAGGTACTCAAACACCCTTCTCATGTGTGTCTCAGGCCAACAGGACATGATAGTGAGAGGTACTCAAACACCCTTCTCATGTGTGTCTCAGGCCAACAGGACATGATAGTGAGAGGTACTCAAACACCCTTCTCATGTGTGTCTCAGGCCAACAGGACATGAACCCAGGACAACAATAAGGTACTCATCATTCAAGAAGGACTTAATCAATAATAATATAATTTGTAGTTGATCATTATTAACTTTAGATTTTACCTAATTATTTTTTTAATAATTATTGCTGAATATTATGTAGTTGAGACGAATAGTTACCGTTAATAATATTATTATGAATAGTTAAAATAGTGAGTTTATTGTGGTGTTATAAGCTTATATATAGTGTTATATATTAATAAAATATTAAAGAATAAACTTAAAATAGTTAAACACTGACTTAAGTTTAGTTTAACATTAATATATATCTATTAGCGGGAATCTAATCAATAATCAAACATTATAATTAAAGTTTAATTCATTTATATTATATGACATTTCTTAATAAAATACTTTTAATACAGTATTGATAATGAAAACTCGTAGTTACCGAAAGATAAGAGAGAGAATCGGACAAGGTGTAGCACGTAAACAACAATTAAGTGGCCGCCTTGTTTATTTTTTAAATTTGTTAGTAAATGTTAATTTGTGGGCCTTTCTCCCTCCCTCGTGGTAAGTTAACATTATGTATGTGTGTATGTATATATGGCCGTGTTAAGGTAATAACTAAGACTCGGAACAACTAACGTGGTCGTCTTGTTTATTTTTGTTAACTATGTAAATATTGTAGTAAAGTGCAGTGAAATAGTGGAGTGTAATGCAGTGCTTTAAAATGTTTGTATCTGACTATGTTATTCCGTCACACAAACATTGCACGAAAGTACATATTTCACACTACTGTATTTGGTTTACAATAACTTTATTGCAGTTTACAGATTTCAGGCTAATAGATTTGGCAGTTTCAATTTATTAACTGGGTTATGTACAGTCTGCGCGGAATGTTAGTTCGTGTGCTGAAAAAATATTGATATTTACGATTATGTTATATAAATAAAGTCAAGTAACCCTTACCACTTCAATTAATACTTTGTAGTGTTTCCTCTGCGCTTCAGACAGTCTTTTAGCCTTCGAGGAACACTGTCAGCAAGGTTTTGCAAGAGGTCAGGTGGCAAGTTAGCCCAGGTATCCTTGATGGCTGCCTCTAGAAGTGTAAGTAATAAGAGTGCGGAGGTCTTATTGCAACTATATCTTGCGCTAGTCAGGCCGCACCTCGATTATGCGGTTCAGTTCTGGTGCCCCTATTACAGAATGGATATAAATTCACTAGAGTCGGTGCAGCAAAGAATGACAAAAATGATTCCAGGACTTAGAAACCTTCCATATCAGGATAGGTTAAAGAAACTTAACTTGCATTCCCTAGAAAGACGAAGAGTGCGGGGAGATATGATAGAAGTATTTAAGTGGGTGAAAGGAATCAATAAAGGGGATATAGATAAAGTTCTTATAATATCCGAGCAGGGTAGGACTCGTAGCAACGGATTCAAGTTGGATAAGTTTAGGTTTAGGAGAGAAATAGGAAGAAACTGGCTCACAAATAGGGTGGTGGACGAGTGGAACAAGCTTAGCAACTTTGTAGTAAGTGCGGGAACTCTGGAAAGTTTCAAAAGGAGGCTAGATAGATTCATGGATGATAGAGAGTGGTAGTAACTCTCGACAGGAGCTGCCATGCACAGGCCAACCGGCCTATTGCAGACTCCTTATTTTCTTATGTTCTTATGTTCTCTAGCTTCGGGATTGATGATGTGTCAGCGTCGCACAGACGACGCTTAACAATTTTCTGTTGGGTTAAGATCTGGGCTACTGCCAGGCCAGTCATTAAGGAAAGGTACCTCACAGTCTTTGAGCCACTGTATGACACTTTTAGCAGTGTGGCATGGGGCACCGTCCTGCATGAAAAGGCTTGCCTTGGCTTTATCAAATGATTCAGGTAAGAAATCACTGAGCAGTTCAAGACAGTTGTACTGATTCATCATCTGGTTCTTAGGGAGGATTACTAGTTCACCAACACCATAATACGTAAAGGAAGCCCAAACCATAAGCGAGGCAGGGTGCTTAACAGTCTTCACTGTGGTGTACTGTGGGAGGTGCGGGTCTGAGTTGGGGGGGGGGGGGGGGCGGTACACCCTCTCTCCATTACTCCCAGTCACAGAAAACGTAGCCTCATCCGACCATAATACACTCCTCCATGTCTCTATATCCCACACTTCATATTTCTTGCAAAATTTCACTCTATTTTCCTTCTGTCTCTTTGTCAACAGAGGTTTACGGCGGGCACGAAAGCTCTTAAATCCCAGGTCATCGTGCAGGGCTTGTTGAACACAACGTAACGAGACGTGACTCAAAAGACTGGGGTTTCTCTCTTTCACTTCACGTGCTGTGAGTGAGGGATTGGACCGAACTTGTCGAGAAATAACCATAAGTGTCCGTGGAGTCAATAATTTAGGCCTACCAGACTTAGGTAATGGAGCTGGTAACTCGTCCTCTCCAAGGTCACGGAAACGTTTGACAAGATTTTGAACAACTCGTAATGCCACACCAGTCTGAGCCGATATTTCTCTCAGTACATGGTTCGCTTTGTACAATGCAATCACTGCTGCAATATCGTCTCTTGTAGTAACCCTCCTGGACATCTCTGATGGCCACTATGTCGGGTTAATGCACCTTAAGCTAGACAAAACATGGCCACCTGGCGCGGGAACCCGCACAAAAAACCTTTCCCTCACAGCTGCCAGAGGCGCACTGACTACAAGCCGTGACGTGTTCTCAGTTGCCAAATGTCAGCACTTGCCAACAAACCAAGCGTTTTGACATCTCCCATCCCAGGACAGGCTTCACAACATATGATCTTATTTTTGCGAGAACTTAGTTCGTCGGTCCTATCGCGACTTAACATTCCACGCAGACTGTACAGTAAATGTTTAAAATTTAATTTTTTTCTCAAAAGCCATTAATTTGCACCAGAAATATAGGTCAGATTTAACGACTGACCCGTGGCCGATTTTTCAAAGAAAACTATTATTAAAACATAGCAATTTCACTGTGTTATATAGTGGACACTGTAGTAGTTTGTGAAAATGTATTAAAAAGTGGTTATTTCTAAAGTAAACTTAACCTAACCTCCCCAAGTTTTTTATAGTAAATATAATATTTTGTTTGTTACAGGAGGAAATGTTACAACAAAACTTTGGGAAATTGAACTGATCCATAACAGATGAAAATGACAACTGGAGCATGGAACAAGAGCTCCTACCAGCCTCACCATTGCCACCGCCACAGCAGCACCACCACCTATGGCAAGGTAGGAACAGCTCTCATGGCCTATACAGGAAATCTTTGTGTCTGTCAAACTCTTCAGCCAAGTTGTTGTAACTGTGCTGCTGTTAGTCATTTATCTTCCTTTTTGTATCTTTCTATATATTTAGCAGTCAGTGGTTCCCATCCTGGCGACCATGGGGGTAATTTGAACCATGTGAGTTCATAATAAAAGTAAACAAGGCTTGACCCTCCTAGCAGAGTGCCAGAGTTTAAACCAGGGGTCTACAGTATTTGTGGTCGGCAGTATAGCATCCAAAATATGTGATGAGTGGCCGGCTAAGTTGATAAAGTAAGATAAGGATGTTGGAACATTTTGTTGGTCCATTTTTATAGATATACGTATATCACACACAAATATATATATTGACTAATAACTGGCAGGGCTGAGGTAAACACTGTTGGTTTTTCTTTATTGTAGAAAAATATAGTTCCACAGGTCGAGTTCAGTTGAGAATATATTATACCTTCTCTACTGTGTACGTACACAGGAGAACACTTTAGTGAGGTGTTCTCTGGGTAACAAAAAATATGAGTCTCTGTCATGAGAGAGAGGGAGTAGCAGGCCAGGTCTGTTATGACTTGGTTGAGCTCGTCTGCCCTCTAGAGTGTGAGAAAGGCAACACGTCACATGTACTGTTGTGCCAACATGAGCTGACCTCAGCCTGACCTCGCTCGCTCCCCGAATACAACCTCAGCCATGTATAATGTCAACAGCTGAGGCAAAGTTGAATAACTTGGTGAATAATTTGGTATTATACATTTGGGTAAATATTTATATAAGGCAATTGGTGCTGTTACACCCTCCACACCCAGCTGGATGGTGCTCACTGTGCACGCCATGCTCCCCCACCCACAACTTCTTGGACCCCCCCCCCCCCCCTTTTGATATTCCTGGATCTGCCACTGAGCTGTAGCTCTTGGATCTACAGGTTAATATCCTGAAACTTATTAACAAAACCTCAATAGTCATTATTAGACTTTGGAGAAAATTAACATGAATCAGGTAACACAGTAGACTTGTGTAAAGAGCAAGTGCTGGTACTCCTCAACTTACGACCACCCTGACATATGACCGCCGCAGTCGTACAATTTTTTTTCAAATTACGTATTTTCGAGTCCCAAAGTTAGTGATTGTGCTGTGTACTGACAAAATTTTCGTTTGTAATTCTCCTTAAAATGGCTGGCAAGCTTAAAAGTGAGAGTTCTCGTGGTGCTGAGAAGAAAAAGAGACACCCAGAAATTTATGTAAATCTACCCAAAAATACAGTTGAAAAAATTGTAGATTATTAAAATGTACTATGTACTAAAAATTTTATCTCTTGTGCAAAATATATGACATTTATATTCAATTTAATCACTATCTTATAAGAATTCCAGCAATGTAAATTATTATATTTTCCCTGGTCACTTCTATGACATTTTATAAGCAAAAACATAAAGGACATAAATAAATACAAAAAAATACTTCACTAGACCTTCGGTGCCAACTGTCAAACATGTCACTGTCCCCCCCCCCCCTTCCTCCCTCCCTCCCAGCCAGGGTTTGGTGGTGTTAGGCATACAGTTTTTATCTTATATAATATCACAGACTAAAGTTAGGAGAATATAATTTGCATTGCTGGAATCCTTGCAAGACAGCGAATAATTTTAATATAAACGTCATATATTTTGCACAAGAGATAAAAATTAATCACCTGTATCACAATACAGTAGTGATTTAAGAGTTCTAGTGAATATGTATGTATATATACAGTGATTTAAGGGCAATTTAGGGGATTTTTAGGAGTGTTTCTGACTTTATGTATACAGTATTTTGGCTTTACTTTGTATGTATCTTTTCTGTGAGTTGGAACTGTTAGGTTCTGAATAATAAGTTCTATATACAGGAGAGAACACAAACACCTGTATAGTTTTGTAGGTTCGGTTTACTGGATAAGAGTATGTACACAAAGGAGAGCAGCGGTCTCCCTTGGCTAGGCTCCTTGTCAACTGCTATAGGCGACGTATGGCAAGTGATACATTAGCAGCTTCCATACGTCGCCAGGCACATTAATTAAGCGTGTGGGATATGGTAATAACATTGCCACACGCTGCTAGCTAGGCTGAATAAATAATACATAAATGGAGCACATACATAATATACATACATGATATATAATCCAGCATACATAATATACATACACCTCCCTCCCCCCTATACGCTCATAGCAAAGTCTTGAGCGGACCTTTTCTTTTGGATCCGTTCTGAGCATCGAGGGACTTCATCACTGGGAAGGGTATGGGACTCAATACTGGTGGCGGGGCCAGCAGAAGGCATTGTTACGGGTCGGAGAAAACGGCGGTTCCTCCACCACACACGACCACTGGGTAACCGCACCTGGTAGTCCCGTGACCTGCCGAGACCCATAACTACGCCTACTTTGTCCCAACGTAGGGAGGTCGGGTCCTGAACACGGACTTGGGTGCCGACACTCAACCTGGGGAGAGAACGGGCGTGGTCATTGTAGCGGGCGACGACGTCCTGAACACGTTCGGCGGCTCGGCGATCACAATCCTCTGTCTTGGCCTGCCACTCCTTGGAGAAGGATTGAGGGTGAGCAGGGACACAAGAACGAAGGGGGCGTCCATACAAAACCTGGGCAGGGGAGCATCCGGTGTAGTTAGGTGTGTTGCGGAGTTCAAGAAGACCCCTGTCGAAGGCCTCGCAGTCAATGTTCCCAGAAGGGGCCACCTTAAGGATGAGGTGCTTCAGGGATTTGACAGCAGCCTCAGCGTGGCCGTTGGACTGCGGGTAATGGGGCGATGACAACACATGCCGGACTCCCCATCGGTCAAGGAACACAGCAAAGTCCCGGCTTGTGAACTGAGGCCCTCCGTTGGTTCGCAGGCGTACGGGAACGCCCACGTCACGGAAGTAGTGGCGGAACTTGCTGATGGTGGCGGCAGACGTCGTGTCATTACCGCACTTGATGACAACCGGCCAACCAGAGAGACGGTCGACGATAACGAGGAAGGACTTTCCTGACACACAGAAAAAGTCGGCCGACACAGACTCAAAGGGGCGGGTGGGGTTGTCGTCACTCATAAAGGATTCCTGCTGCTGGCTGGGTTGTAATACGCGGCGGGGCTTACACACCTGGACAGCATTGGAGATGTCGGGGTCGATGCCAGGCCGGAACACAGTCTGTCTTGCACGCCGTTTGGTGGCCTCGGCTCCACAGTGACTGTCGTGGAGGCGAGCCAAGGCGTGGAGACTTGAAGCAGCAGGGACAACTACCGAAGGAGGGGTGTCACTGGCCAGAGGTAGGGGTAGGGCAGCAGCAGGGTAGTTGCTGCTCCCTTCGTGCACCCTGTTGGCGTGTTTTACCTCGAGAATCGGTGTTGGGAAGTCCTGGGAGATGATGGCCAACTCTTGGCAATGTCTGTAGGACAGCAAAGGAGTCGGGACGCCATTATGCACATCAATCCAGGCTTGACACGACCTGTTGCCAAAGGTGACGTGTGCATAGAGTGAACCTAGGGCCGGGGTCATCTGTGAACCATCTGCCATAAAGCGGAGATCCTTGGGGGGCGGTCCTAGATCACTTGGAGAGAGCCCCAAGCATTGCAAATGCTGGGGACCGATGACTGTAGCATCAGCGCCGGTGTCGGGCAACATCTGAAGACGGGATGACACACCGCCGTAGGTCACGATGACACTGATGTACTGGGGGACTTTGGTCCTGGGACGCTGGGGGGAGCACACATTCCTAATGTGGCTCGAGCGTTGTCAAGAGTCGTCGTACCTCTGATTGGAAGACTGTGGGCGGCCCTCTCTGGTGGAGGGGGGCTGAAGCTTCCGCTGACGCGGTCCCTTGGGTATGTTGGAAGGGCAACACTTGTCATAGTGGCCCAGACGACCACACACATTGCACTGGACGCGTTTGGCTGGGCACCGTACTGTGAGTGACCAGTGGCCCTTACGGTCACAACTGTTGCAGGTAGACTGAGCAGCTGGACACACCTGTGTTCCGTGCTGCTTACCACAGTTGTTGCAAAATAAACCGGGCGTGGACGTGGTGGGCGAAGGCGTAGGAACAGACTTCTTGTCCTTCTTGTACCGGGACACAGCGCGTACAGCTGTAGGGGGAGCATGGATGGCAGAGGTGGCACACCTGGCAGCCTCATAGGAGCGACATATCGTCAACACATCCTTAAGAGAAGAGGAAGAGTCGAGGGAGGTGAGGCGTTGGACAAGTTCCTCGTCCTTAACACCCATCAGGATCACCTGCCTCAACTGGGTCTCCTCGCACTGCTGGTGGTGGCCTGGACATATATCTACCTCTTCCGAGGCTCTCTTAAGACGCACGTAAAAGGCGTCAAAAGACTCACCCTCCAACTGTCTGCAGCTAAACAATTCCCTCCTGCGCAGAGCTTCATTCTGCTGTCCTTTGATGTGCCGTTGTAGAACGTCCAGTACCTCCTCTACAGACAGCAAAGAGGTTGGGGGTACCTGCAACGTATGTTCCAAGACACGCTGAATTTCCAAGGACAGGCACATACGCAGCTGGATGAGTTGTTTAGGCTGTGACAAACTCTGGAGATCCACCATTGTAGAATAATCAGTCCACCGTCGCCGCCATTCACGAAAAGTCTGGAAATTCACATCAGGCTTCAAGATGGGCGGTGTTTGAGCTGCTGCTTTAGGTGGGGCTGGGGGGTGTGAAGGAAGCATGGATGGGGTATCTGAACCAGTCAGTACCGAGGCAGTGTTAGAGCCAGGGGCTTGGTTAACAGTGAGGCGAGATATCAAGGCTTCAAACCGTTCACTGTCTTCCAATCTCCGTTGGTTGTCTCGTTCTGCCTCTGCTTGCCTTCTGTGCTCATCCGCCAAACGTCTGTGGGCTTCATCCTCGCGTTTCTCATCTCTCATAAACTTCAGTAAAGCAATTATCTCTGGAGACAACGCTGAATATTGAGGTGAGGGACTGCGCGATGTGGGGGCTGGAGCGTCGTGGCCGGCCTGGTCATCCATCTCTGCGGGGCTATCCCCCGCCTGGCTCATCCAGACGCTGGGTCCACGGCTACGTAAGGCGTGAGACATAACTACTTCCTCTGTGTACTATGTCTTAAATCAGTGTTGACCGGTCAGCCCGTCGTATCAACAAGATTTCAGACAAAAAATTAATTAAATACACAGATAAGTAGGTTATATATATAAAATATATATAAGGAAGCCGCGCGGTCAGCGAGTGTTAGTACGTGTATGTGTGTGAGTGTGTCCCGGGCCGGCAAAGCGTCTCGCCCCAGCTGTGAGGGGGGGGGGGTGGAGGCGGCGCTGTGAGGGGGTGGAGGGAGAGGCGCGGCGACTCCCAGTCAGCCCAGTACCCTCAGGACGCGGTCAGAGACGGGTGCACTGAACTCTCCTTACAAATGCCCAGAACGTGCAGTATACCTTGGGAATCCTTTAGAACAAGGTCACACATGAATGGCACGAACACACAATGCGCTAAACACTTCACAGAAAATCACTGTCACTGACACTGCTCAAAGTTGCTGAGATTCTTCGAGGAGAGATGACGCGCGGGAGTTGACCCAAGCGAGAGAGGAGTCCGTACGCCGGCTTCCCCACAAACTTTGCACTATCACTCGTAATTATCCAGTAAGATCGGATCACTGCGCCATGTTAGGTTCTGAATAATAAGTTCTATATACAGGAGAGAACACAAACACCTGTATAGTTTTGTAGGTTCGGTTTACTGGATAAGAGTATGTACACAAAGGAGAGCAGCGGTCTCCCTTGGCTAGGCTCCTTGTCAACTGCTATAGGCGACGTATGGCAAGTGATACATTAGCAGCTTCCATACGTCGCCAGGCACATTAATTAAGCGTGTGGGATATGGTAATAACATTGCCACACGCTGCTAGCTAGGCTGAATAAATAATACATAAATGGAGCACATACATAATATACATACATGATATATAATCCAGCATACATAATATACATACAGGAACCATTTGGACCACCGTATTATTTTAGCATTTTCGACATGACCAATTCGACTTACGACCTGGTCGTCGGTCCTTAACCCGGTCATAAGTCGGGGACTGACTGTACTGTACTGTACTGTACTGTACTGTACTGTCCTGTACTGTACCACTTAAAGCTCACTAACAATCATAAAAAAAGACAATTGTTGTACAGTAGCAGCTTTTACTGAATTTGGACCAGATTTCACAAAATTTGCAGAGAATATTGTATTCTGTCTAATTAAATGCACATTGTAGTAACTATTTCCTCTGTTTTGTTCAATGTGAAACATAATTTTATGCTGTATTAGTATTTATTACCACCCATTGGGATACTCACACAAAATTTCCATATACCTTTACTTTTATCCTCTTCGCCACTGATCGGCTCGTTAGCCGCTTGGGCGATCGATCACTTCTCTGATTACTTTTCCTTTGCATTTATCCTCTTCACCAAAAGATCGGCTCTGTCACGCACGGTTGGCAAATACTGGGCATGCACCGGCTCCTGAATGTACCTGAACCCGCTCCAGTGTTGGTCAAGTCTTGTCTTGAAAGAGCTCACACTCGGTGCCGTCACAACACTCCCTGGTAGATTGTTCCAAGAGTTTACAACCCTCACTCCAAAAAAGTTTGCCCTCACAGTTTTTTGGACTTGCAGCTTCTTCAATCTTGAGCTGTGACCCCTTGTGGGGTGAGTGTCCGCCAGCCCCAAGTAAGGACACTCGACTGAGTAGTGCCTCTTGAGATGCTTATACACCTCAATTAGGTCACCCCTTGCCCGTCTGTAGAATAAGCTGGGCAAGTTCAGGCACTCCAATCTCTCAGGGTAGCTGAGGTGCCGAAGTGCAGGCACCAGTCTGGTGGCCCTCCTTTAAACATTTTCAACCAACTGACAGTCCCTAGCATATCTCGGGGACCAGACGGGGTGACAGTACTCCAGAAGGGGAAGCACTTCACTCTTGAAGATTGTTACGAGGGACGGACCGTCTAGATATATGAACGACCTTCTTAAAAGACCCAATAATTTATTTGCCTGGTTTACCTTCTACTGTAGTACCATTACTGAACTTACCTGAATACAGTACGTACTGATACAGTATATAATTTAGTTCTATTTTTCTTAATGCCCAATTTTAAGTTTAATTTTTGTAAATTTAATACATATTGCATAACTACACTGTGTGATGGCTGATTTGTTGTTTACAATGTGGCTAATTAGTGTATAAAGGTTGTTAACCCCTGGTTTAAACCATCTGAGCTAATGATGCCTGACAGAGTTTTGGGTGGCAATGGGCCGCTACTTTATTGTCAACAAACTGGTTATCCCGGTGCTTCTGCCATTGTCGTCTACCTGTCTCTGTGAAGCAGTTATTTTCACGCTGTTGAGCATCAAATAGAAACAGCGCTAGTGACTCCTTGTGGAAGATGGCCTCCTCTGTGCCCTGACTAAACCACTGATGCCACAACTGGTGACAAAAACAATCTCATCCAACCCACTGAATTTTAATTAACTTTTTGAATGTTATTTTTGCATGTGCTTAAATTATACGCACATGCACAGCGTCCATAGTTTTGATTACCCGAGTTGTTGTTGTTGAGTTGAGTTTATTTATGTGAGATTATAATACACACCATTTACTGCAGACACAACAGAGGTTCACATACACTATCCATGACTTGGAATCTTTTATTGTGTGGCAGTTCTGTTTTATGTAGCTACTGGTACTATATATACCACTAATAATAATAAAGTATCATATCCAACTGCTCATTCCAGTGACGTTTAGTTTGTTTCATCGAAGAAAGATTTAGACTTGGGCAACAGTAGTTATCACATCTTGTCTGGGGTTCACAGAATGGAAGAGGTTGGGAACCACTGAAATTGCTTATGTTTGTCTGTATTTTTGTGCCTTTCAGTATATCTATCAACTTGTCTGTCTATTAATTATCTACCAATATCTATTTATCAATACCTGTCTCGGTCAGTTTTATCTATATTTGTCAATCTATTTATCAATAAGTACAGTGACCCCTCGTTTAACGAACACCTCGGTTAACGTAATTTCAATTAACGAACTGCCTTCCATAAGGATCTTCAATTCGGTTAACGAAAAAAAATTCGGTTAACGAAGTTCTTACGAACCGACCTCAACATGTTTTCGCTTGCACTGACCGGGCAACACAGCTTGAGTATCAGTCAGCCAATACATTAATCGGTTCTAGGGCTTAAATTCCTTACTATTTTAGTAAATATCAAGAAGTTTATACTATTCAATAATTTTAAAAGTTTAATATTAAATTTTTTAGTCATTTTAACAATTATTGAACATAATTGAAGGTAAAGTGACTAGTTTAATGCGTGGCATCCAGCCTCTTAACACAGCAAACAGGCGTTAGTCTCTCTCTGTTTTCACTGGAGGTAACATCTTGCTTGAGACTCTCTTCAACTAAACGGTTTTTTTTGTGTTTCCAAGCAATTTATTGGTCATTTTGAAATATATTTTATATATTGACAATATATAATGCAGTGCAGTGTTGATTTAAAGAAAATAATCTTGAATTTCACCAGAGAGCTAAAATTTTATGGGTGAAATGGCACCATGGGGTGACTTCTCTTCCACCCAATGCCTTCTCTTCTTCCTTCTCCTCCAACCCCATTCTAAATCCCATCATCATCATCAACATCCAGGAGCCTTCTACATACACACCTCAAAGTAAGTGAACTTTTCTACCATTTTTGTTGAATTTAGGAAATTTTCGGTGAGCTGGAACCAATTACCCAAAAACCCATTGAAACAATGGTTTCGGTTAACGAACTACCTTCTGGAACGGATTGAGTTCGTTAACGGAGGGGTCACTGTATTTGTCAGTCTGTCAATCTATGTACTGTATGAACCACATCATTTATATAGAGTTGAATAAGTGTTAAAGAATTCTGTTTTTATGAGACATAAATTAGCTAGGTCAGCCTGTAGCACTGTATACTGTAGGATTTATTGGTGGATCCCAAGAATTAGTTTAGACTACAGTAATGGTCAGCCTCTAGCACTGTGTACTGCCCCTCCCTCTACCTCCCCCTGCCCCTCCCTCTACCTCCCCCTGTCCCTCCCTCTACCTCCCCCTGCCCCTCCCTCTACCTCCCCCTGTCCCTCCCTCTACCTCCCCCTGCCCCTCCCTCTACCTCCCCCTGCCCCTCCCTCTACCTCCCCCTGCCCCTCTACCTCCCCCTGCCCCTCCCTCTACCTCCCCCTGCCCCTCCCTCCTCCTGCCCCTCCCTCTACCTCCCCCTGCCCCTCGCTCTACCTTCCCCTGCCCCTCCCTCTACCTGCCCCTGCCCCTCCCTCTACCTCCCCCTGCCCCTCCCTCTACCTCCCCCTGCCCCTCGCTCTACCTCCCCCTGCCCCTCCCTCTACCTGCCCCTGCCCCTCCCTCTACCCCCTCTACCTTCCCCTGCCCCTCCCTCTACCTCCCCCTGCCCCTCCCTCTACCTCCCTCTACCTCCCCCTGCCCCTCCCTCTACCTGCCCCTCCCTCTACCTTCCCCTGCCCCTCCCTCTACCTTCCCCTGCCCCTCCCTCTACCTCCCCCTGCCCCTCCCTCTACCTTCCCCTGCCCCTCCCTCTACCTTCCCCTGCCCCTCCCTCTACCTTCCCCTGCCCCTCCCTCTACCTTCCCCTGCCCCTCCCTCTACCTCCCCCTGCCCCTCCCTCTACCTTCCCCTGCCCCTCCCTCTACCTTCCCCTGCCCCTCCCTCTACCTCCCCCTGCCCCTCCCTCTACCTTCCCCTGCCCCTCCCTCTACCTTCCCCTGCCCCTCCCTCTACCTTCCCCTGCCCCTCCCTCTACCTCCCCCTGCCCCTCCCTCTACCTTCCCCTGCCCCTCCCTCTACCTCCCCCTGCCCCTCCCTCCCCCTGCCCCTCCCTCTACCTCCCCTGCCCCTCCCTCTACCTCCCCTGCCCCTCCCTCTACCTCCCCCTGCCCCTCCCTCCTCCCTGCCCCTCCCTCTACCTCCCCCTGCCCCTCCCTCCTCCTGCCCCTCCCTCTACCTCCCCCTGCCCCTCCCTCTACCTCCCCCTGCCCCTCCCTCCCCTGCCCCTCCCTCTACCTCCCCCTGCCCCTCCCTCTACCTCCCCCTGCCCCTCCCTCTACCTGCCCCTCCCTCTACCTGCCCCTCCCTCTACCTCCCCCTGCCCCTCCCTCTACCTTCCCCTGCCCCTCCCTCTACCTTCCCCTGCCCCTCCCTCTACCTTCCCCTGCCCCTCCCTCTACCTCCCCCTGCCCCTCCCTCTACCTCCCCTGCCCCTCCCTCTACCTCCCCCTGCCCCTCCCTCTACCTCCCCCTGCCCCTCCCTCTACCTCCCCCTGCCCCTCCCTCTACCTCCCCTGCCCCTCCCTCTACCTCCCCCTCCCCCTGCCCCTCCCTCTACCTGCCCCTCCCTCTACCTCCCCCTGCCCCTCCCTCTACCTCCCCCTGCCCCTCCCTCTACCTCCCCTGCCCCTCCCTCTACCTCCCCCTGCCCCTCCCTCTACCTCCCCCTGCCCCTCCCTCTACCTCCCCCTGCCCCTCCCTCTACCTTCCCCTGCCCCTCCCTCTACCTCCCCCTGCCCCTCCCTCTACCTCCCCCTGCCCCTCCCTCTACCTCCCCTGCCCCTCCCTCTACCTCCCCCTGCCCCTCCCTCTACCTCCCCCTGCCCCTCCCTCTACCTCCCCCTGCCCCTCCCTCCTCCTGCCCCTCCCTCTACCTCCCCCTGCCCCTCCCTCTACCTCCCCCTGCCCCTCCCTCTACCTGCCCCTCCCTCTACCTCCCCCTGCCCCTCCCTCTACCTGCCCCTCCCTCTACCTCCCCCTGCCCCTCCCTCTACCTCCCCCTGCCCCTCCCTCTACCTCCCCCTGCCCCTCCCTCTACCTCCCTTGCCCCTCCCTCTACCTCCCCCTGCCCCTCCCTCTACCTCCCCTGCCCCTCCCTCTACCTCCCCCTGCCCCTCCCTCTACCTCCCCCTGCCCCTCCCTCTACCTGCCCCTCCCTCTACCTCCCCCTGCCCCTCCCTCTACCCTTGCCCCTCCCTCCCCCTGCCCCTCCCTCTACCTCCCCCTGCCCCTCCCTCTACCTCCCCCTGCCCCTCCCTCTACCTCCCCCTGCCCCTCCCTCTACCTTCCCCTGCCCCTCCCTCTACCTTCCCCTGCCCCTCCCTCTACCTCCCCCTGCCCCTCCCTCTACCTCCCCTGCCCCTCCCTCTACCTCCCCCTGCCCCTCCCTCTACCTCCCCCTGCCCCTCCCTCTACCTTCCCCTGCCCCTCCCTCTACCTCCCCCTGCCCCTCCCTCTACCTCCCCCTGCCCCTCCCTCTACCTCCCCTGCCCCTCCCTCTACCTCCCCCTGCCCCTCCCTCTACCTTCCCCTGCCCCTCCCTCTACCTCCCCCTGCCCCTCCCTCTACCTCCCCCTGCCCCTCCCTCTACCTCCCCCTGCCCCTCCCTCTACCTCCCCCTGCCCCTCCCTCTACCTCCCCCTGCCCCTCCCTCTACCTCCCCCTGCCCCTCCCTCTACCTCCCCCTGCCCCTCCCTCTACCTCCCCCTGCCCCTCCCTCCTCCTGCCCCTCCCTCTACCTCCCCTGCCCCTCCCTCTACCTCCCCTGCCCTCCGTCTACCTCCCCCTGCCCCTCCCTCTACCTCCACCTGCCCCTCTCTCTACCTCCCCTGCCCCTCCCTCTACCTCCCCTGCCCTCCCTCCTCCTGCCCCTCCCTCTACCTCCCCCTGCCCCTCCCTCTACCTCCCCCTGCCCCTCCCTCTACCTTTCCTGCCCCTCCCTCTACCTCCCCTGCCCCTCCCTCTACCTCCCCCTGCCCCTCCCTCTACCTCCCCCTGCCCCTCCCTCTACCTCCCCCTGCCCCTCCCTCTACCTCCCCTGCCCCTCCCTCTACCTTCCCCTGCCCCTCCCTCTACCTCCCCTGCCCCTCCCTCTACCTCCCCTGCCCCTCCCTCTACCTCCCCCTGCCCCTCCCTCTACCTCCCCTGCCCCTCCCTCTACCTCCCCCTGCCCCTCCCTCTACCTCCCCCTGCCCCTCCCTCTACCTCCCCTGCCCCTCCCTCTACCTCCCCTGCCCCTCCCTCTACCTTCCCCTGCCCCTCCCTCTACCTCCCCCTGCCCCTCCCTCTACCTCCCCTGCCCCTCCCTCTACCTCCCCCTGCCCCTCCCTCTACCTCCCCTGCCCCTCCCTCTACCTCCCCCTGCCCCTCCCTCTACCTCCCCCTGCCCCTCCCTCTACCTCCCCCTGCCCCTCCCTCTACCTCCCCCTGCCCCTCCCTCTACCTCCCCTGCCCCTCCCTCTACCTCCCCCTGCCCCTCCCTCTACCTTCCCCTGCCCCTCCCTCTACCTCCCCTGCCCCTCCCTCTACCTCCCCTGCCCCTCCCTCTACCTCCCCCTGCCCCTCCCTCTACCTCCCCCTGCCCCTCCCTCTACCTCCCCTGCCCCTCCCTCTACCTCCCCCTGCCCCTCCCTCTACCTCCCCCTGCCCCTCCCTCTACCTCCCCTGCCCCTCCCTCTACCTCCCCTGCCCCTCCCTCTACCTCCCCCTGCCCCTCCCTCTACCTCCCCTGCCCCTCCCTCTACCTCCCCTGCCCCTCCCTCTACCTTCCCCTGCCCCTCCCTCTACCTTCCCCTGCCCCTCCCTCTACCTCCCCTGCCCCTCCCTCTACCTCCCCCTGCCCCTCCCTCTACCTCCCCCTGCCCCTCCCTCTACCTCCCCCTGCCCCTCCCTCTACCTTCCCCTGCCCCTCCCTCTACCTTCCCCTGCCCCTCCCTCTACCTTCCCCTGCCCCTCCCTCTACCTCCCCCTGCCGCTCCCTCTACCTCCCCTGCCCCTCCCTCTACCTCCCCCTGCCCCTCCCTCTACCTTCCCCTGCCCCTCCCTCTACCTCCCCCTGCCCCTCCCTCTACCTTCCCCTGCCCCTCCCTCTACCTTCCCCTGCCCCTCCCTCTACCTTCCCCTGCCCCTCCCCCTACCTCCCCTGCCCCTCCCTCTACCTCCCCTGCCCCTCCCTCTACCTCCCCTGCCCTCCCTCTACCTGCCCCTCCCTCTACCTCCCCTGCCCCTCCCTCTACCTGCCCCTCCCTCTACCTTCCCCTGCCCCTCCCTCTACCTTCCCCTGCCCCTCCCTCTACCTTCCCCTGCCCCTCCCTCTACCTCCCCCTGCCCCTCCCTCTACCTCCCCCTGCCCCTCCCTCTACCTCCCCTGCCCCTCTCTCTACCTCCCCTGCCCCTCCCTCTACCTCCCCCTGCCCCTCCCTCTACCTTCCCCTGCCCCTCCCACTACCTCCCCTGCCCCTCCCTCTACCTCCCCTCCCTCTACCTCCCCTGCCCCTCCCTCTACCTCCCCCTGCCCCTCCCTCTACCTCCCCCTGCCCCTCCCTCTACCTCCCCCTGCCCCTCCCTCTACCTTCCCCTGCCCTCCCTCTACCTTCCCCTGCCCCTCCCTCTACCTCCCCCTGCCCCTCCCTCTACCTTCCCCTGCCCCTCCCTCTACCTCCCCCTCCCTCTACCTTCCCCTGCCCCTCCCTCTACCTTCCCCTGCCCCTCCCTCTACCTCCCCTGCCCCTCCCTCTACCTTCCCCTGCCCCTCCCTCTACCTCCCCTGCCCCTCCCTCTACCTCCCCCTGCCCCTCCCTCTACCTCCCCTGCCCCTCCCTCTACCTCCCCCTGCCCCTCCCTCTACCTTCCCCTGCCCCTCCCTCTACCTCCCCTGCCCCTCCCTCTACCTCCCCTGCCCCTCCCTCTACCTCCCCCTGCCCCTCCCTCTACCTCCCCCTGCCCCTCCCTCTACCTTCCCCTGCCCCTCCCTCAACCTGCCCCTCCCTCTACCTCCCCCTGCCCCTCCCTCTACCTTCCCCTGCCCCTCCCTCTACCTTCCCCTGCCCCTCCCTCTACCTCCCCCTGCCCCTCCCTCTACCTCCCCTGCCCCTCCCTCTACCTCCCCCTGCCCCTCCCTCTACCTCCCCTGCCCTTCACTCTACCTCCCGCTGCCCCTCCCTCTACCTCCCCCTGCCCCTCCCTCTACCTCCCCCTGCCCCTCCCTCTACCTTCCCCTGCCCCTCCCTCTACCTCCCCCTGCCCCTCCCTCTACCTCCCCCTGCCCCTCCCTCTACCTCCCCCTGCCCCTCCCTTCCCCTGCCCCTCCCTCTACCTCCCCCTGCCCCTCCCTCTACCTTCCCCTGCCCCTCCCTCTACCTCCCCCTGCCCCTCCCTCTACCTCCCCTGCCCCTCCCTCTACTCCCCTGCCCCTCCCTCTACCTCCCCTGCCCCTCCCTCTACCTTCCCCTGCCCCTCCCTCTACCTCCCCCTGCCCCTCCCTCTACCTCCCCTGCCCCTCCCTCTACCTCCCCCTGCCCCTCCCTCTACCTCCCCTGCCCCTCCCTCTACCTCCCCTGCCCCTCCCTCTACCTCCCCCTGCCCCTCCCTCTACCTGCCCCTCCCTCTACCTCCCCTGCCCCTCCCTCTACCTCCCCTGCCCCTCCCTCTACCTCCCCTGCCCCTCCCTCTACCTCCCCCTGCCCCTCCCTCTACCTCCCCTGCCCCTCCCTCTACCTCCCCCTGCCCCTCCCTCTACCTCCCCCTGCCCCTCCCTCTACCTCCCCCTGCCCCTCCCTCTACCTCCCCTGCCCCTCCCTCTACCTCCCCTGCCCCTCCCTCTACCTCCCCCTGCCCCTCCCTCTACCTCCCCGGCCCCTCCCTCTACCTCCCCTGCCCCTCCCTCTACCTCCCCTGCCCCTCCCTCTACCTTCCCCTGCCCCTCCCTCTACCTCCCCCTGCCCCTCCCTCTACCTCCCCCTGCCCTTCTCTCTACCTCCCCCTGCCCCTCCCTCTACCTCCCCTGCCCCTCCCTCTACCTCCCCCTGCCCCTCCCTCTACCTCCCCTGCCCCTCCCTCTACCTTCCCCTGCCCCTCCCTCTACCTCCCCCTGCCCCTCCCTCTACCTCCCCCTGCCCCTCCCTCTACCTTCCCCTGCCCCTCCCTCTACCTTCCCCTGCCCCTCCCTCTACCTCCCCTGCCCCTCCCTCTACCTTCCCCTGCCCCTCCCTCTACCTCCCCCTGCCCCTCCCTCTACCTGCCCTCCCTCTACCTCCCCTGCCCCTCCCTCTACCTTCCCCTGCCCCTCCCTCTACCTCCCCCTGCCCCTCCCTCTACCTCCCCTGCCCCTCCCTCTACCTCCCCTGCCCCTCCCTCTACCTCCCCCTGCCCCTCCCTCTACCTCCCCTGCCCCTTCCTCTACCTACTCCTGCCCCTCCCTCTACCTCCCCTGCCCCTCCCTCTACCTTCCCCTGCCCCTCCCTCTACCTCCCCCTGCCCCTCCCTCTACCTCCCCTGCCCCTCCCTCTACCTCCCCTGCCCCTCCCTCTACCTCCCCTGCCCCTCCCTCTACCTCCCCTGCCCCTCCCTCTACCTCCCCTGCCCCTCCCTCTACCTCCCCCTGCCCCTCCCTCTACCTTCCCCTGCCCCTCCCTCTACCTCCCCCTGCCCCTCCCTCTACCTCCCCTGCCCCTCCCTCTACCTCCCCTGCCCCTCCCTCTACCTCCCCTGCCCCTCCCTCTACCTCCCCTGCCCCTCCCTCTACCTCCCCTGCCCCTCCCTCTACCTCCCCTGCCCCTCCCTCTCCCTCCCCTGCCTCTCCCTCTACCTCCCCCTGCCCCTCCCTCTACCTTCCCCTGCCCCTCCCTCTACCTCCCCCTGCCCCTCCCTCTACCTCCCCCTGCCCCTCCCTCTACCTCCCCTGCCCCTCCCTCTACCTCCCCTGCCCCTCCCTCTACCTTCCCCTGCCCCACCCTCTACCTTCCCCTGCCCCACCCTTTACCTCCCCTGCCCCTCCCTCTACCTTCCCCTGCCCCTCCCTCTACCTCCCGCTGCCCCTCCCTCTACCTCCCCCTGCCCCTCCCTCTACCTCCCCCTGCCCCTCCCTCTACCTCCCCCTGCCCCTCCCTCTACCTCCCCCTGCCCCTCCCTCTACCTCCCCCTGCCCCTCCCTCTACCTTCCCCTGCCCCTCCCTCTACCTCCCCTGCCCCTCCCTCTACCTCCCCTGCCCCTCCCTCTACCTCCCCTGCCCCTCCCTCTACCTCCCCTGCCCCTCCCTCTACCTCCCCTGCCCTCCCTCTCCCCTCCCTCTACCTCCCCCTGCCCCTCCCTCTACCTCCCCCTGCCCCTCCCTCTACCTCCCCTGCCCCTCCCTCTACCTCCCCCTGCCCCTCCCTCTACCTCCCCTGCCCCTCCCTCTACCTCCCCTGCCCCTCCCTCTACCTCCCCTGCCCCTCCCTCTACCTCCCCTGCCCCTCCCTCTACCTCCCCCTGCCCCTCCCTCTACCTCCCCTGCCCCTCCCTCTACCTCCCCTGCCCCTCCCTCTACCTCCCCTGCCCCTCCCTCTACCTCCCCCTGCCCCTCCCTCTACCTGCCCCTCCCTCTACCTCCCCCTGCCCCTCCCTCTACCTTCCCCTGCCCCTCCCTCTACCTTCCCCTGCCCCTCCCTCTACCTCCCCCTGCCCCTCCCTCTACCTCCCCCTGCCCCTCCCTCTACCTTCCCCTGCCCCTCCCTCTACCTTCCCCTGCCCCTCCCTCTACCTTCCCCTGCCCCTCCCTCTACCTCCCCCTGCCCCTCCCACTACCTCCCCTGCCCCTCCCTCTCCCTCCCCCTGCCCCTCCCTCTACCTTCCCCTGCCCCTCCCTCTACCTCCCCCTGCCCCTCCCTCTACCTTCCCCTGCCCCTCCCTCTACCTCCCCCTGCCCCTCCCTCTACCTTCCCCTGCCCCTCCCTCTACCTCCCCCTGCCCCTCCCTCTACCTCCCCCTGCCCCTCCCTCTACCTCCCCCTGCCCCTCCCTCTACCTGCCCCTCACCCTCCCTCCACCTGCCCCTCCCTCTACCTCCCCTGCCCCTCCCTCTACCTTCCCCTGCCCCTCCCTCTACCTTCCCCTGCCCCTCCCTCTACCTGCCCCTCCCTCTACCTCCCCTGCCCCTCCCTCTACCTTCCCCTGCCCCTCCCTCTACCTTCCCCTGCCCCTCCCTCTACCTCCCCCTGCCCCTCCCTCTACCTCCCCCTGCCCCTCCCTCTACCTCCCCCTGCCCCTCCCTCTACCTCCCCTGCCCCTCCCTCTACCTTCCCCTGCCCCTCCCTCTACCTCCCCCTGCCCCTCCCTCTACCTCCCCCTGCCCCTCCCTCTACCTCCCCCTGCCCCTCCCTCTACCTCCCCCTGCCCCTCCCTCTACCTCCCCCTGCCCCTCCCTCTACCTCCCCCTGCCCCTCCCTCTACCTGCCTCTCCCTCTACCTCCCCCTGCCCCTCCCTCTACCTCCCCCTGCCCCTCCCTCTACCTTCCCCTGCCCCTCCCTCTACCTCCCCTGCCCCTCCCTCTACCGTCCCCTGCCCTTCCCTCTACCTTCCCCTGCCCCTCCCTCTACCTCCCCCTGCCCCTCCCTCTACCTCCCCCTGCCCCTCCCTCTACCTTCCCCTGCCCCTCCCTCTACCCACCCTGCCCCTCCCTCTACCTTCCCCTGCCCCTCCCTCTACCTCCCCTGCCCCTCCCTCTACCTCCCCCTGCCCCTCCTTCTCCCTCCCCCTGCCCCTCCCTCTACCTCCTGGCCCTTCCTCCTACCTCCCCTGCCCCTCCCTCTACCTCCCCCTGCCCCTCCCTCTACCTCCCCCTGCCCCTCCCTCTACCTTCCCCTGCCCCTCCCTCTACCCACCCTGCCCCTCCCTCTACCTTCCCCTGCCCCTCCCTCTACCTCCCCCTGCCCCTCCCTCTACCTCCCCCTGCCCCTCCCTCTACCTCCCCTGCCCCTCCCTCTACCTCCCCCTGCCCCTCCCTCTACCTCCCCTGCCCCTCCCTCTACCTCCCCCTGCCCCTCCCTCTACCTCCCCTGCCCCTCCCTCTACCTTCCCCTGCCCCTCCCTCTACCTTCCCCTGCCCCTCCCTCTACCTCCCCCTGCCCCTCCCTCTACCTCCCCCTGCCCCTCCCTCTACCTTCCCCTGCCCCTCCCTCTACCTTCCCCTGCCCCTCCCTCTACTCCTGCCCCTCCCTCTACCTTCGCCCTGCCCCTCCCTCAACCTTCCCCTGCCCCTCCCTCTACCTCCCCTGCCCCTCCCTCTACCTCCCCTGCCCCTCCCTCTACCTCCCCTGCCCCTCCCTCTACCTCCCCCTGCCCCTCCCTCTACCTCCCCCTGCCCCTCCCTCTACCTTCCCCTGCCCCTCCCTCTACCTGCCCCTGCCCCTCCCTCTACCTCCCCTGCCCTTCTCTCTACCTCCCCCTGCCCCTCCCTCTACCTCCCCCTGCCGCTCCCTCTACCTTCCCCTGCCCCTCCCTCTACCTCCCCTGCCCTTCTCTCTACCTCCCCCTGCCCTTCTCTCTACCTCCCCCTGCCCCTGCCCCTCCCTCCCCTTGCCCCTCCCTCTACCTCCCCCTGCCCCTCCCTCTACCTCCCCTGCCCCTCCCTCTACCTCCCCCTGCCCCTCCCTCTACCTCCCCTGCCCCTCCCTCTACCTCCCCTGCCCCTCCCTCTACCTTCCCCTGCCCCTCCCTCTACCTCCCCCTGCCCCTCCCTCTACCTCCCCCTGCCCCTCCCTCTCCCGTCCCCGGCCCCTCCCTCTACCTCCCCCTGCCCCTCCCTCTACCTCCCCCTGCCCCTCCCTCTACCTCCCCCTGCCCCTCCCTCTACCTCCCCCTGCCCCTCCCTCTACCTGCCCCTCCCTCTACCTCCCCTGCCCCTCCCTCTACCTTCCCCTGCCCCTCCCTCTACCTCCCCCTGCCCCTCCCTCTACCTCCCCTGCCCCTCCCTCTACCTTCCCCTGCCCCTCCCTCTACCTCCCCCTGCCCCTCCCTCTACCTCCCCCTGCCCCTCCCTCTACCTCCCCCTGCCCCTCCCTCTACCTCCCCCTGCCCCTCCCTCTACCTCCCCTGCCCCTCCCTCTACCTCCCCCAGCCCCTCCCTCTACCTCCCCTGCCCCTCCCTCTACCTCCCCCTGCCCCTCCCTCTACCTCCCCCTGCCCCTCCCTCTACCTCCCCCTGCCCCTCCCTCTACCTCCCCTGCCCCTCCCTCTACCTCCCCTGCCCCTCCCTCCTCCCTGCCCCTCCCTCTACCTCCCCTGCCCCTCCCTCTACCTTTCCTGCCCCTCCCTCTACCTTCCCCTGCCCCTCCCTCTACCTCCCCCTGCCCCTCCCTCTACCTCCCCTGCCCCTCCCTCTACCTCCCCCTGCCCCTCCCTCTACCTCCCCCTGCCCCTCCCTCTACCTCCCCTGCCCCTCCCTCTACCTTCCCCTGCCCCTCCCTCTACCTTCCCCTGCCCCTCCCTCTACCTCCCCCTGCCCCTCCCTCTACCTCCCCCTGCCCCTCCCTCTACCTCCCCCTACCGTCCCCTGCCCCTCCCTCTACCTTCCCCTGCCCCTCCCTCTACCTCCCCCTGCCCCTCCCTCTACCTCCCCCTGCCCCTCCCTCTACCTCCCCCTGCCCCTCCCTCTACCTCCCCTGCCCCTCCCTCTACCTCCCCCTGCCCCTCCCTCTACCTCCCCCTGCCCCTCCCTCTACCTCCCCCTGCCCCTCCCTCTACCTCCCCCTGCCCCTCCCTCTACCTTCCCCTGCCCCTCCCTCTACCTTCCCCTGCCCCTCCCTCTACCTGCCCTGCCCCTCCCTCTACCTCCCCTGCCCCTCCCTCTACCTTCTCCTGCCCCTCCCTCTACCTCCCCCTGCCCCTCCCTCTACCTGCCCCTCCCTCTACCTTCCCCTGCCCCTCCCTCTACCTCCCCTGCCCCTCCCTCTACCTTCCCCTGCCCCTCCCTCTACCTTCCCCTGCCCCTCCCTCTACCTTCCCCTGCCCCTCCCTCTACCTCCCCCTGCCCTCCTCTACCTCCCCTGCCCCTCCCTCTACCTCCCCTGCCCCTCCCTCTACCTTCCCCAGCCCCTCCCTCTACCTCCCCTGCCCCTCCCTCTACCTCCCCCTGCCCCTCCCTCTCCCTCCCCCTGCCCCTCCCTCTACCTCCCCTGCCCCTCCCTCTACCTTCCCCTGCCCCTCCCTCTACCTTCCCCTGCCCCTCCCTCTACCTTCCCCTGCCCCTCCCTCTACCTTCCCCTGCCCCTCCCTCTACCTTCCCCTGCCCTCCGTCTACCTCCCCTGCCCCTCCCTCTACCTCCCCCTGCCCCTCCCTCTACCTACCCCTGCCCCTCCCTCTACCTCCCCTGCCCCTCCCTCTACCTCCCCTGCCCCTCCCTCTACCTCCCCTGCCCTCCCTCTACCTCCCCTGCCCTCCCTCTACCTCCCCTGCCCCTCCCTCTACCTCCCTGCCCCTCCCTCTACCTCCCCCTGCCCCTCCCTCTACCTCCCCCTGCCCCTCCCTCTACCTCCCCCTGCCCCTCCCTCTACCTCCCCCTGCCCCTCCCTCTACCTCCCCCTGCCCCTCCCTCTACCTCCCCCTGCCCCTCCCTCTACCTCCCCCTGCCCCTCCCTCTACCTGCCCCTCCCTCTACCTTCCCCTGCCCCTCCCTCTACCTCCCCCTGCCCCTCCCTCTACCTCCCCCTGCCCCTCCCTCTACCTCCCCCTGCCCCTCCCTCTACCTTCCCCTGCCCCTCCCTCTACCTCCCCCAGCCCCTCCCTCTACCTCCCCTGCCCCTCCCTCTACCTTCCCCTGCCCCTCCCTCTACCTCCCCGGCCCTTCTCTCTACCTCCCCCGGCCCCTCCCTCTACCTTTCCTGCCCCTCCCTCTACCTTCCCCTGCCCCTCCCTCTACCTTCCCCTGCCCCTCCCTCTACCTCCCCCTGCCCCTCCCTCTACCTCCCCCTGCCCCTCCCTCTACCTTCCCCTGCCCCTCCCTCTACCTTCCCCTGCCCCTCCCTCTACCTCCCCCTGCCCCTCCCTCTACCTCCCCTGCCCCTCCCTCTACCTTCCCCTCCCTCTACCTTCCCCTGCCCCTCCCTCTACCTCCCCCTGCCCCTCCCTCTACCTCCCCCTGCCCCTCCCTCTACCTCCCCCTGCCCCTCCCTCTACCTTCCCCTGCCCCTCCCTCTACCTTCCCCTGCCCCTCCCTCTACCTTCCCCTGCCCCTCCCTCTACCTCCCCCTGCCCCTCCCTCTACCTTCCCCTGCCCCTCCCTCTACCTCCCCCTGCCCCTCCCTCTACCTCCCCCTGCCCCTCCCTCTACCTCCCCCTACCTTCCCCTGCCCCTCCCTCTACCTCCCCTGCCCCTCCCTCTACCTCCCCTGCCCCTCCCTCTACCTCCCCCTGCCCCTCCCTCTACCTCCCCTGCCCCTCCCTCTACCTCCCCTGCCCCTCCCTCTACCTCCCCCTGCCCCTCCCTCTACCTCCCCCTGCCCCTCCCTCTACCTCCCCTGCCCCTCCCTCTACCTCCCCCTGCCCCTCCCTCTACCTCCCCTGCCCTCCCTCTACCTGCCCCTCCCTCTACCTCCCCCTGCCCCTCCCTCTACCTCCCCCTGCCCCTCCCTCTACCTCCCCTGCCCCTCCCTCTACCTTCCCCTGCCCCTCCCTCTACCTCCCCCTGCCCCTCCCTCTACCTCCCCCTGCCCCTCCCTCTACCTCCCCCTGCCCCTCCCTCTACCTCCCCCTGCCCCTCCCTCTACCTCCCCTGCCCCTCCCTCTACCTTCCCCTGCCCCTCCCTCTACCTTCCCCTGCCCCTCCCTCTACCTTCCCCTGCCCCTCCCTCTACCTCCCCCTGCCCCTCCCTCTACCTCCCCCTGCCCCTCCCTCTACCTCCCCTGCCCCTCCCTCTACCTCCCCTGCCCCTCCCTCTACCTCCCCTGCCCCTCCCTCTACCTGCCCCTCCCTCTACCTTCCCCTGCCCCTCCCTCTACCTCCCCTGCCCCTCCCTCTACCTCCCCCTGCCCCTCCCTCTACCTCCCCCTGTCCCTCCCTCTACCTCCCCTGCCCCTCCCTCTACCTCCCCCTGCCCCTCCCTCTACCTCCCCTGCCCCTCCCTCTACCTTCCCCTGCCCCTCCCTCGACCTGCCCCTCCCTCTACCTCCCCTGCCCCTCCCTCTACCTTCCCCTGCCCCTCCCTCTACCTTCCCCTGCCCCTCCCTCTACCTTCCCCTGCCCCTCCCTCTACCTCCCCTGCCCCTCCCTCTACCTGCCCCTCCCTCTACCTTCCCCTGCCCCTCCCTCTACCTTCCCCTGCCCCTCCCTCTACCTTCCCCTGCCCCTCCCTCTACCTCCCCCTGCCCCTCCCTCTACCTCCCCTGCCCGTCCCTCTACCTCCCCTTGCCCTTCCCTGCCCCTCCCTCTACCTTCCCCTGCCCCTCCCTCTACCTCCCCCTGCCCCTCCCTCTACCTCCCCCTGCCCCTCCCTCTACCTCCCCCTGCCCCTCCCTCTACCTTCCCCTGCCCCTCCCTCTACCTCCCCTGCCCCTCCCTCTACCTTCCCCTGCCCCTCCCTCTACCTCCCCCTGCCCCTCCCTCTACCTTCCCCTGCCCCTCCCTCTACCTCCCCCTGCCCCTCCCTCTACCTTCCCCTGCCCCTCCCTCTACCTCCCCCTGCCCCTCCCTCTACCTCCCCCTGCCCCTCCCTCTACCTCCCCTGCCCCTCCCTCTACCTCCCCCTGCCCCTCCCTCTACCTCCCCTGCCCCTCCCTCTACCTCCCCCTGCCCCTCCCTCTACCTCCCCCTGCCCCTCCCTCTACCTCCCCTGCCCCTCCCTCTACCTCCCCTGCCCCTCCCTCTACCTCCCCTGCCCCTCCCTCTACCTCCCCCTGCCCCTCCCTCTACCTCCCCTGCCCCTCCCTCTACCTCCCCTGCCCCTCCCTCTCCCTCCCCCTGCCCCTCCCTCTACCTTCCCCTCCCCCTCCCTCTACCTCCCCTGCCCCTCCCTCTACCTCCCCCTGCCCCTCCCTCTACCTCCCCTGCCCCTCCCTCTACCTCCCCTGCCCCTCCCTCTACCTCCCCTGCCCCTCCCTCTACCTCCCCTGCCCCTCCCTCTACCTTCCCCTGCCCCTCCCTCTACCTCCCCCTGCCCCTCCCTCTACCTCCCCTGCCCCTCCCTCTACCTTCCCCTGCCCCTCCCTCTACCTCCCCTGCCCCTCCCTCTACCTTCCCCTGCCCCTCCCTCTACCTCCCCCTGCCCCTCCCTCTACCTCCCCTGCCCCTCCCTCTACCTCCCCCTGCCCCTCCCTCTACCTCCCCCTGCCCCTCCCTCTACCTCCCCCTGCCCCTCCCTCTACCTCCCCCTGCCCCTCCCTCTACCTCCCCCTGCCCCTCCCTCTACCTCCCCTGCCCCTCCCTCTACCTCCCCCTGCCCCTCCCTCTACCTTCCCCTGCCCCACCCACTACCTCCCCTGCCCCTCCCTCTACCTCCCCAGCCCCTCCCTCTACCTCCCCCTGCCCCTCCCTCTACCTGCCCCTCCCTCTACCTCCCTCTGCCCCTCCCTCTACCTCCCCTGCCCCTCCCTCTACCTCCCCTGCCCCTCCCTCTACCTTCCCCTGCCCCTCCCTCTACCTTCCCCTGCCCCTCCCTCTACCTCCCCCTGCCCCTCCCTCTACCTCCCCCTGCCCCTCCCTCTACCTTCCCCTGCCCCTCCCTCTACCTTCCCCTGCCCCTCCCTCTACCTCCCCTGCCCCTCCCTCTACCTCCCCCTGCCCCTCCCTCTACCTCCCCCTGCCCCTCCCTCTACCTTCCCCTGCCCCTCCCTCTACCTTCCCCTGCCCCTCCCTCTACCTTCCCCTGCCCCTCCCTCTACCTTCCCCTGCCCCTCCCTCTACCTCCCCCTGCCCCTCCCTCTACCTCCCCCTGCCCCTCCCTCTACCTCCCCCTGCCCCTCCCTCTACCTTCCCCTGCCCCTCCCTCTACCTTCCCCTGCCCCTCCCTCTACCTTCCCCTGCCCCTCCCTCTACCTCCCCCTGCCCCTCCCTCTACCTCCCCCTGCCCCTCCCTCTACCTCCCCTGCCCCTCCCTCTACCTCCCCTCCCTCTACCTCCCCTGCCCCTCCCTCTACCTCCCCCTGCCCCTCCCTCTACCTCCCCCTGCCCCTCCCTCTACCTCCCCCTGCCCCTCCCTCTACCTCCCCCTGCCCCTCCCTCTACCTCCCCTGCCCCTCCCTCTACCTCCCCCTGCCCCTCCCTCTACCTGCCCCTCCCTCTACCTTCCCCTGCCCCTCCCTCTACCTTCCCCTGCCCCTCCCTCTACCTCCCCTGCCCCTCCCTCTACCTGCCCCTCCCTCTACCTGCCCCTGCCCCTCCCTCTACCTCCCCCTGCCCCTCCCTCTACCTCCCCTGCCCCTCCCTCTACCTTCCCCTGCCCCTCCCTCTACCTCCCCCTGCCCTCCCTCTACCTCCCCTGCCCCTCCCTCTACCTCCCCCTGCCCCTCCCTCTACCTCCCCTGCCCCTCCCTCTACCTCCCCTGCCCCTCCCTCTACCTTCCCCTGCCCCTCCCTCTACCTCCCCTGCCCCTCCCTCTACCTCCCCCTGCCCCTCCCTCTACCTCCCCCTGCCCCTCCCTCTACCTCCCCTCCCTCTACCTCCCCTGCCCCTCCCTCTACCTCCCCCTGCCCCTCCCTCTACCTTCCCCTGCCCCTCCCTCTACCTCCCCCTGCCCCACCCTCAACCTCCCCTGCCCCTCCCTCTACCTCCCCTGCCCCTCCCTCTACCTCCCCCTGCCCCTCCCTCTACCTCCCCCTGCCCCTCCCTCTACCTCCCCCTGCCCCTCCCTCTACCTCCCCTGCCCCTCCCTCTACCTCCCCTGCCCCTCCCTCTACCTCCCCCTGCCCCTCCCTCTACCTCCCCTGCCCCTCCCTCTACCTCCCCTGCCCCTCCCTCTACCTCCCCCTGCCCCTCCCTCTACCTCCCCCTGCCCCTCCCTCTACCTCCCCTGCCCCTCCCTCTACCTCCCCTGCCCCTCCCTCTACCTTCCCCTGCCCCTCCCTCTACCTCCCCCTGCCCCTCCCTCTACCTCCCTCCCCTGCCCCTCCCTCTACCTTCCCCTGCCCCTCCCTCTACCTCCCCCTGCCCCTCCCTCTACCTCCCCCTGCCCCTCCCTCTACCTTCCCCTGCCCCTCCCTCTACCTCCCCCTGCCCCTCCCTCTACCTCCCCCTGCCCCTCCCTCTACCTTCCCCTGCCCCTCCCTCTACCTTCCCCTGCCCCTCCCTCTACCTTCCCCTGCCCCTCCCTCTACCCACCCTGCCCCTCCCTCTACCTCCCCCTGCCCCTCCCTCTACCTCCCCCTGCCCCTCCCTCTACCCCCCCTGCCCCTCCCTCTACCTCCCCCTGCCCCTCCCTCTACCTCCCCTGCCCCTCCCTCTACCTCCCCCTGCCCCTCCCTCTACCTCCCCTGCCCCTCCCTCTACCTTCCCCTGCCCCTCCCTCTACCTTCCCCTGCCCCTCCCTCCACCTCCCCTGCCCCTCCCTCTACCTCCCCTGCCCCTCCCTCTACCTCCCCTGCCCCTCCCTCTACCTTACCCTGCCCCTCCCTCTACCTCCCCTGCCCCTCCCTCTACCTCCCCCTGCCCCTCCCTCTACCTCCCCTGCCCCTCCCTCTACCTCCCCTGCCCCTCTACCTCCCCTGCCCCTCCCTCTACCTCCCCTGCCCCTCCCTCTACCTTCCCCTGCCCCTCCCTCTACCTCCCCCTGCCCCTCCCTCTCCCCTGCCCCTCCCTCTACCTCCCCCTGCCCCTCCCTCTACCTTCCCCTGCCCCTCCCTCTACCTTCCCCTGCCCCTCCCTCTACCTCCCCCTGCCCCTCCCTCTACCTCCCCCTGCCCCTCCCTCTACCTCCCCTGCCCCTCCCTCTACCTTCCCCTGCCCCTCCCTCTACCTCCCCCTGCCCCTCCCTCTACCTCCCCCTGCCCCTCCCTCTACCTCCCCCTGCCCCTCCCTCTACCTCCCCTGCCCCTCTCCTCCCTGCCCCTCCCTCTACCTCCCCTGTCCCTCCCTCTACCTCCCCCTGCCCCTGCCTCTACCTCCCCCTGCCCCTCCCTCTACCTCCCCCTGCCCCTCCCTCTACCTTCCCCTGCCCCTCCCTCTACCTCCCCTGCCCCTCCCTCTACCTCCCCTGCCCCTCTCTCTACCTCCCCCTGCCCCTCCCTCTACCTCCCCCTGCCCCTCCCTCTACCTCCCCCTGCCCCTCCCTCTACCTTCCCCTGCCCCTCCCTCTACCTTCCCCTGCCCCTCCCTCTACCTCCCCTGCCCCTCCCTCTACCTCCCCCTGCCCCTCCCTCTACCTCCCCCTGCCCCTCCCTCTACCTCCCCCTGCCCCTCCCTCTACCTTCCCCTGCCCCTCCCTCTACCTTCCCCTGCCCCTCCCTCTACCTCCCCCTGCCCCTCCCTCTACCTGCCCTGCCCCTCCCTCTACCTCCCCTGCCCCTCCCTCTACCTCCCCTGCCCCTCCCTCTACCTCCCCCTGCCCCTCCCTCTACCTTCCTGCCCTCCGTCTACCTCCCCCTGCCCCTCCCTCTACCTCCCCTGCCCCTCCCTCTACCTCCCCTGCCCCTCCCTCTACCTCCTCCTGCCCCTCCCTCTACCTCCCCCTGCCCCTCCCTCTACCTCCCCTGCCCCTCCCTCTACCTCCCCTGCCCTTCCCTCTACCTCCCCCTGCCCCTCCCTCTACCTCCCCCTGCCCCTCCCTCTACCTCCCCCTGCCCCTCCCTCTACCTTCCCCTGCCCCTCCCTCTACCTCCCCCTGCCCTCCCTCTACCTCCCCTGCCCCTCCCTCTACCTTCCCCTGCCCCTCCCTCCACCTCCCCTGCCCTTCCCTCTACCTCCCCCTGCCCCTCCCTCTACCTCCCCCTGCCCCTCCCTCTACCTCCCCCTGCCCCTCCCTCTACCTCCCCCTGCCCCTCCCTCTACCTTCCCCTGCCCCTCCCTCTACCTCCCCCTGCCCCTCCCTCTACCTGCCCCTCCCTCTACCTCCCCTGCCCCTCCCTCTACCTTCCCCTGCCCCTCCCTCTACCTCCCCCTGCCCCTCCCTCTACCTTCCCCCCTCCCTCTACCTTCCCCTGCCCCTCCCTCTACCTCCCCCTGCCCCTCCCTCTACCTCCCCCTGCCCCTCCCTCTACCTTCCCCTGCCCCTCCCTCTACCTCCCCCTGCCCTGCCCCTCCCTCCCCCTGCCCCTCCCTCTACCTCCCCTGCCCCTCCCTCTACCTGCCCCTCCCTCTACCTCCCCTGCCCCTCCCTCTACCTCCCCTGCCCCTCCCTCTACCTCCCCTGCCCCTCCCTCTACCTTCCCCTGCCCCTCCCTCTACCTTCCCCTGCCCCTCCCTCTACCTCCCCCTGCCCCTCCCTCTACCTCCCCCTGCCCCTCCCTCTACCTCCCCTGCCCTCCCTCTACCTCCCCTGCCCCTCCCTCTACCTTCCCCTGCCCCTCCCTCTACCTCCCCTGCCTCTACCTTCCCCTGCCCCTCCCTCTACCTCCCCTGCCCCTCCCTCTACCTCCCCTGCCCCTCCCTCTACCTTCCCCTGCCCCTCCCTCTACCTCCCCTGCCCCTCCCTCTACCTTCCCCTGCCCCTCCCTCTACCTCCCCTGCCCCTCCCTCTACCTCCCCCTGCCCCTCCCTCTACCTTCCCCTGCCCCTCCCTCTCCCTGCCCCTCCCTCTACCTCCCCCTGCCCCTCCCTCTACCTCCCCCTGCCCCTCCCTCTACCTTCCCCTGCCCCTCCCTCTACCTCCCCCTGCCCCTCCCTCTACCTCCCCCTGCCCCTCCCTCTACCTCCCCCTGCCCCTCCCTCTACCTCCCCTGCCCCTCCCTCTACCTCCCCTGCCCCTCCCTCTACCTCCCCTGCCCCTCCCTCTACCTCCCCTGCACTTCTCTCTACCTCCCCCTGCCCCTCTCTCTACCTCCCCTGCCCCTCCCTCTACCTTCCCCTGCCCCTCCCTCTACCTCCCCTGCCCCTTCCACTTACCTCCCCTGCCCCTCCCTCTACCTCCCCCTGCCCCTCCCTCTACCTCCCCTGCCCCTCCCTCTACCTTCCCCTGCCCCTCCCTCTACCTTCCCCTGCCCTCCCTCTACCTCCCCTGCCCCTCCCTCTACCTCCCCTGCCCCTCCCTCTACCTCCCCCTGCCCCTCCCTCTACCTCCCCTGCCCCTCCCTCTACCTCCCCTGCCCCTCCCTCTACCTTCCCCTGCCCCTCCCTCTACCTCCCCCTGCCCCTCCCTCTACCTCCCCCTGCCCCTCCCTCTACCTCCCCCTGCCCCTCCCTCTACCTCCCCTGCCCCTCCCTCTACCTCCCCTGCCCCTCCCTCTACCTCCCCTGCCCCTCCCTCTACCTCCCCTGCCCCTCCCTCTACCTCCCCCTGCCCCTCCCTCTACCTTCCCCTGCCCCTCCCTCTACCTTCCCCTGCCCCTCCCTCTACCTCCCCTGCCCCTCCCTCTCCCTCCCCCTGCCCCTCCCTCTACCTTCCCCTGCCCCTCCCTCTACCTTCCCCTGCCCCTCCCTCTACCTCCCCCTGCCCCTCCCTCTACCTCCTCCTGCCCCTCCCTCTACCTCCCCTGCCCCTCCCTCTACCTCCCCTGCCCCTCCCTCTACCTCCCCTGCCCCTCCCTCTACCTCCCCCTGCCCCTCCCTCTACCTCCCCTGCCCCTCCCTCTACCTCCCCTGCCCCTCCCTCTACCTCCCCTGCCCCTCCCTCTACCTCCCCCTGCCCCTCCCTCTACCTCCCCTGCCCCTCCTCTACCTCCCCTGCCCTTCTCTCTACCTTCCCCTGCCCCTCCCTCTACCTCCCCTGCCCCTCCCTCTACCCTCCCCTGCCCCTCCCTCCCTGCCCCTCCCTCTACCTCCCGATGCCCCTCCCTCTACCTCCCCCTGCCCCTCCCTCTACCTCCCCCTGCCCCTCCCTCTACCTCCCCCTGCCCCTCCCTCTACCTCCCCTGCCCCTCCCTCTACCTCCCCTGCCCCTCCCTCTACCTGCCCCTGCCCCTCCCTCTCCCGTCCCCTGCCCCTCCCTCTACCTCCCCCTGCCCCTCCCTCTACCTCCCCCTGCCCCTCCCTCTACCTTCCCCTGCCCCTCCCTCTACCTCCCCCTGCCCCTCCCTCTACCTTCCCCTGCCCCTCCCTCTACCTCCCCCTGCCCCTCCCTCTACCTAACCCTTGCCCTCCCTCTACCTCCCCCTGCCCCTCCCTCTACCTCCCCCTGCCCCTCCCTCTACCTCCCCCTGCCCCTCCCTCTACCTTCCCCTGCCCCTCCCTCTACCTTCCCCTGCTCCTCCCTCCTCCTGCCCCTCCCTCTACCTGCCTCTCCCTCTACCCCCTCTACCTCCCCCTGCCCCTCCCTCTACCTCCCCCTGCCCCTCCCTCTACCTTCCCCTGCCCCTCCCTCTACCTCCCCTGCCCCTCCCTCTACCTTCCCCTGCCCCTCCCTCTACCTCCCCCTGCCCCTCCCTCTACCTCCCCCTGCCCCTCCCTCTACCTGCCCCTCCCTCTACCTCCCCTGCCCCTCCCTCTACCTCCCCCTGCCCCTCCCTCTACCTTCCCCTGCCCCTCCCTCTACCTTCCCCTGCCCCTCCCTCTACCTTCCCCTGCCCCTCCCTCTACCTGCCCCTCCCTCTACCTCCCCTGCCCCTCCCTCTACCTCCCCCTGCCCCTCCCTCTACCTGCCCCTCCCTCTACCTCCCCTGCCCCTCCCTCTACCTCCCCCTGCCCCTCCCTCTACCTTCCCCTGCCCCTCCCTCTACCTCCCCCTGCCCCTCCCTCTACCTTCCCTGCCCCTCCCTCTACCTTCCCCTGCCCCTCCCTCTACCTCCACTGCCCCTCCCTCTACCTTCCCCTGCCCCTCCCTCTACCTCCCCTGCCCCTCCCTCTACCTCCCCCTGCCCCTCCCTCTACCTGCCCCTCCCTCTACCTCCCCTGCCCCTCCCTCTACCTCCCCCTGCCCCTCCCTCTACCCCCCCTGCCCCTCCCTCTACCTCCCCCTGCCCCTCCCTCTACCTCCCCTGCCCCTCCCTCTACCTTCCCCTGCCCCTCCCTCTACCTTCCCCTGCCCCTCCCTCTACCTCCCCTGCCCCTCCCTCTACCTCCCCTGCCCCTCCCTCTACCTCCCCCTGCCCCTCCCTCTACCTTCCCCCTGCCCCTCCCTCTACCTCCCCCTGCCCCTCCCTCTACCTCCCCCTGCCCCTCCCTCTACCTGCCCCTCCCTCTACCTCCCCTGCCCCTCCCTCTACCTTCCCCTGCCCCTCCCTCTACCTTCCCCTGCCCCTCCCTCTACCTTCCCCTGCCCCTCCCTCTACCTCCCCTGCCCCTCCCTCTACCTCCCCTGCCCCTCCCTCTACCTCCCCCTGCCCCTCCCTCTACCTTCCCCTGCCCCTCCCTCTACCTCCCCCAGCCCCTCCCTCTACCTCCCACTGCCCCTCCCTCTACCTGCCCCTCCCTCGACCTTCCCCTGCCCCTCCCTCTACCTTCCCCTGCCCCTCCCTCTACCTTCCCCTGCCCCTCCCTCTACCTTCCCCTGCCCCTCCCTCTACCTCCCCCTGCCCCTCCCTCTACCTCCCCTGCCCCTCCCTCTACCTCCCCTGCCCCTCCCTCTACCTTCCCCTGCCCCTCCCTCTACCTGCCCCTTCCTCTACCTCCCCCTGCCCCTCCCTCTACCTCCCCCTGCCCCTCCCTCTACCTTCCCCTGCCCCTCCCTCTACCTCCCCCTGCCCCTCCCTCTACCTTCCCCTGCCCCTCCCTCTACCTTCCCCTGCCCCTCCCTCTACCTCCCCCTGCCCCTCCCTCTACCTCCCCCTGCCCCTCCCTCTACCTCCCCCTGCCCCTCCCTCTACCTCCCCCTGCCCCTCCCTCTACCTTCCCCTGCCCCTCCCTCTACCTCCCCCTGCCCCTCCCTCTACCTTCCCCTGCCCCTCCCTCTACCTTCCCCTGCCCCTCCCTCTACCTCCCCCTGCCCCTCCCTCTACCTCCCCCTGCCCCTCCCTCTACCTCCCCCTGCCCCTCCCTCTACCTTCCCCTGCCCCTCCCTCTACCTCCCCCTGCCCCTCCCTCTACCTCCCCCTGCCCCTCCCTCTACCTCCCCCTGCCCCTCCCTCTACCTCCCCCTGCCCCTCCCTCTACCTCCCCTGCCCCTCCCTCTACCTCCCCCTGCCCCTCCCTCTACCTCCCCCTGCCCCTCCCTCTACCTCCCCTGCCCCTCCCTCTACCTCCCCCTGCCCCTCCCTCTCCCTGCCCCTCCCTCTACCTCCCCCTGCTCCTCCCTCTACCTCCCCCTGCCCCTCCCTCTACCTCCCCCTGCCCCTCCCTCTACCGCCCCCTGACCCTGCCCCTCCCTCTACCTCCCCCTGCCCCTCCCTCTACCTCCCCCTGCCCCTCCCTCTACCTTCCCCTGCCCCTCCCTCTACCTCCCCCTGCCCCTCCCTGCCCCTCCGTCTACCTCCCCCTGCCCCTCCCTCTACCTTCCCCTGCCCCTCCCTCTACCTCCCCCTGCCCCTCCCTCTACCTTCCCCTGCCCCTCCCTCTACCTTCCCCTGCCCCTCCCTCTACCTTCCCCTGCCCCTCCCCCTACCTTCCCCTGCCCCTCCCTCTACCTCCTCCTGCCCCTCCCTCTACCTCCCCCTGCCCCTCCCTCTACCTTCCCCTGCCCCTCCCTCTACCTTACCCTGCCCCTCCCTCTACCTCGCCCTGCCCCTCCCTCTACCTCCCCCTGCCCCTCCCTCTACGCCCCCTGCCCTTCTCTCTACCTCCCCTGCCCCTCCCTCTACCTCCCCTGCCCCTCCCTCTACCTCCCCTGCCCCTCCCTCTACCTTCCCCTGCCCCTCCCTCTACCTCCCCCTGCCCCTCCCTCTACCTTCCCCTGCCCCTCCCTCTACCTCCCCCTGCCCCTCCCTCTACCTCCCCTGCCCCTCCCTCTACCTCCCGCTGCCCCTCCCTCTACCTCCCCTGCATCTCCCTCTACCTTCCCCTGCCCCTCCCTCTACCTCCCCTGCCCCTCCCTCTACCTTCCCCTGCCCCTCCCTCTACCTCCCCCTGCCCCTCCCTCTACCTCCCCCTGCCCCTCCCTCTACCTCCCCCTGCCCCTCCCTCTACCTCCCCCTGCCCCTCCCTCTACCTGCATCTCTCTCTACCTTCCCCTGCCCCTTCCTCTACCTCCACCTGCCCCTCCCTCTACCTCCCCCTGCCCCTCCCTGTTAGGTTCTGAATAATAAGTTCTATATACAGGAGAGAACACAAACACCTCTATAGTTTTGTAGGTTCGGTTTACTGTATAAGAGTATGTACACAGAGGAGAGCAGCGGTCTCCCTTGGCTAGGCTCCTTGTCAACTGCTATAGGCGACGTATGGCAAGTGATACATTAGCAGCTTCCATACGTCGCCAGGCACATTAATTAAGCGTGTGGGATATGGTAATAACATTGCCACACGCTGCTAGCTAGGCTGAATAAATAATACATAAATGGAGCACATACATAATATACATACATGATATATAATCCAGCATACATAATATACATACACCTCCCTCCCTCCTATACGCTCATAGCAAAGTCTTGAGCGGACCTTTTCTTTTGGATCCGTTCTGAGCGTCGAGGGACTTCATCACTGGGAAGGGTATGGGACTCAACACTGGTGGCGGGGCCAGCAGAAGGCATTGTTACGGGTCGGAGAAAACGGCGGTTCCTCCACCACACACGACCACTGGGTAACCGCACCTGGTAGTCCCGTGACCTGCCGAGACCCATGACTACGCCTACTTTGTCCCAACGTAGGGAGGTCGGGTCCTGAACACGGACTTGGGTGCCGACACTCAACCTGGGGAGAGAACGGGCGTGGTCATTGTAGCGGGCGACGACGTCCTGAACACGTTCGGCGGCTCGGCGATCACAATCCTCTGTCTTGGCCTGCCACTCCTTGGAGAAGGATTGAGGGTGAAGAACGAAGGGGGCGTCCATACAAAACCTGGGCAGGGGAGCGTCCGGTGTAGTTAGGTGTGTTGCGGAGTTCAAGAAGACCCCTGTCGAAGGCCTCGCAGTCAATGTTCCCAGAAGGGGCCACCTTAAGGATGAGGTGCTTCAGGGATTTGACAGCAGCCTCAGCGTGGCCGTTGGACTGCGGGTAATGGGGCGATGACAACACATGCCGAACTCCCCATCGGTCAAGGAACGCAGCAAAGTCCCGGCTTGTGAACTGAGGCCCTCCGTCGGTTCGCAGGCGTACAGGAACGCCCACGTCACGGAAGTAGTGGCGGAACTTGCTGATGGTGGCGGCAGACGTCATGCCATTACCGCACTTGATGACAACCGGCCAACCAGAGAGACGGTCGACGATAACGAGGAAGGACTTTCCTGACACACAGAAAAAGTCGGCCGACACAGACTCAAAGGGGCGGGTGGGGTTGTCGTCACTCATAAAGGATTCCTGCTGCTGGCTGGGTTGTAATACGCGGCGGGGCTTACACACCTGGACAGCATTGGAGATGTCGGGGTCGATGCCAGGCCGGAACACAGTCTGTCTTGCACGCCGTTTGGTGGCCTCGGCTCCACAGTGACTGTCGTGGAGGCGAGCCAAGGCGTGGAGACTTGAAGCAGCAGGGACAACTACCGAAGGAGAGGTGTCACTGGCCAGAGGTAGGGGCAGGGCGGCAGCAGGGTAGTTGCTGCTCCCTTCGTGCACCCTGTTGGCGTGTTTTACCTCGAGAATCGGTGTTGGGAAGTCCTGGGAGATGATGGCCAACTCTTGGCAATGTCTGTAGGACAGCAAAGGAGTCGGGACGCCATTATGCACATCAATCCAGGCTTGACACGACCTGTTGCCAAAGGTGACGTGTGCATAGAGTGAACCTAGGGCCGGGGTCATCTGTGAACCATCTGCCATAAAGCGGAGATCCTTGGGGGGCGGTCCTAGATCACTTGGAGAGAGCCCCAAGCATTGCAAATGCTGGGGACCGATGACTGTAGCATCAGCGCCGGTGTCGGGCAACATCTGAAGACGGGATGACACACCGCCGTAGGTCACGATGACACTGATGTACTGGGGGACTTTGGTCCTGGGACGCTGGGGGGAGCACACATTCCTAATGTGGCTCGAGCGTTGTCAGGAGTCGTCGTGCCTCTGATTGGAAGACTGTGGGCGGCCCTCTCTGGTGGAGGGGGGCTGAAGCTTCCGCCGACGCGGTCCCTTGGGTATGTTGGAAGGGCAACACTTGTCATAGTGGCCCAGACGACCACACACATTGCACTGGACGCGTTTGGCTGGGCACCGTACTGTGAGTGACCAGTGGCCCTTACGGTCACAACTGTTGCAGGTAGACTGAGCAGCTGGACACACCTGTGTTCCGTGCTGCTTACCACAGTTGTTGCAAAATAAACCGGGCGTGGACGTGGTGGGCGAAGGCGTAGGAACAGACTTCTTGTCCTTCTTGTACCGGGACACAGCGCGTACAGCTGTAGGGGGAGCACGGATGGCAGAGGTGGCACACCTGGCAGCCTCATAGGAGCGACATATCGTCGACACATCCTTAAGAGAAGAGGAAGAGTCGAGGGAGGTGAGGCGTTGGACAAGTTCCTCGTCCTTAACACCCATCAGGATCACCTGCCTCAACTGGGTCTCCTCGCACTGCTGGTGGTGGCCTGGACATATATCTACCTCTTCCGAGGCTCTCTTAAGACGCACGTAAAAGGCATCAAAAGACTCACCCTCCATCTGTCTGCAGCTAAACAATTCCCTCCTGCGCAGAGCTTCATTCTGCTGTCCTTTGATGTGCCGTTGTAGAACGTCCAGTACCTCCTCTACAGACAGCGAAGAGGTTGGGGGTACCTGCAACGTATGTTCCAAGACACGCTGAATTTCCAAGGACAAGCACATACGCAGCTGGATGAGTTGTTTAGGCTGTGACAAACTCTGGAGATCCACCATTGTAGAATAATCAGTCCACCGTCGCCGCCATTCACGAAAAGTCTGGAAAGTCTCATCAGGCTTCAAGATGGGCGGCGTTTGAGCTGCTGCTTTAGGTGGGGCTGGGGGGCGTGAAGGAAGCATGGATGAGGTATCTGAACCAGTCAGTACCGAGGCAGTGTTAGAGCCAGGGGCTTGGTTAACAGTGAGGCGAGATATCAAGGCTTCAAACCGTTCACTGTCTTCCAATCTCCGTTGGTTGTCTCGTTCTGCCTCTGCTTGCCTTCTGTGCTCATCCGCCAAACGTCTGTGGGCTTCATCCTCGCGTTTCTCATCTCTCATAAACTTCAGTAAGGCAATTATCTCTGGAGACAACGCTGAATATTGAGGTGAGGGACTGCGCGATGTGGGGGCTGGAGCGTCGTGGCCGGCCTGGTCATCCATCTCTGCGGGGCTATCACCCGTCTGAGTCATCCAGACGCTGGGTCCACGGCTACGTAAGGCGTGAGACATAACTACTTCCTCTGTGTACTATGTCTTAAATCAGTGTTGACCGGTCAGCCCGTCGTATCAACAAGATTTCAGACAAAAAATTAATTAAATACACAGATAAGTAGGTTATATATATATAAGGAAGCCACACGGTCAGCGAGTGTTAGTACGTGTATGTGTGTGAGTGTGTGTCCCGGGCCGGCAAAGCGTCTCGCCTCAGCTGTGAGGGGGGGTGGAGGCGGCGCTGTGAGGGGGAGTGGAGGGAGAGGCGCGGCGACTCCCAGTCAGTCCAGTTACCCTCAGAACGCGGTCAGAGACGGGTGCACTGAACTCTACTCCTTACAAATGCCCAGAACGTGCCGTATACCTTGGGAATCCTTTAGAACAAGGTCACACATGAATGGCACGAACACACAATGCACTAAACACTTCACAGAAAATCACTGTCACTGACACTGCTCAAAGTTGCTGAAATTCTTCAAGGTGACGCGCGGGAGTTGACCCAAGCGAGAGGAGGAGTCCATCCGGCTTTCCACAGACTTTGCGCTATCACTCGTAATTATCCAGTAAGATCGGATCACTGCGCCATGTTAGGTTCTGAATAATAAGTTCTATATACAGGAGAGAACACAAACACCTGTATAGTTTTGTAGGTTCGGTTTACTGGATAAGAGTATGTACACAGAGGAGAGCAGCGGTCTCCCTTGGCTAGGCTCCTTGTCAACTGCTATAGGCGACGTATGGCAAGTGATACATTAGCAGCTTCCATACGTCGCCAGGCACATTAATTAAGCGTGTGGGATATGGTAATAACATTGCCACACGCTGCTAGCTAGGCTGAATAAATAATACATAAATGGAGCACATACATAATATACATACATGATATATAATCCAGCATACATAATATACATACACTCCCTCTACCTTCCCCTGCCCCTCCCTCTACCTCCCCCTGCCCCTCCCTCTACCTCCCCCTGCCCCTCCCTCTACCTCCCCCTGCCCCTCCCTCTACCTCCCCCTGCCCCTCCCTCTACCTCCCTTTGCCCCTCCCTCTACCTCCCTTTGCCCCTCCCTCTACCTCCCCTTGCCCCTCCCTCTACCTCCCCCTGCCCCTCCCTCTACCTCCCCCTGCCCCTCCCTCTACCTCCCCCTGCCCCTCCCTCTACCTCCCCCTGCCCCTCCCTCTACCTCCCCTGCCCCTCCCTCTACCTCCCCCTGCCCCTCCCTCTACCTTCCCCTGCCCCTCCCTCTACCTGCCCCTCCCTCTACCTTCCCCTCCCTCTACCTTCCCCTGCCCCTCCCTCTACCTTCCCCTGCCCCTCCCTCTACCTCCCCCTGCCCCTCCCTCTACCTCCCCTGCCCCTCCCTCTACCTCCCCTGCCCCTCCCTCTACCTCCCCCTGCCCCTCCCTCTACCTTCCCCTGCCCCTCCCTCTCCCTGCCCCTCCCTCTACCTTCCCCTGCCCCTCCCTCTACCTTCCCCTGCCCCTCCCTCTCCCTGCCCTTCCCTCGCCCTCCCTCTACCTTCCCCTGCCCCTCCCTCTACCTTCCCCTGCCCCTCCCTCTACCTCCCCCTGCCCCTCCCTCTACCTTCCCCTGCCCCTCCCTCTACCTTCCCCTGCCCCTCCCTCTACCTCCCCCTGCCCCTCCCTCTACCTCCCCTGCCCCTCCCTCTACCTCCCCCTGCCCCACCCTCTACCTCCCCTGCCCCTCCCTCTACCTTCCCTGCCCCTCCCTCTACCTTCCCCTGCCCCTCCCTCTACCTCCACTGCCCCTCCCTCTACCTTCCCCTGCCCCTCCCTCTACCTTCCCCTGCCCCTCCCTCTACCTCTGCCCCTCCCTCTACCTTCCCCTGCCCCTCCCTCTACCTCCCCCTGCCCCTCCCTCTACCTCCCCCTGCCCCTCCCTCTACCTCCCCCTGCCCCTCCCTCTACCTCCCCCTGCCCCTCCCTCTACCTCCCCCTGCCCCTCCCTCTACCTCCCCCTGCCCCTCCCTCTACCTCCCCCTCCCTCTACCTCCCCTGCCCCTCCCTCTACCTCCCCTGCCCCTCCCTCTACCTCCCCCTGCCCCTCCCTCTCCTCCCCTGCCCTCCCTCTCCTCCCCTGCCCTCCTCTACCTCCCCTGCCCCTCCCTCTACCTCCCCCTGCCCCTCCCTCTACCTCCCCCTGCCCCTCCCTCTACCTCCCCCTGCCCCTCCCTCTACCTTCCCCTGCCCCTCCCTCTACCTCCCCCTGCCCCTCCCTCTACCTCCCCCTGCCCCTCCCTCTACCTCCCCTGCCCCTCCCTCTACCTCCCCCTCCCTCTACCTCCCCTGCCCCTCCCTCTACCTCCCCCTGCCCCTCCCTCTACCTCCCCCTGCCCCTCCCTCTACCTCCCCTGCCCCTCCCTCTACCTCCCCCTGCCCCTCCCTCTACCTCCCCTCCCTCTACCTCCCCTGCCCCTCCCTCTACCTCCCCCTGCCCCTCCCACTACCTCCCCCTGCCCCTCCCTCTACCTCCCCTGCCCCTCCCTCTACCTCCCCTGCCCCTCCCTCTACCTCCCCCTGCCCCTCCCTCTACCTCCCCTGCCCCTCCCTCTACCTCCCCCTGCCCCTCCCTCTACCTCCCCTGCCCTCCCTCTACCTCCCCTGCCCCTCCCTCTACCTCCCCTGCCCCTCCCTCTACCTCCCCCTGCCCCTCCCTCTACCTCCCCCTGCCCCTCCCTCTACCTCCCCCTGCCCCTCCCTCTACCTCCCCCTGCCCCTCCCTCTACCTCCCCCTGCCCCTCCCTCTACCTCCCCCTGCCCCTCCCTCTACCTCCCCCTGCCCCTCCCTCTACCTCCCCCTGCCCCTCCCTCTACCTCCCCTGCCCCTCCCTCTACCTCCCCCTGCCCCTCCCTCTACCTCCCCCTGCCCCTCCCTCTACCTCCCCTGCCCCTCCCTCTACCTCCCCCTGCCCCTCCCTCTACCTCCCCCTGCCCCTCCCTCTACCTCCCCTGCCCCTCCCTCTACCTCCCCTGCCCCTCCCTCTACCTCCCCTGCCCCTCCCTCTACCTCCCCCTGCCCCTCCCTCTACCTCCCCTGCCCCTCCCTCTACCTCCCCTGCCCCTCCCTCTACCTCCCCCTGCCCCTCCCTCTACCTCCCCCTGCCCCTCCCTCTACCTCCCCTGCCCCTCCCTCTACCTCCCCCTGCCCCTCCCTCTACCTCCCCCTGCCCTTCCCTCTACCTCCCCCTGCCCCTCCCACTCCCTGCCCCTCCCTCTACCTCCCCCTGCCCCTCCCTCTACCTCCCCTGCCCCTCCCTCTACCTCCCCTCCCTCCTCCCTGCCCCTCCCTCTACCTCCCCCTGCCCCTCCCTCTACCTTCCCCTGCCCCTCCCTCTACCCACCCTGCCCCTCCCTCTACCTCCCCTGCCCCTCCCTCTACCTCCCCCTGCCCCTCCCTCTACCTCCCCCTGCCCCTCCCTCTACCTTCCCCTGCCCCTCCCTCTACCTCCCCTGCCCCTCCCTCTACCTCCCCTGCCCCTCCCTCTACCTCCCCTGCCCCTCCCTCTACCTCCCCTGCCCCTCCCTCTACCTTCCCCAGCCCCTCCCTCTACCTCCCCTGCCCCTCCCTCTACCTTCCCCTGCCCCTCCCTCTACCTCCCCTGCCCCTCCCTCTACCTTCCCCTGCCCCTCCCTCTACCTCCCCTGCCCCTCCCTCTACTTCCCCCTGCCCTCCCTCTACCTCCCCCTGCCCCTCCCTCTACCTCCCCCTGCCCCTCCCTCTACCTTCCCCTGCCCCTCCCTCTACCTCCCCTGCCCCTCCCTCTACCTCCCCCTGCCCCTCCCTCGACCTTCCCCTGCCCCTCCCTCTACCTCCCCTGCCCCTCCCTCTACCTCCCCTGCCCCTCCCTCTACCTCCCCTGCCCCTCCCTCTACCTCCCCTGCCCCTCCCTCTACCTCCCCTGCCCCTCCCTCTACCTCCCCCTGCCCCTCCCTCTACCTCCCCCTGCCCCTCCTCTACCTCCCCCTGCCCCTCCCTCCACCTCCCCTCCCTCTACCTCCCCTGCCCCTCCCTCTACCTCCCCCTGCCCCTCCCTCTACCTTCCCCTGCCCCTCCCTCTACCTTCCCCTGCCCCTCCCTCTACCTCCCCCTGCCCCTCCCTCCACCTCCCCTGCCCCTCCCTCTACCTCCCCTGCCCCTCCCTCTACCTCCCCCTGCCCCTCCCTCTACCTCCCCTGCCCCTCCCTCTACCTCCCCTGCCCCTCCCTCTACCTCCCCTGCCCCTCCCTCTACCTCCCCTGCCCCTCCCTCTACCTCCCCTGCCCCTCCCTCTACCTCCCCCTGCCCCTCCCTCTACCTCCCCTGCCCCTCCCTCTACCTCCCCTGCCCCTCCCTCTACCTCCCCTGCCCCTCCCTCTACCTCCCCCTGCCCCTCCCTCTACCTCCCCTGCCCCTCCCTCTACCTCCCCTGCCCTCCCTCTACCTCCCCCTGCCCCTCCCTCTACCTCCCCTGCCCCTCCCTCTACCCACCCTGCCCCTCCCTCTACCTCCCCCTGCCCCTCCCTCTACCTCCCCCTGCCCCTCCCTCTACCCCCCCTGCCCCTCCCTCTACCTCCCCTGCCCCTCCCTCTACCTCCCCCTGCCCCTCCCTCTACCTCCCCTGCCCCTCCCTCTACCTCCCCTGCCCCTCCCTCTACCTCCCCTGCCCCTCCCTCTACCTCCCCTGCCCCTCCCTCTACCTCCCCTGCCCCTCCCTCTACCTCCCCCTGCCCCTCCCTCTACCTCCCCTGCCCCTCCCTCTACCTCCCCCTGCCCCTCCCTCTACCTCCCCTGCCCCTCCCTCTACCTCCCCCTGCCCCACCCTCGACCTTCCCCCGCCCCTCCCTCTACCTCCCCCTGCCCCTCCCTCTACCTCCCCTGCCCCTCCCTCTACCTCCCCCTGCCCCTCCCTCTACCTCCCCTGCCCCTCCCTCTACCTCCCCTGCCCCTCCCTCTACCTCCCCCTGCCCCTCCCTCTACCTCCCCTGCCCCTCCCTCTACCTCCCCTGCCCCTCCCTCTACCTCCCCTGCCCTCCTCTACCTGCCCCTCCCTCTACCTCCCCTGCCCCTCCCTCTACCTCCCCCTGCCCCTCCCTCTACCTCCCCCTCCCTCTACCTCCCCCTCCCTCTACCTCCCCCTGCCCCTCACTCTACCTCCCCTGCCCCTCCCTCTACCTCCCCCTGCCCCTCCCTCTACCTCCCCTGCCCCTCCCTCTACCTCCCCCTGCCCCTCCCTCTACCTCCCCCTGCCCCTCCCTCTACCTCCCCCTGCCCCTCCCTCTACCTCCCCTGCCCCTCCCTCTACCTCCCCCTGCCCCTCCCTCTACCTCCCCTGCCCCTCCCTCTACCTCCCCTGCCCCTCCCTCTACCTCCCCTGGCCCTCCCTCTACCTCCCCCTGCCCCTCCCTCTACCTCCCCTGCCCCTCCCTCTACCTCCCCTGCCCCTCCCTCTACCTCCCCTGCCCCTCCCTCTACCTCCCCCTGCCCCTCCCTCTACCTCCCCTGCCCCTCCCTCTACCTCCCCTGCCCCTCCCTCTACCTCCCCTCCCTCTACCTCCCCTGCCCCTCCCTCTACCTCCCCCTGCCCCTCCCTCTACCTCCCCCTGCCCCTCTCTCTACCTCCCCCTGCCCCTCCCACTACCTCCCCTGCCCCTCCCTCTACCTCCCCTGCCCCTCCCTCTACCTCCCCCTGCCCTCCCTCTACCTCCCCCTGCCCCTCCCTCTACCTCCCCCTCCCTCTACCTCTCCCTGCCCCTCCCTCTACCTCCCCCTGCCCCTCCCTCTACCTCCCCCTGCCCCTCCCTCTACCTCCCCTGCCCCTCCCTCTACCTCCCTCCCTGCCCCTCCCTCTACCTCCCCCTGCCCCTCCCTCTACCTCCCCTGCCCCTCCCTCTACCTCCCCTGCCCCTCCCTCTACCTCCCCTGCCCCTCCCTATACCTCCCCCTGCCCCTCCCTCTACCTCCCCCTGCCCCTCCCTCTACCTCCCCCTGCCCCTCCCTCTACCTCCCCCTGCCCCTCCCTCTACCTCCCCTGCCCCTCCCTCTACCTCCCCTGCCCCTCCCTCTACCTCCCCTGCCCCTCCCTCTACCTCCCCTGCCCCTCCCTCTACCCCCCTGCCCCTCCCTCTACCTCCCCCTGCCCCTCCCTCTACCTCCCCTGCCCCTCCCTCTACCTCCCCTGCCCCTCCCTCTACCTCCCCCTGCCCCTCCCTCTACCTCCCCCTGCCCCTCCCTCTACCTTCCCCTGCCCCTCCCTCTACCTCCCCCTGCCCCTCCCTCTACCACCCCCAGCGCCTCCATCTACCTCCCCTGCCCCTCCCTCTACCTCCCCTGCTCCTCCCTCTACCTCCCCCAGCCCCTCCCTCTACCTCCCCTGCCCCTCCCTCTACCTCCCCTGCCCCTCCCTCTCCTCCCCCTGCCCCTCCCTCTACCTCCCCCTCCCTCTACCTCCCCTGCCCCTCCCTCTACCTCCCCCTCCCCTCCCTCTACCTCCCCTGCCTCTCCCTCTACCTCCCCCTGCCCCTCCCTCTACCTCCCCCTACCTTCCCCTGCCCCTCCCTCTACCTTCCCCTGCCCCTCCCTCTACCTGCCCCTGCCCCTCCCTCTACCTTCCCCTGCCCCTCCCTCTACCTTCCCCTGCCCCTCCCTCTACCTCCCCCTGCCCCTCCCTCTACCTTCCCCTGCCCCTCCCTCTACCTCCCCCTGCCCCTCCCTCTACCTCCCCCTGCCCCTCCCTCTACCTCCCCCTGCCCCTCCCTCTACCTCCCCCTCCCTCTACCTCCCCCTGCCCCTCCCTCTACCTCCCCCTGCCCCTCCCTCTACCTCCCCCTGCCCCTCCCTCTACCTCCCCCTGCCCCTCCCTCTACCTCCCCCTGCCCCTCCCTCTACCTCCCCCTGCTCCTCCTTCTACCTGCCCCTGTCCCTCCCTCTACCTCCCCCTGCTCCTCCCTCTACCTGCCCCTGCCCCTCCCTCTACCTCCCCCTGCCCCTCCCTCTACCTCCCCCTGCCCCTCCCTCTACCTCCCCCTGCCCCTCCCTCTACCTCCCCCTGCCCCTCCCTCTACCTCCCCCTGCCCCTCCCTCTACCTCCCCCTGCCCCTCCCTCTACCTCCCCCTCCCTCTACCTGCCCCTGCCCCTCCCTCTACCTCCCCCTGCCCCTCCCTCTACCTCCCTCTGCCCCTCCCTCTACCTCCCCCTGCCCCTCCCTCTACCTCCCCCTGCCCCTCCCTCTACCTCCCCCTGCCCCTCCCTCTACCTTCCCCTGCCCCTCCCTCTACCTCCCCTGCCCCTCCCTCTACCTTCCCCTGCCCCTCCCTCTACCTCCCCCTGCCCCTCCCTCTACCTTCCCCTGCCCCTCCCTCTATCTCCCCCTGCCCCTCCCTCTACCTCCCCCTCCCTCTACCTCCCCCTGCCCCTACCTCCCCCTGCCCCTCCCTCTACCTCCCCCAGCCCCTCCTGTTACCTCCCCCTGCCCCTCCTTCTACCTCCCCCTGCCCCTCCTTCTACCTCCCCCTGCCCCTCCCTCTACCTCCCCCTGCTCCTCCTCCTACCTGCCCCTCCCTGTACCTCCCCCTGCCCCTCCCTCTTCCTCCCCCTGCCCCTCCCTCTACCTCCCCCTCCCTCTACCTGCCCCTGCCCCTCCCTCTACCTCCCCCTGCCCCTCCCTCTACCTCCCCCTGCCCCTCCCTCTACCTTCCCCTGCCCCTCCCTCTACCTCCCCCTGCCCCTCCCTCTACCTTCCCCTGCCCCTCCCTCTACCTTCCCCTGCCCCTCCCTCTACCTCCCCCTCCCCCTCCCTCTACCTGCCCCTGCCCCTCCTCTACCTCCCCCTGCCCCTCCCTCTACCTGCCCCTCCCCCTCCCTCTACCTGCCCCTGCCCCTCCCTCTACCTCCCCCTGCCCCTCCCTCTACCTGCCCCTGCCCCTCCCTCTATCTCCCCCTGCCCCTCCCTCTACCTTCCCCTGCCCCTCCCTCTACCTCCCCTGCCCCTCCCTCTACCTCCCCCTGCCCCTCCCTCTACCTTCCCCTGCCCCTCCCTCTACCTTCCCCTGCCCCTCCCTCTACCTCCCCCTCCCCCTCCCTCTACCTGCCCCTGCCCCTCCCTCTACCTCCCCCTGCCCCTCCCTCTACCTGCCCCTCCCTCTACCTGCCCCTCCCCCTCCCTCTACCTTCCCCTGCCCCTCCCTCTACCTCCCCCTGCCCCTCCCTCTACCTCCCCCTGCCCCTCCCTCTACCTCCCCCTGCCCCTCCCTCTTCCTTTCCTGCCCCTCCCTCTACCTTCCCCTGCCCCTCCCTCTACCTCCCCCTGCCCCTCCCTCTACCTCCCCCTCCCCCTCCCTCTACCTCCCCCTCCCTCTACCTCCCCCTGCCCCTCCCTCTACCTCCCCCTGCCCCTCCTTCTACCTCCCCCTGCCCCTCCTTCTACCTCCCCATGCCCCTCCCTCTACCTCCCCCTGCTCCTCCTTCTACCTGCCCCTCCCTCTACCTGCCCCTGCCCCTCCCTCTACCTGCCCCTGCCCCTCCCTCTACCTCCCCCTGCCCCTCCCTCTACCTTCCCCTGCCCCTCCCTCTACCTCCCCCTGCCCCTCCCTCTACCTCCCCCTGCCCCTCCCTCTACCTCCCCCTGCCCCTCCCTCTACCTCCCCCTGCCCTTCTCTCTACCTCCCCCTGCCCTTCCCTCTACCTCCCCCTGCCCTTCTCTCTACCTCCCCCTGCCCCTCCCTCTACCCACCCTGCCCCTCCCTCTACCTCCCCCTGCCCCTCTCTCTTCCTCCTCCTGCCCCTCCCTCTACCTGCCCCTGCCCCTCCCTCTATCTCCCCCTGCCCCTCCCTCTTCCTTCCCCTCCCTCTACATTCCCCTGCCCCTCCCTCTACCTCCCCCTGCCCCTCCCTCTACCTCCCCCTGCCCCTCCCTCTACCTCCCCCTGCCCCTCCCTCTACCTACCCCTGCCCCTCCCTCTACATCCCCCTGCCCCTCCCTCTACCTTCCCCTGCCCCTCCCTCTACCTCCCCCTGCCCCTCCCTCTACCTACCCCTGCCCCTCCCTCTACCTCCCCCTGCCCCTCCCTCTTCCTACCCCTGCCCCTCCCTCTACCTCCCCCTGCCCCTCCCTCTACCTACCCCTGCCCCTCCCTCTACCTTCCCCTGCCCCTACCTCTACCTCCCCCTGCCTCTCCCTCTACCTACCCCTGCCCCTCCCTCATTGTCCCTCCCTAACAGCAACACCTCAATTAATACACCGTGTGAACACTTAACATCAAGACGGGGAAAAAATTAATATTATCTACTAAATGAAAAGAAACTCTCTCTTCTTTACCTCCTCTTCCATCTTCTTTACCCCCTCTTCCATCTTCTTTACCCCCTCTTCCATCTTCTTTACCCCCTCTTCCATCTTCTTTACCCCCTCTTCCATCTTCTTTACCCCCTCTTCCATCTTCTTTACCCCCTCTTCCATCTTCTTTACCCTCTCTTCCATCTTCTTTACCCTCTCTTCCATCTTCTTTACCCCCTCTTCCATCTTCTTTACCCCCTCTTCCATCTTCTTTACCCCCTCTTCCATCTTCTTTACCCCCTCTTCCATCTTGTTTACCCCCTCTTCCATCTTGTTTACCCCCTCTTCCATCTTGTTTACCCCCTCTTCCATCTTGTTTACCCCCTCTTCCATCTTCTTTACCCCCTCTTCCATCTTCTTTACCCCCTCTTCCATCTTCTTTACCCTCTCTTCCATCTTCTTTACCCCCTCTTCCATCTTCTTTACCCCCTCTTCCATCTTGTTTATCCCCTCTTCCATCTTGTTTACCCCCTCTTCCATCTTGTTTCCCCCCTCTTCCATCTTCTTTACCCCCTCTTCCATCTTCTTTACCCCCTCTTCCATCTTCTTTACCCCCTCTTCCATCTTCTTTACCCCCTCTTCCATCTTCTTTACCCCCTCTTCCATCTTCTTTACCCTCTCTTCCCTCTTCTTTACCCCCTCTTCCATCTTCTTTACCCCCTCTTCCATCTTCTTTACCCTCTCTTCCATCTGCTTTACCCTCTCTTCCATCTTCTTTACCCCCTCTTCCATCTTCTTTACCCCCTCTTCCATCTTCTTTATCCCCTCTTCCATCTTCTTTACCCCCTCTTCCATCTTCTTTACCCCCTCTTCCATCTTCTTTACCCTCTCTTCCATCTTCTTTACCCTCTCTTCCATCTTCTTTACCCCCTCTTCCATCTTCTTTACCCCCTCTTCCATCTTCTTTACCCCCTCTTCCATCTTCTTTACCCTCTCTTCCATCTTCTTTACCCCCTCTTCCATCTTCTTTACCCTCTCTTCCATCTTCTTTACCCCCTCTTCCATCTTCTTTACCCCCTCTTCCATCTTATTTACCCTCTCTTCCATCTTATTTACCCCCTCTTCCATCTTCTTTACCCCCTCTTCCATCTTCTTTACCCCCTCTTCCATCTTCTTTACCCTCTCTTCCATCTTCTTTACCCTCTCTTCCATCTTCTTTACCCCCTCTTCCATCTTCTTTACCCCCTCTTCCATCTTCTTTACCCCCTCTTCCATCTTCTTTACCCCCTCTTCCATCTTCTTTACCCTCTCTTCCATCTTCTTTACCCCCTCTTCCATCTTCTTTACCCTCTCTTCCATCTTCTTTACCCCCTCTTCCATCTTCTTTACCCCCTCTTCCATCTTCTTTACCCCCTCTTCCATCTTCTTTACCCCCTCTTCCATCTTCTTTACCCCCTCTTCCATCTTCTTTACCCCCTCTTCCATCTTCTTTACCCCCTCTTCCATCTTCTTTACCCCCTCTTCCATCTTCTTTACCCCCTCTTCCATCTTCTTTACCCCCTCTTCCATCTTGTTTACCCCCTCTTCCATCTTCTTTACCCTTTCTTCCATCTTCTTTACCCCCTCTTCCATCTTCTTTACCCCCTCTTCCATCTTCTTTACCCCCTCTTCCATCTTCTTTACCCCCTCTTCCATCTTCTTTACCCCCTCTTCCATCTTCTTTACCCCCTCTTCCATCTTCTTTACCCCCTCTTCCATCTTCTTTACCCCCCTCTTCCATCTTCTTTACCCCCTCTTCCATCTTCTTTTCTTATGGCACTGAATAGCAAATAGAACTCTTGTATGGGCAGTGCCACTAGTGAGGAGTGCAGTGCCACGGTGAGGGACTAAGTGAGGGTCTCTGTACCGCACTGAAAGAGAGATGAGAGAAAGAGACAGGGAGAGACAGAGAAACTAAGATATACAGACAGACTGAATAAAGAGTTAGAGACAGATGAGAGAAAGAGGTGGTGGTAGTGATGGTGTTAGTTAGTGGTGATAGTGATGAACTGAGAGGATTATGGTGATAGTGACTGAAAGAGAAGGAAGAAGAGTCGTTGATGGTGATAATGGTGCCACAATACGAGTTGGTAGATGACGATAGGTTTACGATGATAGAAATGGTGATAATAGATGAAGAATGGTGTTAGAACCATATAGTGATGATATGATGGAGTACTGATAGTGATGCGCCGCAAGCCAATGATGAATGGTTGTTTGCCGACAGATTTTTCACGCGTATAGGAGTGGTGGCGGAGTAATGGTGAACCTGGTGACGGGGTAATTGGCTGTTAATGATGCCTTGTTGATGGTGAGGGGTGATGGCTTTTTGGAGATGATGGTGAAGATGATGACTTGTGGAGAGGATGATGATTGGTGATGATGGTTAGTGACTTGTGGAGATGAGGATGGTGACTTTGGCAGTTGATGGTGACCTACTCCCCCCCCCCCGTCACACACAGTCATCTAATTGGCCTTGATCTCTCACATTCAACAAGCGAGATGACCGGATGTGAATAACAGTATCACTATTCTCTCATTGTGACGAGCCGGACAGTTTAGCTGGTCCTTGTCGGAAGACGCTCGTTATATGAAGGAGACTGCTGTAAGACGGTGGTCTCGTGTTAAGGAAGGTCGGCGGAGTTATGGGGAAATATCGCTGTAAAGTTATCTCCGAGAAATTGTTTATTAAGATGATCGTATTCAGAGAGGGGGATTGTTTTAATGAGGTGGTCGCTATAAGGAGTGAATTTTGTTAACGATAAGGTTGCTGTAGAGAATAGGTTTATATTAGTGAGGTGGTCCTTATAAAGAGGTTTTGCATTCACGAATCGGTTCCTGTAAAGATTGGGTTGTAATAATGAGGTGGTCGCTATTGGGAGGTTGATTTTTTTTTACGGGAATTAGCCCACCCGGGCACAGGTCAAACGACCCACAACGGAGCCTGGGGGGCGAAAAAAAAAAAAGCGGAAAGAAATTGTAAATACAGTTGGTCCTCATATTACGCGGTTAATGTAACCCGGAGGGTACCGCGGAAAGTGAGAAACGCGTAAAGTGAATAACATAACATATGGGATTAATTGAAATGGAGTCCGGGCCGATCCCCAAACTCCACTTTTTGACGACACACAACTATGTTGTAGTAAAAATATTATCTTAACTTTATGATGGCATGCACACACAATTAATAATTAAGAGAAATATCAATAATATTAGGTTTTTTAACACTTACATTAGTAGAAAAGATGGCTGGGCACACGGGGATGGGCGGTTGGTTCCGAGGCAGAGGGCAGATTATTGGCCCTCACCTGTATCACTTGTATCAATTGTATCACTATCCACCACAGAGGCTTGCAGGGCCTCTTTGTCAAACCCCCCAAAGTTCATATAAGTCCATATCCTCACTATAATTATCACTATCACTGACTTGGGCTGGCTGCAGTTGGTGGCGGGTGAAGAACTCAGTAATGTTTTGATGACTGGGCGACCTTGTGAGCACCATTTTCGCGCCTCTTACACAACATGACGGATGACGGGAGGTTTGGATCCAAAAATGAAGCGGCTTGCCAGCTGCTCTCCGCGTAATGGGGTTCACGACCGCGGAATGTGAAAATGTTAGGTTCTGGCAAGGCACCGCGTTAACGGTGAAACGCGGAATGCGGGACCGCGTAATAAGAGGACCAACTGTATAGAAAAAAAGGTTATACTGTATTAATCTACACCACGAAGATGCCGGAAAACCAGCTTTTTAAAGTGAGACAGATTGTAAGAGCATGGAAACACAGAAGAAGGCAGAGCATTCCACAGTTTGGCTGTGTGAGGAAAGAAGGAGGTACTATAACAGGTTATTCTCGTGTGACCTGCATCCACAGAGAAACGGTGGGCACCGCAGGCAAGACGTGTGTTACGAACCCACGGCCTTGCTGTAAGGAGGTTCCTTTATAATAAGGTGACCGCTATACTGATGCGTTCATTTATACAGGTGTTGATAGCGCTAATTATCACCTTAATCACACAGGTAAGTGATGATAATGACGGTAATTGCGATCATTTTCATTACAGTAGCGTGTGATGATTACAATGATGATAATGATGATGACAATGATGATAGTGATGATGACAATGATGGTAATCTTGTAGATGATGATGATTATGATGACGTAATTAATTCCAGCAATGAGCGATGATGATGGTAATGATAACGATGATAATGAATTTGATATGGCATGACCCAAACACCCCCAACAACCGACCCATAGCAGTAGTACATAACAAGGGCTGGATTGAGGGAGAGAAAGGGGAGGGAGGGGAGGCAGATAATAAGGGAGGAACAGTTGAGGGAAGAAGGGGTGGAAGGGAGATGAGGCTGATGTTGTGATGGTGGTGGTTGTTGTTCCCTGCTGTTGTTACCTGCTGTTGTTACCTGCTAGCTCCCACCCGGCCACCACAGTGACTAATAAATGCCATACAGATTACTCTCACGCTTGTTCCAATTAACCCCCGTGGCCCAGGTGTCATTATTAAGCCTTACCTGTGTTGTCTTGTCCTGTCCTGGCTTCCGCATCCCATTCTTCTGTTTCCTTTCCTGCGTCTTTATTATCCTTGTTTTTTTCTCCTGTTTTTCCTCGTTTATTATTGTATTTTTAGTTTTTTCCTCTTTTATTATTGTATTTTATTATTTTTATTACATTTTTATTGTTTTTCTCTTTATTTATCGCCGTTTCTTCTTTTTTCTCTTTTATTACCGTAGTTTTCTCTTTTTTATTGTATTTTCCTCTTTTTTCCTCTTTTATCGTATTTCCTCTCGTATTTCCTCTATTGTCGCTTTTTTACTATTTCGCTTCTTTTTATCGTCTTTCTCCCTTTCTCTTCTTTATTCGAGTAACAACACGTCATTCCAAACATCATATAAACTTTTGTAAATTATTACAACGTATTGCTAAACACACGCATGTACGTATACACACACACATACACATATACATATATGCATGCACACACACGCACACACCCACCATAGAGCACTCGTATACAAACAGCCACACACACACATAACACAAACACACTCACATATCACCCAAACACGTACACACAAACAGACTCACACACACAACGCACCATCCTACTCCTCAGTAATTATCATTGGCAGTCAGCACTGTTCCCTGTATCCATAAGTGTTTAAGACTTTCCTCACACTAGACAATTGGCTGTGATTGTTGATATATCAGGTAAGATTCAACCCACCCAGCCGTGTAAATTGAACCAGGGACAATATGGCTGCAGGCAAAGGCTTACTGGAAATTGAAGGGGTTCTGAGACTACAGATGTGGGATTGAAGCCCACGCTCACAATGGGATCTTGATTTGGAAGTGTGTTTATTTGGGGTTGTGTTGCATGATTGATGAATTAATATATTTTGTACCCCATCCACTCCACCATCAGAAACACATAGATGGTTTGTGTTTCCTTAGTGTTGTGATATTAATTTTCTTGTATTGTTTTGATAGAAGTGTTATTAAATATTATACATATCAAAGGAATTATAATTTGTTACGTATTTAATTAAGAGTGTATGTACAGTACTGTATGTGATATATTATAGATTCCTAAAACTTTTAATAATAATACTTTATTCAATATTTACATAATCTCACTTAAAGTAAATATATAAGGTGAATTAATTGTTTACTTGGCATTATATCACTGTATATACTAGTGGGTGGGTGGTAAGGGCTGGCTGGTGGGGACGCTTGAATGTTTATCTCTGTTTACAAGTGTGTACTTACAATACGTAATTGTGGGAATTCAGGTTGAGGCAGCAAGAATATTGACTTGCTTATGGCTATTTAGAAGTATGTACGTGTAGGTAATAAATACAGGTCGCTGAATTTTAGTAGCAGAGTAATTAAAACTGTATCACGATCAGGAAACTTTTACTTAAGCTAACAACTACTGGCGGTAAGAGTATTGGAATGTTTATTACTGTTTAGAAGCATGTGTTTACAAGCAATAACTATTAGTAGCAAAGCACTGCCAACATGAATATTTGAGTATTCGTCTCCGTGTAGAAACATACACAGGTGCTCCCCGACTTACGACGGGGTTAGGGACCCAAATCCAGGTCGTAAGTCCGACATCGATAAAAAATGAATAAATAAAAATAAAAAAAAAATTTCAAAAATTAAAAAAAAAAAAAATCGACATTGAAATAGAGTACAGTGAACCCTCACTTTACGCGGTTAATTCAACCCACAGGGTACCGCGGAAAGTGAGAAAGGCGTAAGGTGAACAACATAACATATGGGATTAATTGAAATAGAGACCGGGCCGACCCCCCAAACTCCACTTTTTCAGACACAATACCTACGTTGTAGTAAAAATAACTTCTTAATTTTATGATGGTATGCACACACAATTAATAATTAAGAGAAATATCAATAATATTAGGTTTTTTAACACTTACATTAGTAGAAAAGATGGCCGGGCACACGGGGATAGGGGTTGGTTCCGAGGCAGAGGGCAGATTATTGGACCCTCACCTGTATCACTTGTATCACTATCCACCACAGAGGCTTGCAGGGCCTCTTTGTCAAATCCCCCAAAGTTCATATAAGTCCATATCCTCACTATAATTATCACTATCACTGACTTGGGCCGGCTGTAGTGGGTGGCGGGTGAAGAACTCAGTAATGTTTTGATGACTGGGCGACCTTGTGCGCACCATTTTCGCGTCTCTTACACAACTTGGCGGATGGCGGGAGGTTTGGATCCAAAAATGGCACGGCTTGCCAGCCGCTCTCCGCGTAATGGGGTTCACGACCGCGGAATGTGAAAATGTTAGGTTCTGGCAAGGCACGGCGTTAACGGTGAAACGCGGATTGTGGGACCGCGTAATAGGAGGACCAACTGTGTATATATATATATATATATATATATATATATATATATATATATATATATATATATATATATATATATATCTTGATAAAATCACACGGGAAAATGGACACAACGGAGCACCTTAGCTTTCGTCTTTATTCAAGACATCTTCACAGGCAACTGGATTACATGGACAGAGAGAGGCTTAAATATACAGGGTGACCTTAAAAACATGAGGTCAGGTCATAATGATGTCATCCACTAATCCCCACACCAACACACTCAGAGGAGCTTAAGAGAAGGGGGGTGACGTGACTAGTCAGGTCAGGTCAAAAATAAGGGACCCACAAAATAATTATCATACATCTAGATAGATCAAAGGTTTTCAAAGCATTTTTAACCTTGGGCCACTGACAAATAAATTTATGTAACATATTATCAGTTTTGAACTGACCATCACTAAGGTTTATTGATTTTATTTCCTTAATCAAACTAGCTTCAACCAGAAGTCTTTCTGTGACACAAGATGATTTAAATACTTCTAGGCTTTTTTCCCAAGCAATGGGGTGATTGTTATTCCTAACATGAACGAACAAGGCACTGCTTTCAGATGCTGTTCTGATATTATACTTATGTTGTTTGATTCTGAGCTGCAGTGTTTTTCCTGTCTGTCCTACATAATTACAATTACATTTGCTACATGGAATACAATAAACACTTCCATTTACATTCAAACTTGGGCTATTCCTTATTAACATATTGGTAATGGTTGAGTCATACTTGAAAACAACATTAATATTTAGAAGCTTGAGGGACCGAACTAACGGGACAAATTCATTACGATAGGGCAGAGTCAAAATATTCTTAAGTGTAGGAACTTGTCTAGTTTGAGAGGAATGAAAGGATTTTTTAGCCCTGTTAAAACAACTATCAACAAACACAGGAGGGTACCCGAGTTTCTGTGCAATGGAGAGGTGGTGAGAGAGAGGGGATGAGGGAGAAACACACACACACACACACACGCACGCACACATACACGCACGCGCACACACACACACACACACGCACACGCACGCACGCACACACACACGCACGCACACACACAGAGAGAGAGAGAGTCAGTCAGTGTTACCACGCTTTACACGGTTTCACTTTCCGCGATTTCTCATTTAAGCTGTACTTCGCCAGAACCGGACTTTAAATTTCCGCGGTGCATCTACTCATATACGCGGGTGAAGAATAATTTTTTATTAAGCTCATAAAATTCACACAAATTGCTGGAATTCTTACAGTATGATGATCATTTTGAATATAAACATTATGGATTTTGCATTAGACATAAAAATTTTAGATCTAATGTAATAATTTGGTTTACATAGAGCAAATATTTTATCTTTTGTGCAAAATATATGAAGTTTACATTCAAAATATTCCCTGACCTGCAAGGAATCCAGAAATGTCAATTATATTATCCTAACTTTAGTCTGAGGTATTATTTATTACTATACGTTAAAATCTAGTTTTTTCACCCAAACATTTCTCAGAGAGGTAGGAGGCAGTGAGCTGGGAAGGGGGGTGGGGGGGAGTTGAGTCCATTATTTGAATGGACATTAACCTGGCAACTGTATTTCTCTTAAATATTAATTGTGTGTGCATACCATCATAAAATTAAGATATTATTTTACTACAACGTAGGTATTGTGTCGGAAAAAGTGGAGTTTGGGGGTCAGGCCAGTCTCTATTGGAATTAATCCCATATGTTCTGTTGCTCACTTTCTGCAGTACTCCATGGGTTTAATTGACCGCGTAAATCGTGGTACTACTGTGTGTGTGTGTGTGTGTGTGTATATATATATATATATATATATATATATATATATATATATATATATATATATATATATATATATACTGTATATATATATATATATATATATATATATATATATATATATATATTACTTAATAGTTTCTTTTCAAAGAATTCCATATATAGGTTGCTTAATACAGGTGAGAGTGGATTACCCATTGCCATACCAAATTTTTGAGCATAATATTCTCCATTGAATTCGAATTTGCAATCCTTAATACATAGTTTGATGAGTTCGATGAAGTCGTCTTTCGAGACTTCAACAATGTTTTTACGTGCCTTGAGAATTTGCAGTCCGGTTAGTCACGTCACCACCCTTCTCTTAAGCTCCTCTACGTGTGTGTTGGTGTGTGGATTAGTGGATGTCATCATCATGACCTGACCTCATGTTTAAGGTCACCCTGTATATTTAAGCCTCTCTCTGTCCATGTAATCCAGTTGCCTCTGAAGATGTCTTGAATAAAGACGAAAGCTAAGGTACTCCGTTGTTTCCATTCTTCCGTGTGATTTTATCAAGATTTATCTTATCCACGTTTTCATTGTGGATTTACTTGAAATATATATATATATATATATATATATATATATATATATATATATATATATATATATATATATATATATATATATATATATATATATATATATATACAGTGGGGTATGCTATAACGAATGGATCCTACTACGAATATTCCTATAAAGAACGGTTTTACCTATAAAATTGATAATGCTATAACGAACGAAACTCCTACAACGAACATTATAATTTTTTTTTTTTTTTTTTTTTTACTAATTTATTGTTTCTGTATTACAAGTATTAATGATATTCTTTATTTCAGGGGTTTAGATGCATATTTATGCACTTTTTTACAATTTTTACAATTTAATATTATATTTTTCAGTGTTATATATATATATATATATATATATATATATATATATATATATATATATATATATATATATAATACGCTCTTGGAAATGTGACGTTAACCGAAATGGACGTTGTCCGATCATCACAAATTTTTTATTTATACTTACGTGTATGTGGAATACTATATACGTACATATACACTTTTACTCTTAAATCACTACTGTAATGTGATACAGGTGATTAATTTTTATCTCTTGTGCAAAATACATGACGTTTATATTAAAATTCTTCACTGTTTTACAAGGGTTCCAGCAACACCAGGCAGATGGGGGAGAGAGATTGATTTTGATTTTGACGCTTGCAGCGGCTACTTTATTGTGCACCCCACACTCATCCTGTGAGCGGTAGCGCAAAAGGATTACAGAGTAGGGTTTACAAAGGGTCATAATAATTAACCCCCGTTGTCAGGATATTATGGCACTGAAAGTTACACAGTATTTCATTTACATTATTTGTTTAGTTCTATACATAAAGGGTAACTTATTCACAAATGCGTGAGAACAGGCGTGTGAGGCAGTATGTCTGGCCTCACACTTTGTTATTCACATTTACGTGGGAGGTATTCAAGCACATTGCGTATTTGGTTCTGTACATGAGAACTGACATAGATACTAAGTGCAAAAAAGTGGATACAATCTTAATATGTCGGCTATCTTGCCATTAGAGATGAAGTGTTGTGCCATTTCACACACAGTGTGCTTGGACCTGTCCCTAAAAGGTTCTATCTTCACACAGTCGAGGACGTAGTGTTCAAGTGTGTGGCCATATGTATGGCCACACACTTTACATTTAGTTTTGTTTACATCTGCTTGAGGAACATACTGCCAAAGGTACTTATATCCTAACCTTAATCTAGCTGTTACAACATCTTGTAATCTAGTGATCTTGTTACTTGCTCCATAAACGTGTTTCACTTGATACATCTCATCATGGTAAACTATGGATTGACTAGTGCCTGTTTGCACTTGTCTACTTGCGTCAAACTCATCAATAAGTTCTTTCCTAATTACAGTTTTAAGGGTTCTTTTTGACAGACCCAAATTGTATTCAACGGTGTCTTTGTTAGACGCGAGTTTGGCGAGGGCATCAACTCTGTCATGTTTTATGAGGCCTATGTGAGAGGGGATCCACAACAGTTTGACCCTGACACCCCGGTCAACAAGGCACGCATATTTGTGTCTGGCTTCAGAGACAAGAGCGTGACAACCTGAGTCGAGGGTACCAAGGGCAAGTAGTGAGGATAGAGAGTCAGTGATGATGAGACTGTCAGTAAAAGTGGTTTCAATGAATTTAATAGCTGTGAGTATGGCAACTAATTCAGTTTGTAGAGTGGATGCCCAGTTGTTAATTCTAACTCCTTTCTCAATTATATTACCGTCAGGTTGAGTCACAACAATAGCACTTCCAGCCCTCCCACAGGCGGTGTTTAGAGACCCATCAGTGTAGATGGTCTGTGTGATATTATCATCAGTCTGTAGAGTGTGTATGTGTTCAAGAGCTCTCAATTTGGCAGTGTGTTGGAGATAAATGCTTTGTATAATTAATTTTTTAGGCGGATACGTCGGTATTGTGATATCGAAGGGAACTGTCCGCCAGGGTGGCAGGAAGCGCTGTTGTGTCTCAACTTTGTACAGGTGGTCTAGTCCAAATATCTTCATATGTGTAGCTGTAGTTTGGATCCATTTAGACTCAGTAGTCCCATGGTTCATACATTCTAGCAATTTTAAGGAAACAATGTTATCAGGATCACCACGCAGAAGCCTCAGGGCTATCATGAGGTTGACTTCAATTATTCTATCTTTAACACTGGGTATACCTAGTTCTTTCCTCATATTAAGTACTTTAGTGCTCATGGGACATCCTAGGATAATTCTGAGGGCTTTATTTTGCATTTTCTCGAGCTTGTCAACGCCTTTCCCGTCACGAATGACCAGGGCTGGTGCGTGGTAATCTATCAGAGATCTTATATAGCCTAGGTACATTGTTTTAACAATTCTAATATTAGCACCATAGTGCGGGCTGTACCCCGCTACACTTCTAAGAGGTCTCAGTCTGTCAGTACATTGGCGGGTTAGCTGTTGTATGGCAGGTAGGGTACAAGGGACGGAAACACCAAGATATTTAAAAGAAGAAACATAGTCAATAGTGTTGTTACCTATCTTGAACTTGGCGGGGCCGCGTTTGCGGTTCCCAGCTTGTTTGTTGAACACCTTAGTTTTGTCAGTGGAGATAATAAGACCGAGGTGTTCACAGGCTGCGTATACATGGTTCAGGGTGGTTTGCATTTCACGATGAGTTTTAGTATGTATAAGAATATCGTCAGCATAGCTGATTGAGATATTGCTGGGGTTGTCTGGTATTAAATTTAATAATGCATTCATAAGAACATTGAACAAAGTGGGGCTAAGTACTCCACCTTGAGGGGTACCAAGTTGCATATCTTTAACTTCACTTTTGTATCCCTGAAACAGTGCAGCAGCCCTTCTGTTGGTTAGGTAACCACTTATCCAGTGTAACAGCCTACCTCCTATATCCATTTTGGCTAGTTCGTACAATATCAGTTGCCTATTGGCAATATCAAATGCAGCTTTTAGGTCAAGAAATGTGGTGTATCTGTGCCTTTCATCACCATGCACAGTTAGGAATGTGGTGATGCAATTATGTACACCTTTACCATGGGTGAAGCCATTTATGTTAGGAGACATGTGTTCTCTGATTCTATATAAGAGTCTGCCAAGAACCATCCTCTCAAAGGTTTTACACAGGCAGCTGGTTAGTGATATGGGACGAAAGGCATCAGGCTGTCCTGGTTTCGGTATTGGTACAACAATACTGCTGGTCCATGATGTGGGTAGTTGGCCCTCGGCATGACTCATATTGTACAATACCAACAATGGATTGCCTGGCACGCGCCTTAGTAGTCTAATGATGTTGTAGGTGACCCCGTCCTCTCCAGGGGAAGTAGACCTACCCCTGGCGAGGGCGGCGTCAAGCTCCCACTCAGTATATGGAACATCACACTCATCGTGCTGTTTGCCCAGCATAAAGCTAATAAGATTACTTCTCTCTACAGACTTCGCATCAAGGAGTCCCCGAGTCCTAGCTGGTAACATGTCATAGCTCGACACATGAGCCCACTTTGTTATTAGCTCATTCGACTTTTGCAGAGGGTTTGGATGGGAGACGTGTCTTCTGTTTTTACCTCTGATTATGTTTATGTCTTTCCAGGCTTTGCTGAGGGATGTGTGTTGGTTCAGGCTGTTGACATATGTCTCCCATGCATTTTGTCTGAGTTCGTTTACACGTTCCCTGACAGCAGCAAGGGAAGCTTGATACAATTGTAACATTTGAGGTGTTCTAAATTGTCTGTAACCCTTACCCACCCTCCTGACCCTAGCCCTGTGTTTTTTCAGCTCAGGGTCATTATAGCACTGCTGTTGCCTGTTCCCATTATGCTGACCACGTTTTCTCCTTTTTTTGGTGGAGGCATTGTTGGTGAAGTATACATAAGTCCTATCTATCAGATCGTCATGGAAACTTTGGTAATTGTCAGGCTTGTAGTCCTTGTACCAGTCATGGATGAAGTCTATGAACTGGCTTTCATGTTCTTGCTTGACTGTGATTCTACGTCTGTTGAGTTTACCACCAGTGGGGGTGCCATTGGCTACATGTATACTAGCTTGGATTGGGCTGTGGTCAGACATAAGATCAGTGACAACATCAGAGCTATGAGTTGTGTATGATAGATTAAAGCCAATACATTTGTCTAGACCCCCGCCATAGATGTGTGTTGGTTCATTATTACCTATAATTTGAACATCTTCATATGCGCTGAGAAGTGAGATAAGTCTCCTACCATTGGTGTTAGTGGTGGAGTCACCTAATTTCTTGTGTCTAGTATTCAGGTCACCCATTAGGACAGTGGGCTCAGTGTGTAAAAAGTCTGGGAGATCTGTGTATTGAAGCTGATCTGAGGGAGCATAGGCGTTTAGCACGTTGAGTGTGGAGTTGCCCAGGTGGATAGTGATCCCATGGTACTGAAGGTTGGTAGTCTTTTTGGATACAAGAGGTACATGCGGGAGTGACTTCTTAACATACATCAAACATGTGTGAGTAGAACTAGGATCATAATACACATAATTGGGCAGACTGGGTGGGGGCTTACCATTAGGTGTGAGACACTCCTGCAGACACACAATATCGATGTCCTCAGTCACAACTTTGTGGTGTAGGTCAGGGTATCGTTTTCTAAGGGATGAGATGTTCCAACTCATCACCTTCACCGCTCTGTATCTTTGTCTGGTATTAACATTGGCCATTATGAAATGTATTTGGAATTTTGTCTGGTATTAACACTGGCCATTATGAAATGTATTTGGAAAGAAGCAAAAGGCACTGTATGATACTGTTCTTTTCTGCGCTGCCTGTCCCTTCGGCAGGCAGTAGGCCAGTTAACCTTTTGGAAACATTTCTGGAGCATGTACGGCTCAACAATTGTTGTATTTCAGTGGCAGACAACAACTCACTTTGGTTACACTCGACATCACCACCATTTTCTGTTTGTGCTTGTTCATCTTCACTGACCATGTCCACAGAGGCATCAGTAGAACTGTTACCAGTATCACTATTTTCCTCTGCGTGGACACTAGTTCCTGGTGGGTCTTGAGTTTCCACATCTGGTACTGACATCTGAATGTCTTCAGTTTGACTGCAATTTTTCCGAAGTTGCTGCACTGTGTTGGTGGTGTTTTTTTCCTTTAGTGTATCACAGAGGCTCTTAAACATTTCAGTTTGAGCTTGAGCTTGAGCTGTAACCTGAGCTTTGAGTTCTTTAATTTCATTTTTCACATCATTGATCTCTTCACGATATGCATGGAGTGTGTTGGCAGCTACCTGTTGTGTCGGTACGTCTGTGTTGCCCCATGCTGATCTTTCGATGACTGCTGGTGATGATCCTGGAGCTTTGGTGGGGAGGGCAGGCCAGGGGTTGGCCGTAGGGAGTACCCTAGCAGCATTAGTGTTTCTTGAGACCTGCCTGGGTGGCGGGCCTGGGCGCTGAAGGGGTGTAGGAGCTCTAGAACAGTTAGGGTGCCATACAGGAACTCCAACTGTTTTGCAGTTAATACACTTCTGTTGGATGACACCCCCTTGAGCAACTGTATCTCTGCAAACCTGTGTTGCATGTTGCCTTGAGCAGAGACCACACCACGGCTTAGTCGAGGGGCATAACCGGGACACATGGCCCCAGTGCTGACAGTTGTAACACCTCCGGTTAGGGGGCTGATAGAGAGTTACCTTCAGAGTCCGATAGGCACCACGGACTCGAATGGTCCTGGGTGGGTCTTCCGAGCCAACCCAGTCTGCAATGACTGCATTCTTGCCCCTGAGTCGCTTCGTCCTTCTGATGTAGGGATGGGCTTCTAGTAGTGTAGGGGTCTGGTACTGGTCGAGCCCAATGATTATTATGGTCTTCTTGCTCGATGGTTGGGATGATTGTTCCATGGTTATTCCCCTTATGCTATTGGTGAGGAGATCCTGTATGACTGCTGGTTCGTTTCTAATCAGAACATGATCTTGTGTACCGACTCTGAACTGAAACTCAGCCTCAGGATATTTGTCTTCCGCATCGTTCAGCCAGAGATACTTGTCTTCAGGTGATGTGCCTCCAGGGAAGTACAATCTTACTCTCTTGGGGGGTTGTGGTTGTAGTTGATTGTCTCTGAGTCTTTCTGCCTTTTCGGCCTTCCGCTTGTTCCTGGACTGAACTAGGTGAAAGCCATCTTCTCCGTTGGTGTCAAGGTCAACACCACAGTCGCCTGGCTCACTCAGTGCATCAGGAGAGTTAAAGCGAGCAGCTGTGTCTCCAGTCAACTCAGACATGGTGGAGTTACAGGGCTCGACTTATATGCCTACGTCAGAGGGCCGAGGACTGCTTGGCACTCCTAGGAAGTCAGCGGTGGTTGGGAGGTGCGAGGGTAGGAGGGCCTCCTGGGAGCGGAGGGAGTGTGGTGTAAGGTAACAGGTGTATTCTCAGTTTATAAGCACTTTTATTACACTTCACTTGTTCTTAATAGTAACTCTGTTTTTCTGACGGCACAACACCTCAGACCATCCTCACTTGGTTCGTCGAGACCCTACATTAAGTGTCCGTTACTATGGTGGAGGTGGGGGTGGGGGCGACCGCATGGGCAGCACTCTCAGCCCCATAGGGGCGATAGTCTCGGGACCACCCCTGTCAAAGCAGGCCTAACGACACTGACCTCAGCGCCGAGCCCCCTCATTATTCCACCACTAACTCAGCAATGGGTCACCACTCACTTGGAGAACGCCGGTGAACACACGGAATATTTACAATTTATGCCGTCGGGGATGAGAAGAAACCTTGGGTGGCAATGTTTAAGGTGACATCCGATATTCACTGACACATTGTCAAATTCCCGCTCCCACACAGCGAGTATGTCCCCACCAATAACACTTTAGATCGGAGAATATGTCTGGCCAGCCGTGTTGACCTGACCTGACCTGACGCGCGACTGTGGGGGAGAGAGAGAGGGTGGGAGCGGGGGTGGGAGAGAGAGAGGGTGGGAGCGGGCGTGGGGGGAGGGGAGGTAGTACGTTTGACAGTTGGCACAGGCCCAGGTCTAACGCGTGTATATTTATCAGTTCTTAGGTGACTAAGCTTCTCTCTTATAAAAAGCCAGTGAAATGACCCGGGTGAATATAATTAACATTGCTGGGATTCTTGTAACATACTGATTAATTTGAATATAAACATGCTATAATTTGCACTAGACAAAACAATTTTAGTACCGTTATCAAATTAGTACATGTGCACTCCAGCTTTGCACTAAGGTCATTTATTTCTATTACGTTTCTTTTAGTATGGATGAAAATAAATGAAGACATCTATGTAAATCTACCCAAAAATACAGTTGAAAAACTTTTATATAAAATGTGCTACAGTACTGTACTCTAATGTACAACAATTTTTATCTCTTGAGCAAAATATATGACATTAATATTCAAATTATTGGCTGTCTTGCAAGGATTCCAGCAATGCAAATTAAAATCACCTAACTTTAGTCTGATATTATATAATTTAAAAACTGTAAGCCTAAAACCCTGGCTGGTGGCGGGGGGGGGGGGGGGGGGGGGGTGGCAGCCACCCAGCGAGGGGTTGGGGGGGGGGGTGGGGGGGTTGAGGTGATAAGTTTGAGGCGAAGGTCTGTGTTTGTTTATTTAACAGTCCTACTAAGCTTCTCTCATTTTAAAATGCCAGTGATATGACCTAGGAGAATATAATTAACATAGCTGGGATCCTTGTAAGATACTGATTTATTTGAATATAAACATGTTGTAGTTCGCACTAGACATAACAATTTTAGTACCCTAATCAAATTAGTACATGTGCAGTCCAACTTTGCACTAAGGTCATTTATTTATTTTACGTTTCTTTTAGTATGGTGTGTGCATGTAAAAGGATGAAAATAAATGAAGGAATTTATGTAAATCTACCCAAAAATACAGTTGAAAAACTTTTTATAAAATGTACTACAGTATTGTACACTAATGTACTACATTTTTTATATCTTGAGCAAAATATATGACGCTTATATTCAAATTAATCTCTGTCTTGAAAGGATTTCAGCAATGCAAATTATATTATCCAAACTTTAGTCTGAGATATTATATAAAATAAACATAAAGAAATCACCAATCTTTTATCTTGGAACACGATGACAAATCTCCGGCCTGAGAGATGGTCTCGGCATTCTGAGGTATGGTGTGGTGGATGACCTAGTGTTACCAGGAGCGGGAGTTTGCTGTACTCAGAATTTTCGTGAAAACTGACCCAGTCACCGGACCTTGGAATCAGCTGTGTCTCCTGTGAGTGACACACACAAGTCTACGGGATTGCGGCAACAATTTCACATTGTCAAGAAATTCTAGAAAGGAATACTTCAATCGAGCCTACAAGGAATAGGTAGTATCTAGGTATACATTAAATTTATACACACATCTACATGTTCGAGACATAACTCCACATCAGTAGGACATCGATAGGTTATTGTCATTGTTGTAAGTGCTTACTTATTTTAATTTATACAGATGTGAAATAATTCCTGGTATTTATTAGACATAGAAAATGTGGACATTTTCTTTTGATCCCAGGAAGGGTAAGAATGTTCATAATTTTCAAACTACATATTTTAATGATGTCAAAGACACATCTTAAAATAATTATATGATAGTTCTACAAAAGTATATCACAGACTGTAAATTTTCAGCCATGCCGTGTTGAACCCCTCACAACTCCGTACCATTGCTCTCCGCAAAAATGAATGTTTCGTTGAAAGAGTCTGAAGCACCACACAATCATTCACCCAGCGTGATTACAGTAGCAAAAGTTGTACATTGCTAAGAAGGTGTGTTCTTAAATACGAAGTAGGCGAAGATTATTTCTGCCTTGTTGCTTTTGATATTGGCAGTAATGTTTGTGTTTGAAGTCACGTTTCTTTTTCTGTTATTATAAGTCAGTGTCATCCAAGATGAAAATTGTTCATAACATTTTAACCCAAAAGGCACAACAGTATAGGATCCCTGTAGTAGATAAAACCCCTACAGTAGTTGAATCCCCAGCTTAGTATCTACACCTATGTTTATAACATGGTTAGGGTTGTATAGGATGTACTGTACTCTGTGAGCTTATTTAGGCCTTACGGAGCTTGGCCGGTGGTGACCGAGCGATGTAATGGGTTATTTACATATGATTTATATTCAGATTCATCACCTGTAACTTTCCACTGGCTATGAGGTGACATGTTCAGTGCACGTGATAAGGTGTGCCCACTGGAAGCTGCGTCATACTATGCTGAGTAAAGACATAAGTAGCCGGCTCTCTGGCCACCTAAAGGGAGCAGTAGTTTGATATCCTTGACCAGAGGAAGACGTTATTTCAGAGCCGCAGTGGATGGCTCCGTCTTCCCTCGAAGGGGGACGAAGTCCCAATTCTGTTCTCCCTCGATGGGTCAATACTCAGCAGTCACTCACACCAACTAATATCGAACTGATGTTGATTCACGTTTATATACGTAAACGCCGTCCTTTCTCATCACACTCATAAATAGTGGAACTTACGGTTGATCTGCACTCAGGAATTATATAAATATAATACTTTTCTAATAAAACATGAAACTTCAATTGGGTTTCGTTACTAAAGCCCAATATAATATATGTGAACCAACCTGGTTAATTGGGAATTAACCAACCGGCTCAATAATAAATGATTTTATGTTTTCAGGTTGCTGTTTAGGTGAAAGAGGATGTATTTTTAGGGCTAGACACTACTGATGGGTAAGTTGAGTTCTTATTTGAAAGTTTACCAAATAGTTCATAGGAAATTTTCAATACAGTACCGAAATGTTGCGGATTTCAGCTGTACAGTAATACACACCTTAAAAGTTTATATTAAAATCAAGCATGGTGTTATGAAAGTTGTCTGAATCATAGTTTCTGGCTTCAGTTTGGGGTGTTGGTGTCAAGAGTATAGATGAGGTACAGTACAGTAATTTTGATAATGTTAGCTTAAAAATATAGTTGGAGACTGTGTTAGTTTATAGTTCACGTCAAAGTTGTCGGCTTCGGCTGTACAGGGGGTATATTAAACGTGTATCTGGGTAAAGAGAAATGTACGACACTCTAAAGGAGTAAATTTTGTGAACGTTGTTTGCAGTCTTTGCCTATAATCCATCAAATCTATACAAGGCCTGTTTCAAAAACTGGTTGGGATTTGCCCAATATTTCTAGAAGTTCCAAATCAGATAAAATTAATATCCCTGTAACTGTAATACTGCATTTGTTAGGAAATTTTATTTTATTTTGTAAATATATATATCTATTTTTGTTCATAATGCAATAATACAAATAGGCTAATTATAGGACTTAATAGAAAGTATGGGTGCAACCTAACAAATTAACCAGTCTTCCTCAATACCTTACAATAAACAATACTTACAGCTGTACTGGCTCTTATTACCTACATATTCAATCGAGGGTTAATGGCCCTCTGGATTATCCAACACCAATCAGGTGTTATGGGCTCCAGCAGATCACTTATAGACTATGCAGCACCTGTCCTCTCTTGTACTGGTGAAGGAAGGATACGGAAGCTTGAGATCATGCAAAATGAAGCAATGAGAATAATTTTAGGATGTCATGAGAATGTAATAATTGAGATAATGAAAATGAAACTAGGGTTATATAGCATTTCACAGAGGGTCAATGAAATTAATACAGTTGCAGCAGTTCGATTATTGAGAGGGAACAGTGGGGGTAAATTTGTACAAGATAAAAATTATGGCTTATAAAATAAAAGGACCTTCTTGAGGCAAGGCAAGAGAGGATATATGAATGGATTAGTAAATGTTATTTAAAAATGTAATCTGACAGACTGGTGTACAGCTGTTGAGAAAAGTTGTAAGGACCTGCCCTGGGAAGAACGAGAAGTAGAGTTAGACATAGTGTCTCCCACAATGAAGAAATTATTACGTGAACCACGACAGTTAAGGGTCTTCATATGGGAATAAGATTAGTAATTTGCCTAAAATAAACACATTGCATGTATATTGTGACGCTTCAGTTGTGTCAAGTGGCAGGGCAGGGTGTGTGATCCTCATAAGACAATACACAGAACAAGGTACCGATGACACCAAATTTGGACTCTGGCTGAGCAATTTTATATCATCAACACAAGCTGATTTATATGCAATGTTAGTTGGATTGGAAAATGTTGTAAAGAGGAATAAAGATGCATATTTTTTGGGTTGATAGTAGGGAAGCTTTAGAGTCTTTGAACAGCGGGAGTCCAGTCTTTGAACACATTATTGGTTCATGTAGAAAATTAGTAAATACAATAAGGAAAAAAGGCCATAGTGTTCGATTTGTATGGGTCCCTTCACATGTGGGGATTGGTCTTAATGAAGCGGTAGATATAATAGCAAAAAGAGCCACGGAAAAGGCCGAGATCGACATAATATGTATTAAAACTTTGAAACAATTAAGGAGCAAATTACGGAAAATGCAATCAATAGAAGATAATTTAAAGAGGAATGAAATATATGAAAAAAGTGAAACAATGAAACATTACCATCATGTTCTCATGAACACAAATTGAACATATGGGAAAGATAGGAGCAGGTGGAAAGATTGAGTATATATGAGGTTAAGATTGGGATATATACTTCATTTTTAGTCCATATAACACATGGACTTGAACATATACAAAACGACCTCACCAGCCAGGACTCCAACCCTCGACCTACTGCATGTGACCAGGGAAAGCTATCATTCATACCACAAGAACACTAAAGGTAACCCTAGGCTATGTTATATTTCACACACAGCCTGTTAATCAAGCTGATAGCACCGTGAACCTCCCATTGGGGATTGCCCATGCCACTTACGTAGTGGGAGTAGCATTTTACCGAATCCAGCTCGTATGAAACACGAGGTACCACATGATATACTTCATTTATAGTCCATATAAGTATATCATTGTACCTCGTGTTTCATACCAGCTGGATTCGGTAAAATGCTACTCCCACCACGTAAGTGGCATGGGCAATCCCCAATGGGAGGTTCACGGTGCTATCAGCTTGATGAACAGGCTTTGTGTGAAATATAACATAGCCTAGGGTTACCTTTAGTGTTCTTGTGGTATGAATGATAGCTTTCCCTGGTCACATGCAGTAGGTCGAGGGTTTGAGTCCTGGCTGGTGAGGTCGTTGAGTATATTAGGATATATATATTACTGTGAACTTGGAGCGAAGAGAAGTGAACAGGATAAAGAATGTAGAATTTGTAGAACATCCAGATCCCATAACCTGCCACATTATACACTGGAATGACCATTGCTTAATGGAATGGGGATGAGATGTATTTTTTTTTTGTATCTCGGTAAACGTATCAATCAATCAATCGTGCTACAGAGATTCGTTACAGAGTCGACCATGACTAGAACCATAATATCTTCGAGACGAGACTTCGACACCACTCAAACCTGAAATCAAATTATGGTAACCAGAAGGTGACAAATGCAATTTGAACTCCTTGAAATTTTAAACCAGTCGCCTCCAGTTTCTTCAGAAACCTGTTTATAAAATGACCAGTAGTGATGCAAGTAAAATAAAAATAATTTATATCGATTCCTTTAACTATTTCTTCACGGATTCGAGTCCTCGGTGGGATGTGAGAAGGGTGTTATCCAGAGTGGCTCTACAAAACATCATAAGTTTTCACCGAGTAGACTGCTTTCCTTCTGTACTAATACTGAATAGTAAAAGTCGTAATTAAGTAACAAACAACAAACCATTCGCCAGATCGTCTAATGAAAATATAAGTGATGAAATGATAAATAACAAAATATTTTAGTTTCCCCGGAAATACAATTTTCTTTAGTGTTTCCAGCAAATATGGTTCCAGCAGGCGTAGTTGGGATAACTGTACTAAAAATAAGTTGTCACACAGAACGTTGCAGTCACTTATTTAATCATAATGAGTTGTTTATTTAGTCAGGTAGTTACATATTTATGGAGGCAAAACTTAAGAAGAGTATTGCTACCTTAGACTAGGCGCCGGAAGCATTCCTAACCTGGGAAGGGGCGAAGGCAGGGCCGGATTATCAAGTGACCAGGGCCAACGAAGGTTTAAAAGGCCTACAAAATTTGAGACATAATGTATGCATTTTCACTGTGGTCTGGCCTATTAACACTTATATTCCAACAAGGTAAATGAAAATAATCGATAAATTTGACAAGGGAGAAATAGATTGTAGTCATAAGACCAAGTGATTATAAACGTTAATTTAGTATCTGTTTGGTTAGTGCTTAGACATCCTTTAACCATGACTTGCCAGAAACTAATTATGATTAAGGAGAAGTCACAAGGGACTAAATAATCATAACTTAATAAATGAACAACTTTATTCTTAGACATACTGCAAAACAAATGTAGAGTTTTTATCAATCCTCAAAATAATAAGCCACTCAATTCAACCTACTATTATCAATTTATCAGTGATTACAATTTCATACAAAATACACTTTTTGGCTCTTGGCTGTGGCAAAGTCTTCAGTAATGTCCTGAAAGTTCAACTTCTTAACATAATCTCCATCTATGTTGAGTAACGCCAGTTTTGACAGTTTTTAATTATTTTAAGCTTGGAAAATGATCTCTCACCTTCACAGTGTGAGGGGGCGGGTTCTCTAGCTGCCACCAATGTGAGGGGGCGCATTCTCGGTCTGCCACCAATGTGAGGGCGCCTGACTCCCTCTCTGTTTCTACACCACCCTCATCTTATTTACTTCTCTTAGTTCTTACTCTACTCAGTTCCGTCACCTATTCTTGGGTAGCATGGGCGAGGGTCTAGGCACGTGAGTATGGTAATTTTGGTATCAGGTCACTTGGATGGAAATAAAGGTAAAATACTGTGGGAGAAATGAATACACCTAAAGTACTCTAAAAACAAATTTATTAATATGCGAATCAAAGGGGAAAATAGATGTTATTAACATATAACTACCAGGCTCAGCTCCTGGGCCTATTGCAAACTCTCTATGTCTTATGTACTGGTTTCCTTGTTTTCCTATTTACTCAACAGCAATTATTCGGACATTACACTCTTACCGTGCACCCAATACCTGATGTCACCTTACATTATATCGTAGGACCAGCTCCTTGTCTTTCCTCCCAAGACACTAATACTGATACAAACCCCGACATGGGTCCCCCACAACATGGGTAAGTATTAACAACACCTACAACCACACTGTGGACTATAATTCCAAGGCCTGTCACAGGGTATAGCACTGGCGCCTCTACAACTGCTGTTGTGGTCGGTTACACTCCGACCCGAGATGGGGTAGCCAGACACATGGCAGGTCTGGGGTCTGGCCCAACGAAGCCTTGGGGCACATTAATCCGGCTGCATCGGTGCCATCTTCTCATATATGATCCCGGCTGGACAACTAATACATCCGAGGCCGTTGTTGGATGGTAGAGCGATTCAAGAATCCCAATGGGATCGGGAGACAAACGGGAATCAGCGTCAGGGGACCTGTATGGATGAAGGGACGGGCACTCACTAATGGTGACAACAACATCACGTTTCAGGGGACGTTAAAGACGTAAATATGACTTCACTCGGAGCATATCAACTACGTTACTGTAACACTTGCACAATCAACTATTAATTGGGTCAAATCACTTAAAGAAGGGCAAATTACAACAGAGTGGGAGGCAGCATACCTGTATGGATGAAGGGACGGGCACTCACTAACTGTAGAAATGCCCGCGGCCCTCACTCAAAACAGACCAGGAAGTCCACCTACTCCTATTCCGATGAATTAATTTACTGTACACTCTGACCTTGAAATTGAGACTATGAACTCATTTTCATTCTCTATTATCATCTCAACTAACAATGCTCTGACTCAGCTATCGAAAGCCAAATTAAATTGATTACAAAGGGTTAGATGGCAACAGGTCCCAACATACAGCGTCTACTCCCAAAGACCAAGACGGGGAAACATAGAAAACGGGGGACGTTTCCACTGGGGGACTCGGAAGGTTTTGTGGACGTTTGAGCGTAATATGAATCCTTAAGGTTTTCAGGTTAGCTCTTATCATGACCATTACAACAGCTCTTACCGAGTATTGACAAATATATTCTAAAAACTATGTTCACATTCAGAAAGCTGTTGACCAGCCCCTTGGTTACCTGAGTTTTCAGTAATTCTGCCACTGACTAAGTGTTGAGAAATTTGTTTAAACAACAGAAACTCCTCAGTGATCACAGATTCAATGTCATCCTTGTAGACATCCACCAACTCGCCTACTTTGCTTGAAATCGTTTCCCTTGATAGTGAGGAATCGTGGAGGAAACCAAATCGTTCCTCGAACTTTTCATATGCTAAGCGTCGCTTCCTGATTTCGACCAGCAACAGACTAACCTAAAATTATGGAAAACTTACACCTCAGCATCTCTGCCTGTGTCAACTAACCTGTTAGGTTCTGAATAATAAGTTCTATATACAGGAGAGAACACAAACACCTGTATAGTTTTGTAGGTTCGGTTTACTGGATAAGAGTATGTACACAGAGGGAAGCAGCACTCTCCCTTGGCTAGGCTCCTTGTCAACTGCTATAGGCGACGTATGGCAAGTGATACATTAGCAGCTTCCATACGTCGCCAGGCACATTAATTAAGCGTGTGGGATATGGTAATAACATTGCCACACGCTGCTAGCTAGGCTGAATAAATAATACATAAATGGAGCACATACATAATATACATACATGATATATAATCCAGCATACATAATATACATACACCTCCCTCCCCCCTATACGCTCATAGCAAAGTCTTGAGCGGACCTTTTCTTTTGGATCCGTTCTGAGCGTCGAGGGACTTCATCACTGGGAAGGGTATGGGACTCAACACTGGTGGCGGGGCCAGCAGAAGGCATTGTTACGGGTCGGAGAAAACGGCGGTTCCTCCACCACACACGACCACTGGGTAACCGCACCTGGTAGTCCCGTGACCTGCCGAGACCCATGACTACGCCTACTTTGTCCCAACGTAGGGAGGTCGGGTCCTGAACACGGACTTGGGTGCCGACACTCAACCTGGGGAGAGAACGGGCGTGGTCATTGTAGCGGGCGACGACGTCCTGAACACGTTCGGCGGCTCGGCGATCACAATCCTCTGTCTTGGCCTGCCACTCCTTGGAGAAGGATTGAGGGTGAGCAGGGACACAAGAACGAAGGGGGCGTCCATACAAAACCTGGGCAGGGGAGCGTCCGGTGTAGTTAGGTGTGTTGCGGAGTTCAAGAAGACCCCTGTCGAAGGCCTCGCAGTCAATGTTCCCAGAAGGGGCCACCTTAAGGATGAGGTGCTTCAGGGATTTGACAGCAGCCTCAGCGTGGCCGTTGGACTGCGGGTAATGGGGCGATGACAACACATGCCGGACTCCCCATCGGTCGAGGAACACAGCAAAGTCCCGGCTTGTGAACTGAGGCCCTCCGTCGGTTCGCAGGCGTACAGGAACGCCCACGTCACGGAAGTAGTGGCGGAACTTGCTGATGGTGGCGGCAGACGTCGTGTCATTACCGCACTTGATGACAACCGGCCAACCAGAGAGACGGTCGACGATAACGAGGAAGGACTTTCCTGACACACAGAAAAAGTCGGCCGACACAGACTCAAAGGGGCGGGTGGGGTTGTCGTCACTCATAAAGGGTTCCTGCTGCTGGCTGGGTTGTAATACTTGGCAGGGCTCACACGCACGGACAACATTGGAGATGTCGGAGTTGATGCCGGGCCAGAACACAGTCTGTCGTGCACGTCGTTTGGTGGCCTCAGCTCCACGGTGACTGTCGTGAAGGCGGGCCAAGGCGTGGGGACGTGATGCAGCAGGGACAACTACACGTGCTCCGTACAGAACAAGGTCTCCGTCGCAGTAGAGTTCATCGCGGAGTTTCCAATACGGGAGCAGGGTGTTGTGAAGATCGTAGCGGTTGCTAGGAAATCCATTCCTCACACACTCGACGAGTCGGACATAGGAAGGGTCATCTCGGGCCGCTGTTCGAAGGTCCTCCATTGCCTTGTCGTCATCTGGTGACAGGTCCGAACGAAGGGATTGGACGGCATGGAGAGTGACCACAGTCCTGACGGAAAGAGCGAGGTCGGCGTCGAGTACATGGTCTTCTGGAGTAGGGCGGCTGACAGGAGAGCGGGATAAGGCATCAGGGATGCAGAGCTCCTTACCAGCACGCCACACTGCAGTGAAGATGTACGCCGAGAGCTTCTCTTTCAGACGCTGGAGGCGAGGGTTCTCAACAGCGTCTAGCGTGTAGTGGTTGAGGATCGGGACAAGCGGGCGATGGTCGGTCACTAGGTGAAAGTATTGCAGGCCTATGAGGTAAAACCTGCACTTGGACATCGCCCAAACCGCAGCCAACAGCTCCAACTCAATAGTGGCATAGCGCGTCTCAGTGTCAGAGAGGAAACGCGAGCCACACTGGACGAGCCGGAACTGCCCTCCACCATGATCCTGCAGTAGGGCGTATCCCACGCCATACAAGCGTGAGGCATCTGTCTGCAGAACTGTCGGCAAGGCTGGGTCAAACGTGGCGAGGACAGGTGGACGAGACAGGGCCTGTTTCACTTGCTGGAAGGCCTTGTCGTGGTCGGGGGTCCACAGGAATGTCCTCTTGGGGCTCATCAGGGGGCGAAGTGGTTGAGCAGCTGCGGAGATGTCCGACGAAAACTCTGCTAACTGGTTGACGAGACCTATGAAGGACCTCAAGTCGGTCAGGTTAGCAGGGGTGGGAAAATCCGTAATGGCGCGGACCTTTTCCGGGTCAGCTGCGATACCATTCCCTGAGAGGGTGTACCCACAAAAGTCAACTGAAGAGCTGGCCAGAACAAACTTGTCGGCATTTAGGGTAATGCCGTGCTTCCGGCACCTGTTGAGTACCTCGTAGATACGGCAGAGGTGATCCATATAATCCTCGTCGTACACGAGTATGTCGTCGACCACTTTCACGCAGTTTGCCAGACCTTGTAGAGCCATATCACCTCGAAGACAGAAAGCGTCTCCTGTAGCGGCGAATCCCATGGGGCCACGGCAATAACTGTAACGTCCATGCGGGGTGATGAACGTTGTGAGTGGTCGGTCTTCTTCGGCAAGCTCTATCTGCCAGTATCCACACAGGGCGTCCATCGTCGTGAAGAAGCGCGCCTTCGGGTTCACGCTGCGTATGGCTGCAAAGGGCGTGGGAGAAGGGTGCGCAGGACGAGACACCTGGTTGTTGAGCTTGGAAAGGTCAGTGGTGATCCGAACACCACCTTTAGGTTTTGCGACGACAACCATCGGGTGACACCATGGAGACGGGTCATCGCCGGTTGGTACAATAATTTCTTGGGCGACCATGGAGTCCAGCTCGTTTTTGACCGCCTCGCGGAAGGCCAGGGGAACCAGTCGAGGGGTGTAAATAGCGAATGGCTTCGCGTCGTCCCTCAGGTGGATCCTCATGGGGGGGCCTGCCATCTTCTTGAGAGGCTTGGATTCCAGAGCGGACTTGGTCACCAGAACGTCGCTGAATTCCTTCAGGAAGTACTTCCGAGCATCCGAAGGAGAGGTGTCACTGGCAAGAGGCAGGGGTACGGCGGCAGCAGGGTCGTTGCTGCTCCCTTTTTGCACCCTGTTGGCGTGTTTTACCTCAAGAATAGGTTTGGGGAAGTCCTGGGAGATGATGGCCAACTCCTGACAATGTCTGTAGGACAGCAAAGGAGTCTGGACACCGTTATGCACATCAATCCAGGCTTGACACGACCTGTTGCCAAAGGTGACTTGTGCTTGGAGTGAACCCAGGGCCGGGGTCATCTGTGAACCATCTGCCATAAAGCGGAGATCCTTGGGGGGCGGTCCTAGATCACTTGGAGAGAGCCCCAAGCATTGCAAATGCTGGGGACCGATGACTGTAGCATCAGCGCCGGTGTCGGGCAACATCTGAAGACGGGATGACACACTGCGGTAGGTCACAATGACACTGATGTACTGGGGGACTTTGGTCCTGGGACGCTGGGGGGAGCACACATTCCTAATGTGGCTCGAGCGTTGTCAAGAGTCGTCGTACCTCTGATTGGAAGACTGTGGGCGGCCCTCTCTGGTGGAAGGGGGCTGAAGCTTCCGCCGACACGGTCCCTTGGGTATGTTGGAAGGGCAACACTTGTCATAGTGGCCCAGACGACCGCACACATTGCACTGGACGCGTTTGGCTGGGCACCGTACTGTGAGTGACCAGTGGCCCTTACGGTCACAACTGTTGCAGGTAGACTGAGCAGCTGGACACACCTGTGTTCCGTGCTGCTTACCACAGTTGTTGCAAAATAAACCGGGCGTGGACGTGGTAGGCGAAGGCGTAGGAACAGACTTCTTGTCCTTCTTGTACCGGGACACAGCGCGTACAGCTGTAGGGGGAGCACGGATGGCAGAGGTGGCACACCTGGCAGCCTCATAGGAGCGACATATCGTCGACACATCCTTAAGAGAAGAGGAAGAGTCGAGGGAGGTGAGGCGTTGGACAAGTTCCTCGTCCTTAACACCCATCAGGATCACCTGCTTCAACTGGGTCTCCTCGCACTGCTGGTGGTGGCCTGGACATATATCTACCTCTTCCGAGGCTCTCTTAAGACGCACGTAAAAGGCATCAAAAGACTCACCCTCCATCTGTCTGCAGCTAAACAATTCCCTCCTGCGCAGAGCTTCATTCTGCTGTCCTTTGATGTGCCGTTGTAGAACGTCCAGTACCTCCTCTACAGACAGCGAAGAGGTTGGGGGTACCTGCAACGTATGTTCCAAGACACGCTGAATTTCCAAGGACAGGCACATACGCAGTTGGATGAGTTGTTTAGGCTGTGACAAACTCTGGAGATCCACCATTGTAGAGTAATCAGTCCACCGTCGCCGCCATTCACGAAAAGTCTGGAAATTCACATCAGGCTTCAAGATGGGCGGTGTTTGAGCTGCTGCTTTAGGTGGGGCTGGGGGGTGTGAAGGAAGCATGGATGAGGTATCTGAACCAGTCAGTACCGAGGCAGTGTTAGAGCCAGGGGCTTGGTTAACAGTGAGGCGAGATATCAAGGCTTCAAACCGTTCACTGTCTTCCAATCTCCGTTGGTTGTCTCGTTCTGCCTCTGCTTGCCTTCTGTGCTCATCCGCCAAACGTCTGTGGGCTTCATCCTCGCGTTTCTCATCTCTCATAAACTTCAGTAAAGCAATTATCTCTGGAGACAACGCTGAATATTGAGGTGAGGGACTGCGCGATGTGGGGGCTGGAGCGTCGTGGCCGGCCTGGTCATCCATCTCTGCGGGGCTATCCCCCGCCTGGCTCATCCAGACGCTGGGTCCACGGCTACGTAAGGCGTGAGACATAACTACTTCCTCTGTGTACTATGTCTTAAATCAGTGTTGACCGGTCAGCCCGTCGTATCAACAAGATTTCAGACAAAAATTAATTAAATACACAGATAAGTAGATTATATATATAAAATATATATAAGGAAGCCGCGCGGTCAGCGAGTGTTAGTACATGTACATGTGCGAGTGAGTGTGTGTCCCGGGCGGGCAAAGCGTCTCGCCCCAGCTGTGAGGGGGGGTGGAGGCGGCGCTGTGAGGGGGGTGGAGGGAGAGGCGCGGCGACTCCCAGTCAGTCCAGTTACCCTCAGAACGCGGTCAGAGACGGGTGCACTGAACTCTACTCCTTACAAATGCCCAGAACGTGCCGTATACCTTGGGAATCCTTTAGAACAAGGTCACACATGAATGGCACGAAACACACAATGCACTAAACACTTCACAGAAAATCACTGTCACTGACACTGCTCAAAGTTGCGAAATTCTTCGAGCAGGGATGACGCGCGGGAGTTGACCCAAGCGAGAGAGGAGTCCGTACGCCGGCTTTCTACAAACTTTGCACTATCACTCGTAATTATCCAGTAAGATCGGATCACTGCGCTGTTAGGTTCTGAATAATAAGTTCTATATACAGGAGAGAACACAAACACCTGTATAGTTTTGTAGGTTCGGTTTACTGGATAAGAGTATGTACACAGAGGAGAGCAGCGGTCTCCCTGGCTAGGCTCCTTGTCAACTGCTATAGGCGACGTATGGCAAGTGATACATTAGCAGCTTCCATACGTCGCCAGGCACATTAATTAAGCGTGTGGGATATGGTAATAACATTGCCACACGCTGCTAGCTAGGCTGAATAAATAATACATAAATGGAGCACATACATAATATACATACATGATATATAATCCAGCATACATAATATACATACACCTCCCTCCCCCCTATACGCTCATAGCAAAGTCTTGAGCGGACCTTTTCTTTTGGATCCGTTCTGAGCGTCGAGGGACTTCATCACTGGGAAGGGTATGGGACTCAACACTGGTGGCGGGGCCAGCAGAAGGCATTGTTACGGGTCGGAGAAAACGGCGGTTCCTCCACCACACACGACCACTGGGTAACCGCACCTGGTAGTCCCGTGACCTGCCGAGACCCATAACTACGCCTACTTTGTCCCAACGTAGGGAGGTCGGGTCCTGAACACGGACTTGGGTGCCGACACTCAACCTGGGGAGAGAACGGGCGTGGTCATTGTAGCGGGCGGCGACGTCCTGAACACGTTCGGCGGCTCGGCGATCACAATCCTCTGTCTTGGCCTGCCACTCCTTGGAGAAGGATTGAGGGTGAGCAGGGACACAAGAACGAAGGGGGCGTCCATACAAAACCTGGGCAGGGGAGCGTCCGGTGTAGTTAGGTGTGTTGCGGAGTTCAAGAAGACCCCTGTCGAAGGCCTCGCAGTCACTGTTCCCAGAAGGGGCCACCTTAAGGATGAGGTGCTTCAGGGATTTGACAGCAGCCTCAGCGTGGCCGTTGGACTGCGGGTAATGGGGTGATGACAACACATGCCGGACTCCCCATCGGTCAAGGAACACAGCAAAGTCCCGGCTTGTGAACTGAGGCCCTCCGTCGGTTCGCAGGCGTACAGGAACGCCCACGTCACGGAAGTAGTGGCGGAACTTGCTGATGGTGGCGGCAGACGTCGTGTCATTACCGCACTTGATGACAACCGGCCAACCAGAGAGACGGTCGACGATAACGAGGAAGGACTTTCCTGACACACAGAAAAAGTCGGCCGACACAGACTCAAAGGGGCGGGTGGGGTTGTCGTCACTCATAAAGGATTCCTGCTGCTGGCTAGGTTGTAATACGCGGCGGGGCTTACACACCTGGACAGCATTGGAGATGTCGGGGTCGATGCCAGGCCGGAACACAGTCTGTCTTGCACGCCGTTTGGTAGCCTCGGCTCCACAGTGACTGTCGTGGAGGCGAGCCAAGGCGTGGAGACTTGAAGCAGCAGGGACAACTACCGAAGGAGAGGTGTCACTGGCCAGAGGTAGGGGCAGGGCGGCAGCAGGGTAGTTGCTGCTCCCTTCGTGCACCCTGTTGGCGTGTTTTACCTCGAGAATCGGTGTTGGGAAGTCCTGGGAGATGATGGCCAACTCTTGGCAATGTCTGTAGGACAGCAAAGGAGTCGGGACGCCATTATGCACATCAATCCAGGCTTGACACGACCTGTTGCCAAAGGTGACGTGTGCATAGAGTGAACCTTGGGCCGGGGTCATCTGTGAACCATCTGCCATAAAGCGGAGATCCTTGGGGGGCGGTCCTAGATCACTTGGAGAGAGCCCCAAGCATTGCAAATGCTGGGGACCGATGACTGTAGCATCAGCGCCGGTGTCGGGCAACATCTGAAGGCGGGATGACACACCGCCGTAGGTCACGATGACGCTGATGTACTGGGGGACTTTGGTCCTGGGACGCGGGGGGGAGCACACATTCCTAATGTGGCTCGAGCGTTGTCAGGAGTCGTCGTGCCTTTGATTGGAAGGCTGTGGGCGGCCCTCTCTGGTGGAAGGGGGCTGAAGGTTCCGCCGACGCGGTCCTTTGGGTTTGTTGGAAGGGCAACACTTGTCATAGTGGCCCAGACGACCACACACATTGCACTGGACGCGTTTGGCTGGGCACCGTACTGTGAGTGACCAGTGGCCCTTACGGTCACAACTGTTGCAGGTAGACTGAGCAGCTGGACACACCTGTGTTCCGTGCTGCTTACCACAGTTGTTGCAAAATAAACCGGGCGTGGACGTGTTGGGCGAAGGCGTAGAAACAGACTTCTTGTCCTTCTTGTACCGGGACACAGCGCGTACAGCTGTAGGGGGAGCACGGATGGCAGAGGTGGCACACCTGGCAGCCTCATAGGAGCGACATATCGTCAACACATCCTTAAGAGAAGAGGAAGAGTCGAGGGGGGTGAGGCGTTGGACAAGTTCCTCGTCCTTAACACCCATCAGGATCACCTGCCTCAACTGGGTCTCCTCGCACTGCTGGTGGTGGCTTGGGCATAAATCTACCTCTTCCGAGGCTCTCTTAAGACGCACGTAAAAGGCATCAAAAGACTCACCCTCCATCTGTCTGCAGCTAAACAATTCCCTCCTGCGCAGAGCTTCATTCTGCTGTCCTTTGATGTGCCGTTGTAGAACGTCCAGTACCTCCTCTACAGACAGCGCAGAGGTTGGGGGTACCTGCAACGTATGTTCCAAGACACGCTGAATTTCCAAGGACAGGCACATACGCAGCTGGATGAGTTGTTTAGGCTGTGACAAACTCTGGAGATCCACCATTGTAGAGTAATCAGTCCACCGTCGCCGCCATTCACGAAAAGTCTGGAAATTCACATCAGGCTTCAAGATGGGCGGTGTTTGAGCTGCTGCTTTAGGTGGGGCTGGGGGGTGTGAAGGAAGCATGGATGAGGTATCTGAACCAGTCAGTACCGAGGCAGTGTTAGAGCCAGGGGCTTGGTTAACAGTGAGGCGAGATATCAAGGCTTCAAACCGTTCACTGTCTTCCAATCTCCGTTGGTTGTCTCGTTCTGCCTCTGCTTGCCTTCTGTGCTCATCCGCCAAACGTCTGTGGGCTTCATCCTCGCGTTTCTCATCTCTCATAAACTTCAGTAAAGCAATTATCTCTGGAGACAACGCTGAATATTGAGGTGAGGGACTGCGCGATGTGGGGGCTGGAGCGTCGTGGCCGGCCTGGTCATCCATCTCTGCGGGGCTATCCCCCGCCTGGCTCATCCAGACGCTGGGTCCACGGCTACGTAAGGCGTGAGGCATAACTACTTCCTCTGTGTACTATGTCTTAAATCAGTGTTGACCGGTCAGCCCGTCGTATCAACAAGATTTCAGACAAAAATTAATTAAATACACAGATAAGTAGATTATATATATAAAATATATATAAGGAAGCCGCGCGGTCAGCGAGTGTTAGTACATGTACTTGTGCGAGTGAGTGTGTGTCCCGGGCGGGCAAAGTGTCTCGCCCCAGCTGTGAGGGGGGGTGGAGGCGGCGCTGTGAGGGGGGTGGAGGGAGAGGCGCGGCGACTCCCAGTCAGCCCAGTTACCCTCAGAACGCGGTCAGAGACGGGTGCACTGAACTCTACTCCTTACAAATGCCCAGAACGTGCCGTATACCTTGGGAATCCTTTAGAACAAGGTCACACATGAATGGCACGAAACACACAATGCACTAAACACTTCACAGAAAATCACTGTCACTGACACTGCTCAAAGTTGCGAAATTCTTCGAGCAGGGATGACCCGCGGGAGTTGACCCAAGCGAGAGAGGAGTCCGTACGCCGGCTTCCCCACAAACTTTGTACTATCACTCGTAATTATCCAGTAAGATCGGATCACTGCGCTGTTAGGTTCTGAATAATAAGTTCTATATACAGGAGAGAACACAAACACCTGTATAGTTTTGTAGGTTCGGTTTACTGGATAAGAGTATGTACACAGAGGAGAGCAGCGGTCTCCCTGGCTAGGCTCCTTGTCAACTGCTCTAGGCGACGTATGGCAAGTGATACATTAGCAGCTTCCATACGTCGCCAGGCACATTAATTAAGCGTGTGGGTTATGGTAATAACATTGCCACACGCTGCTAGCTAGGCTGAATAAATAATACATAAATGGAGCACATACATAATATACATACATGATATATAATCCAGCATACATAATATACATACATGCGCCATGTTAGGTTCTGAATAATAAGTTCTATATACAGGAGAGAACACAAACACCTGTATAGTTTTGTAGGTTCGGTTTACTGGATAAGAGTATGTACACAGAGGGAAGCAGTACTCTCCCTTGGCTAGGCTCCTTGTCAACTGCTATAGGCGACGTATGGCAAGTGATACATTAGCAGCTTCCATACGTCGCCAGGCACATTAATTAAGCGTGTGGGATATGGTAATAACATTGCCACACGCTGCTAGCTAGGCTGAATAACTAATACATAAATGGAGCACATACATAATATACATACATGATATATAATCCAGCATACATAATATACATACATAACCCATTAGTTTTCTGTTATCCATAGGTGGCAGCACGCACGATAAAAGAGTGCCCATGTAACGGCCACGGTCATACATGTCAGTTAGCGCCAAAATCAAATGATTCATATTATGCTCAATAGCCCACAAAACGTGTAACTCTGCTTTCGTTTGAGTCCTCCATCTGAGGAGTCCGTTTTCTCATCACTTCAAGACGCCTCAGTCCTCTGTTATCCCATTTTCTCTGACTTACTGAAACCAACCTCTCTATAAAATGAATTTGAATGTGAGAGAGAACACCTTTGTTTTGAGTCAACCTAGATATGTCTGTTTACAGTTGGAACATTCAAGATCCATTGTGGGGTATGAGTTGTTTGGTTCACACTCAGGATGGAATGGAGAAAGGAAACTCACGATGTGCTCTCTATATACATGTTGTATTGGATGTACAATGCAGCTTGGTGCTGGGAAGGCAGCATGGTTACAAGCGTGATGTAGAGAGAGCTGGTTGGTGAGGACGCTCAGAGAAGGACAGCTTGTGGGTCGCCATGCTCGCCAGCGGGAGAGAGGACCGCCAGGCAGGCGGAGGAGCGAAGGGCCGCCAGGCAACGGCGGAGGAGGAGGTGTTGCTGGCTGCGGCTGTAGGTAGAAAGAGGGAGATCACCACGAGGTCAGGTCTTAAATAGCGGGGGTAGGCGTGGCTTAGTAGTTGACCCCCGCTCCGTGGTGTATGGCGGCGCTGGTTGACCTAGACCACGAGGCATACACTGGGGAATTGGTGGGGTTGGCTAGGCAGCGACAAACAGCGTTTGTAGGGGAGAATTCCACTACACCATTGTGAGTGGTGTTGAACGCTTCAACTGTCCTTTTTGTTAGTAAAACGTGTCAAGTAAGCGAGTGTCGAGTTTGCCAGCTTGAGTGGCGTATTTTATGTCGTCCGTGAGGATACCCATGAGTTTTTGATCACCACTGAAGTTATATTATTTTGTCGCCCAGACATCAGAGAATCTGATGTTTATAGTTTTGTTAGTGTCAGTTGTCTATTTAAGAAAGTCATTAATCTCCTGAACAGTTCCTGTCAAACTCGAAATTCTCCAAGACTTAATGGCCGTTTGACCTGGGATGTGGTTTGCTGTCAGGCCAATAGAGTTGCGAATGCATATAAAAATTCCATTTCATATAGATGTAGAAAATTAGCCTGATCTGTGACACTGACGGTCACAGCTAGGTGTCCAATGACTACTTTGAATAGAGGGTCTATTGTTAGTAAAATTAGTCTTTCTATTAGGGATATGCCCTCAGGCTCGTATATATGCCGGCGCGCGAGGAAAAATCACTCCCTCTGTGATTTCTCCTCCACGTCTCCAGGTATTTTAACGTGTGTTCCACGCCGCCATATTAATTCAGTTTAACTTAGTCAATTTTGTGAATATCAGTGTTCATGTTTTAACATAGTAACTTTTGTGCCAATTAAGTCGAGTAATGTAGAGATTTAGATATTGTCTGGACCGTTGCCAGACGTATGTTTGTTTAGTGAAGTTAAATATTCACTCCCTCTGTGATTTCTCCTCCACGTCTCCAGGATGCTGATTGTGTGTTAGCAATACTCCTGAGGTTTGGTAGCTGCCTATGGGCAAGATGGTTCTCGAAGGATGTCTTTAAGGTGGCGCGATTAGAATCCCAGGACGCGATTTCCCCGGGAGGCGCCATCAACAACTCTGCCAGTTTGTCACGAGTCAACCTCCCTGGGTGCACCCAGCGATCGAGCCTTCAGCTTGGCGGTCTCTGTAAATAAATGTGCCCCTCTGACTCCACCGGGTGATTGTAGTCCATCTATTTGCATGGCGCAGTATCGGCCCATGTTTGGAGGGATAACTAGCAGAAATATAGTATCCCAGGTTAAGTATTGAACCTCTGAAGGAGAGTTCAAGGTTCCATGTTGTCCCTTGCGAACTAACTGGAGGTATTGTATGTTGCTATCATTGTGGAGTTGTCCAGTGTGTTATGTATTTATCGGTAATGAACATGTAACAATAACATGAGAGTATAATGTTATAACCAAGAATTGAAGAGGTAAATGGTTACTTGAAAAAGTAATACCTGAGGGTCCAGTGATATCTTGTGTATAATAAGTACTGAATCTCATTTGTCAGAGTAATAATACCACAATTGTCTAATGAAGTAATAAATTCTTGGAGGTGTTTAAGGAGGTAATAAGTTCTTGAAGTGTTTGATGACTTAAGTAATTGCGGTTCTGTTTTGTCTGAGTGAATTTGAGGTGCATCTTATCCACTCACTGTGTTAATAATTATTGAATTAGTAATCTACGAGTATCACCACTCAACTCCTTCTAAACATTGGTTCCCAGAAAATAATACTTACTCACATGCCTATACATCTACCACACTACCCAAAAACTTTCCATGAGTTATGTTATATACTAAAAAGCTGGGTGGTGGCAGTTACCCTTGTAAGTATAATAAGTGTTGTACTAAGAATAACATGGTTCCCCAGACTAACCCATGTATGAGAATATAAGTAAAACAGAGTAAATACTTCAAAAAGGTAAGGACATATTAATTTAGAAAATATAATATACAGTATATGAAAAGAAATGAAAGACTTGGAAAGTATAAAAAAAGACAGATAAGACATGTATGTAAATTGTGGAAATAAAGACACAGCCTAGAAATTATTAAATAACTACACCATGAAAGTTTAATCTCAAGAACATACATAACTAAGGAAAGAATTACTTATATAAGAATATATACAAGACTATGGAATATATTTATAAATAAAGAATTGAAGAATAATAACAGAAAAAGAATATCTGGAGGGTAAATTACAAAGAGAAAGAAACGGCCCGTTACACCCGGGGCCTACAAAACCCTTATTCCAGCTTTGGGCGAGAGGAGAAAAATGTGTGTCGTGGGGTTTAATTGACAACGTATATATTTATTCGCATGAAAATTGTACACATAGAGAAGATTGATCAAAACCTTCAACGTTTATGACCATATAAAAGAAGTTAAAACAAACAACAAAGTCGACTCGGTACACTTTCGAAATACCCGACGGTGACCTGAAATGTCGGATGGTCATCGGTATCACAATATTGAATGGATTTTGTGTAATTACTATCTTATTCTAGTAGGAGTTAAGTGGTGACTTCTCTAAGATCAGTCTAGACAACTCAGAATATCCTCAAAATCTTAAAATCTGTTTCTCCCTGAGTGAAACTAGGCTTTTAAGGGACAGAAAATAGGTAAACTCAACCTCTTAAGTGACATTCTCCTGACAGTTTGTCTGAAACATCTGTGCCAATGACCTATGTTAGTATTTTCATGTGCCACACATCCATAACATTACTAAAGCTACCTCTCGAAAGCTGGGAATGCTGTACAGATTTCGTAGCTACTTCAAGTTTATAAGGGATTCATTCGTCCTAACTTGGAGTACTGCTCTCATATCTGGGATGGCTCTTCTACTGTCCAACTGTTAGGTCGGGTGGAATCATAGGCATTACGTCTTATTAAGTCTCCTCCTTTAGTTGATAATATTTCTTTCCTCTCTCTTCACCACAATATTGCTTCACTCTCTCTCTTTTAACTGGCAATGTTCGGTGGATTTGGCATCCTGTGTACCACGTCTTGCCCGCGTTGCCCACCGTTTCTGTGTGGATGTCAGTCACACTACAATAACCCGTTTTAGTACATCCTTCTTTCCTCACACGGCCAAACTGTGGAATGCTCTGCCTTCTTCTGTGTTTCTACACTTATACAACCTGTCTCACTTCAAAAAAGTTGGTTTTCCGTCATCTTCGTGGTGTAAATTAATGTAGTCTTTTTCGCTTTTATTTTTAATGTCTTTTTACTCTTATTTTTTCTCCCCCTAAGCCCTATTGTATGTCGATGACCTGTGGCCGAGTGGGATATTCCTAGTAAAAAAAAAAAAAAAAAAAAAATCCACGGGACCTTAACCCCTTGTGTACGCAGTCGCCTCCGACATGAATCAAATCGCCTGGCCTTAGTCAAATAAAATATCCAAAGTGGTGTCTTCAGTGCGTCATAAGTTATTAACGGGTCATGTTTCAACGGTCACTCATGGATCAAGTGATCATAGGTCAGTTGTGGGCTAGGGGTCGACAGTGGGTCGGGGGTCAAGAGCGAACCGGGGGTCAAAAGGTCATATACCAGTGAAAATTCAATCCTCGTATTAATTAAATTTTTAACTGCTAGAGTTAAGTAGGCAGGAAAAGAAGTATAATACTGTAGAAACTATATCGAGCCCTTTTGTGGAAGACACAAAAATATGGAAGGAAACTTATTGATTTTCGTGTGAGAAACAATTTCAAATTAATAAATGGATTTTTCAAGTACGAACAACATAACTATACTGAAAAATTCAATAAAAAATCCATAATATTTAATATTTATTTTCTCAGACAAGAAAATAGTAAAACAATTATAGTTCCTATGTACAGAGTAAAAATATACACAGTTAACTGTAAATTACCTCAAAATAACACTTATTATGTCAAATAATAAAGCTTTTTTTAAGAATTTTGCCGAAAGTAGCAAGACAGAGGACTGGACGTAGCTCGATTATGGGAGGAGCAGCTCGGGTATAGGAAGTACAGAAGTATTAAAGTTTTAATATTTGTTTTGAGAAAGGTTATAGAAGAGTCTCGGGAATTCAATAAATTTGTTTACATATCTTCCACAGACCAAAGAAAATTATTTGTCTTGGTGCCAACAATACTATTATGGAGTTGTCTTGAAGCAAAATATGGCATCAGAGGCAAATTAATTTACAATGTGCTGATATAACATTAGTTTATGTAATCTTAGAATTGTAGTTATAAGAATGAAAACTAATTTGAAGACGCAGCCGGAGTGAACCAAGCAAGGGTATTATCATGCTTGTTATATATTTCCTATATGATTGTAATAAGAACACTACAAAGCAGGGAGAAGATATGATGAAAAAACGACATCATGGTGTATGCAGATGATACAGAACATTAGAATAAGTGCAGGCAGTACTAGGAGAGACCGAAACCTTAAGTATTTCTAGCAATGAAGATGGTAATTTAAATCAATAGTTTATAGTAAATCAGGGTTCATTCATTATCCAAGAATAAATGGTCGATTTCAGGTTAAGAAAAAATTGGTCAGTTTTCAGCAGTGGGCCATGGGTGAGCCAGGAGTCAGAGGTGGCCGAGGAGTCAAGGTTGGGCTGGGAGTCAGAGGTGGTCAGAGTCAAGGGTGGGCCAAAAAACAATTGCTCTCCGTAAAGGTGAATGTTTTGTTGAAGCGTGTTTCAAGCACCACACTCATTCACCCAGCGTGATTTTAGTAGCAAAAGTTGTACATTGCTAAGAAGGAGCATTCTTAAACACGAAGTAGGCGAAATTTATTTTTGGCTATTTTATTTTGGTAGTGATTTTTATTGTTTTGTGAATCTAAAGCTATTTCGTTGTAGAACCCTTCACAAGTCAGTACCATTGCTCTCCGCAAGGGTGAATGTGTTGTCCACCGTTCCTACTACGAGGAAGATGGATCCTGAGTCAAAGAGGGCTCATGACCCCACAGACTCACTTACCCAGCGTGATTATAGTAGCAAAAGTTGAACATTGCTAAGAAGGTGCTTTCTTAAACACGAAATAGGCGAGGATTATTTCTGCCATGCTACTACGGGAATTCCTATACCCAAGTTAACGATTTCCACTGTTGTGTTGATATTGGCAGCAATATTTTTGTTTTATATGTTAGAATCTTCCAATTTTGCCATTGTACAGTCAGAAACCATAATTACTGGCCCACTCAGGCCGAGCGGTAGGTGAGACCTGGGGTCCTTACTGGACGGCTGCTCACAGTGTCAACACACTCACGCCTTTACTTTGAACATAATGTTACTTTTACTGCTGCCACAAACGTGAAGTAAATCTATTATATGTTATGTCCCACACTACATAATCATGTCATAGTACAGCAGCAGACCAAGTCTTATGCTTTGTGTTAACATACACAGTTCTCTGATACACTGAACACATCGTTGGGCTGTCAGTACAACTCCTGCTGGCCGTGAAGGTCATCACCTCATTAGGCTGCCTGTCTATAAATATTAAACTATGAAACATTAAGCATCACACCTCTAAGCAGTGGTAAATAATGTTAATACTGTATTGTTTATACCACAAAGTGAAGAATCTGGCAAAAGTTACTGAGGACTGTACACCTGTATACTTCATATAAGTTGTGGTTACTTGTGGTCGTAAGTCCAAACTCGTGCACCAGCTGGCTAGCGTCTCAGGTTGACTCACTATATCTCCTTCACTCGCAGAAACAAACACCAAAGTCTTGGTCTCTTGTGGACGCTACGTTAGAATAAGTAATAAATATATCAAGATATGACAGTAGATACTCTTAGCGTCACTAGCCAGTGTTGCCTCTCTCAGTCTTAGAGAGAAATAGAGAAAAAGTCTCAACCTTACACGGGGGTCAAGCGGGACCTTCGCTAGCATCACTCCTTGGGGGCGTGAAGGCGGCAGTTCTGGCCTTCTCGGCGGAGTCCTGAAGACCCTCAGCTGCCTCTGCACCCAAGGAGATTGGCCAAGAAGGGTGGCCTATGGGACCCACTCGGCGGAGTTCCTGAAAGTTCTGGGCTGCCCTTGCCAATACATGCTAGTAGTATTTCGTAATTATCTCTTTCGGCCTATGTAATCAAAATTTTAATGACAATCAATGTTGTTCGGCGTGCCAGCAGCCTGGAAGCTATTGGTTCACCTCTACACCCGTGGGAACATCCAAGTCGGTTACGTACAACAGCGTCAGAGAATTAAAGAAGCCTTACAGTAAGAACGGAATGTTCTATAATCAGAACCAATGTCTTAAGGCTCATTAAGGCATCATGTATTGGTCAATACAAAAGTTTTACCAAGTTAATGGCCGACAATCCAATAAAATATTTATGATTTTTCACTTGTAATAATACATATACAGTAAATGAATGGCTTCATACAAAAAGTAACATAACGTAACGTCCGTAACGTAATGATATGTAACGAAATGTAACGAAATATAACGTAACCTGCTTTAGGTATATATAATTTTAATATATTTTGATTGTAAACGACATCTTATTATGAACCAGCATTTTTTTTTCATATGAAAATTAATTTACATTGTCATAACAATGAAAAAAGATTATCCCATTATCCCTATTTGGCGGACACACACACACACACACACACACGGGTGGCTGAGAAACAAGAACAGGGGGAAGGGAATAGGAGAGAAAGTGGTGTGTGGTAGAAATATCTTGTCATGACGTGTTTAAATTTTTTGACAACACATGAATATAACTTGCCAAGGGGACAAGGTAATGAGGTGATACACACCAGTGGTTCATCATTATTCTATGGCCAGCAAGGAAATAAATAGAGAGTTTCATGAAGTGACTCACACAGAAACACATGCACATTTTTTATACTGTTTTAAAATTATTGTCTAATAAAGTTAATAAATTCGTGTAATTAGTTGTTAATAATGTCACTACACAAAAGCCTATGTGATACAGAGGCTCCATAAGACATGAGATACATCAAAGAAAAGCACCATCATCACACTCACCACATACAGAAGCACCATCATCACAAACACCACACAGAGAAGCACCATCACCACACTCAACCACACAGAGAAGCACCATCATCACACTCACCACACAGAGAAGCACCATCATCACACTCACCACACAGAGAAGCACCATCATCACACTCACCACACAGAGAAGCACCATCATCACACTCGCCACACAGAGAAGCACCATCATCACAAACACCACACAGAGAAGTACCATCACCACACTCAACCACACAGAGAAGCACCATCACCACACTCACCACACAGTGAAGCACCATCATCACACTCACCACACAGAGAAGCACCATCATCACACTCACCACACAGAGAAGCACCATCATCACACTCACCACACAGAGAAGCACCATCATCACACTCACCACACAGAGAAGCACCATCATCACACTCACCACACAGAGAAGCACCATCATCACACTCGCCACACAGAGAAGCACCATCATCACACTCACCACACAGAGAAGCACCATCATCACAAACACCATCGCATTAATCACCACACTGATTGTGATATTACTCCTAACATCAGTTTTAAAGGACATATTAGTTGTCAATATTACTTGTTGAAATATAAATTATTGTTGTTTCAGTTTGTGTAACTTTGGTTTATCATTTTATTAAGACATTAATGTTAATGCTGAAATGGTAATGAACAACTGACTAAAAAGAGGATTTTCTTACACCTACATCGTTAACATGATCAGTATCATTTTTATACCAATATCATTAACATCAAATATTCTTATGGAGACTTACTGGCTACCCTGGCTCTGTCCATGGTGCTCAGCTGGAACTCTCCTGCATACTTTTGTTGAACTATTGCCTCACCTGTTCAACCTATGTCTGGCCACTGGGCCATTGCAGTGAGCGGCTGACCAGAAACACCATCCTAGCCTCACTTCCCGCTCAACCTAGTGGGTCAGAGATTATGGTTTTTGACTGTACATTCTAAGGGGGGTAACGCGCAGGATGGTTGTCCGCCGCTCGTTTGCATGTTCGCAGCCCCACTAGGGGGTGTAGACTGAGGTGAGAAGGTCTCTGCTGCCACGTTGCACACCAGACACTACCCAGCCGTCACCACAGCTGTACTGCCACCCCGCTGTTCGATTCCAACTCTGGTTGTGTACTCATCTGAGGTTCCTGGGGCTCGTGGGCTGATTCCCCAGTCCTTCACTAATCGGCTGTCAACTCAGGACACCTACTCTAGCTACTACCACGGCTGCCACGTCATCGCCACTTCCTCCACGCCCTTTCCACCGTCCGTGCCCTGGCGTCTCTCCTGTGTGGCAAGACATTGCCCACCAATGCCGGCGCCAAGTGAGGAAGCTGCCCTGGACCTTCCCCCTGAGAGTGTACCACAGCGTTAACAGAACATTCCACCGGGCTGGTTAGGAGTATTCATCTGCAGCCGTAAGAAATATCTGTACTTTGTTTGACTACCATAATTGTTTGACTCCCTTAATCGTTTGACTCCCTTAATTTTTTGACTCCCATAATTGTTTATTTAATATTTGTGTGAGTGGTGACAATTATTGCGATTATTTTCATAGTAAAGAGATGTCAATCTCTAACGGTTGTTTGTTATCCTTTGGAACCCATGGTTCTTGACTTTCCCTTTATAAGATCGTGATTAGGCTTGCAAGGGATTTATATCCCAAAGTCCAGGCCTTTACAAGTGGCGACCTTGCCAGGATAGTCTCTAACTTTGGTTACTGAGAGTTACCATTCGTTACCTGTGATTGTTGTAAGTCGCCGTGTGCGCGCCCCTTGCTGTCTGAGGCCCGGAGGTAAGTGTTGTTTAGTGCTTATCCCTTCCCTCTGTTGTGGTAATTTTGTTGCTTTCCCTCGTGTTAGGGAAGTTAACTGGTGTTGGTCGGGGTGCACTGTGGATGTTGACATAGTATTTGTTGTTGATTCACCTGGTGCGGTTCTTTTCCCTGAGGTGATTTAACGGGAATGGGTGCGAAACAAGGTTTCCTCCAGCTGGATCGAGTCATTTAATGGTTTGTTTAAACCACTTAGTAGTTAATTTTGGCTAGTTGGAGGGTAAGTTCTTTAATTTGCCACCTTGTCTCTTGACTTTTTGTATCATTATGTCAAATTTTGAGGAGTTGAAAGGTCAAGCGGTGGCCCTGGGTCTGACAGGTGCTGAGGTTGGTTGGTATGTGATCACCCAACAAACTGCCGAGAGAGAGGAGCGCAACAAAGAGAGAGAGGAATGCAACAGAGAGAGAGAGAGAGGAACGCAACAGAGAAAGAGAGTTCGAATTAGCTAAGTTGGAGGCAGAAAAGGACATAGAACTAGCAAGGAATAATGCTCAAAGTAGACAGAATCCTGTGGCCCTATACAAGATAATGTTGTAAAACCTAGTTTGCCTGTTTATCGTGAAGGAGAAGACATCGCCTCCTACTTTGTTAGGTTTGAATGGGTAGCTGAGCTGCTTGGTGTGGACAAAGATAGCTACGCTGTAAGATTGGGTAGCCTATTGAGTGGTAAATCGGTACAGATTTATACGTCCCTGTCTGCCGACAACACTAGAGATTACTCTGTGTTGAAGCAAGCTCTCTTGCGAGGGTTTAACAAGACTTCTGATGGTTATCGTGTTGATTTCCGCAGAACAAAGATTAGGGCAGGGAAACATATCAGCAATTTTTAATCCACCTCGATCGTTGGTTTCAACAATGGCTAGAGGCGTCAGAGGTTGAGGAAACCTTTGTGTCTCTCACTAACTTTATGATATTGGATGAGTTTCTGTCTTCTCTACAGCCAGACTTGAGAATATTCATTAAGGAACACAGGCCAGCGATGCCAGGAGAAGCTGTGCAACTTGCTGACAACTGGGCGTCCGTTCGCAATGCCTACCCCAAGTCTCCAACTCCTTCAGTGAAGAACACCAAGCCTCTGGCAAGGGATTTAAATCCCAAAGTCCAGGCCTTTACATACATAATATACTTTCCCATAAGGCATTTCAGACTAGGGATTGAGTAGCTGTTTAACCGCAGGTGTCGGTTTCCCCAGTTTAGTGTTTACACACATATGCATGTAACATGGTTAGGTATATGTATAGGGTTTTTCTTCGAGATTAGTTTATTCCTCGCGGAGCTTGGAAGGTGTGACCGAGCCATGTATTAGCCCCTTAGTTTTTATATAAATGTGGGGCAGTACAATGATGTTATATACTCTATCACCCCCTGTAACTTTCCACTAGCTATTAGGCTCATGTTCAGGGCATCTGATAAGGTGTGCCCATGGGAAGTCACGTCACTTGGTGCTGAACTAAGGATTAAGTAACCGGCTCTCTGGTCACCTATTGCGGGCAGTAGTTTGATAACCCTGACAAAGGGAAGACATTATTTAGAGCCATCTTTGAGGTGCTCCATCTTCCCTCAAGGGAGGAAGTCGGATATATTGCCGTTCTCCCTCGAGGGTCTCTACTGAAGATCACTCAAACCGTCACATCGACAGAACGTACTTAGCAGAGCTATTTAAGTTAGCCTTCGTCCTCATTTAACACTCATAGCTACAGTGGTTAAGTTACGGTGATAATCCTGTTTGAGAGGGTACATAGAAACAATTAATACACAGAAGCAAACTATTGGATTTCGTTACTGAAGACCCAATAAACTTTTATCCATATTTTAGTTCGTCTAGAATATAAGGTAACATGCTTCACCAGTGCCTGTTATGAGTGTAATCAACCAGCAAGGTTGTTACTGTACATATATGACAGCTTCACAAGTAGTTGTTACAAATGATCGCCGGCCCTTCGTGCCCGGTAAAAGTTTGAACGCTCGTGCTTAGCTAGCGCGCAACTGCCGTCTGGCTGACAGCGTACAGCGACATAATGGTTAATTAATGCCTTCCTAAAAAAACCGTCAACATGGGACCAGGTTTGTTCCACTCTACGAATTTTTTGCGATTTTTCCACCAAGTTTGATGAAAAACCTTTGTGCCGTTTCGGCTGCCCAGAACAGACACACAGACACACAGACACGCAGACACTAGGCTATTCCTATAGTATATTAGATACAAGAAGCAACAGTTCAAGTAACAGTTACATAGTTGGTAAAGGTAGAGAATATATTTTATTAGTTCTCCCTATTCCTTTGTTACACTGTTTTAGAGAAGTTTATAGTTACAAAGAGTTACAATGCAGATTCCTTCACCGAGATTTTTTATTTCGACCTTCTGACACCGATCTCGAAGGAGTTTCCGGTATGCAGCTGGATATTGCAAGGATGGTAACATTACCGCTATGCTTTTGTAGAAGTGGTATTTCCTTTTATGCAGCTTTTTATGCAGTCCAAGAATTCAATTTACCAGCTGACAGGTTAATAGGTCTACCAACTCTTAGAACTAACTTGATAGATGTGCAGCCAAGTAAATATTCTTTCACAATTAATGGTGTTTCCTACAGTGCTATGTACAATTCTGTACCATTGCTCTCCGCAAGGTTGAAAGTGTCATCCACCATGCCCATTAGGAGGAAGGCGGATAACCAGTCAAAGCGAGCTCAAGACCTCACAGACTCACTTTCTCAGCGTGATTATAGCACCAAAGTTGGAAGATTGTACCTGCAGTATTAACGGGTACTCTCTACTATCAGAATGAGGAAATCACCACAGCCACTGTTGTTTTATCTGATGTGTACAAGGGGACTGATGTAATATGTCTTCCGGAAACATGCAAGGTTAAAGGCTTATCGTGTGAATCAACATTGAGCACGATTCGACCTGGTGGTTTACCAGACGTTCTATTTCTCAACAGAACAGGCCTCTGAGAATATTAAAGGAGGGATGTTATTTGTGTGATTTTCTAGTTTCTCATAACCATGTTGTACAGCAGCTTATGCAATTCTTAATTGGTAGTGTTTCATCTCCACTTAAACAAACCAGACAGGAGAGAATATATCAAATATCACCACATGTTAAGGTGATTGATCACCCTCAAGGCAAGACTAGGCTCTTAGAGTTGCTTGCCGATTACAGAAACATTGTAGCTTTACCAGGGGAACAGCTAGGGCACACATATCTAACCTCGCATCACGTATCCTTAAAAGGGGCACGAGTCCAATTTACACATCAGATTACCGACTACCACATAGCCAGCGAGCTGTAGTTCAGGACATGATTCAGGATATTTTACATGAGAAGGTTATCACACATTCTAAATCTCCTTTCAAAAGCCCTTTGTTTTTAGTCCCAAAGAAGTATGGCGGTTGGCGCCCAGTTATTTATTTTAGACTCGTCAATGAAAATACTGTCCCAGATAGGTACCCTATGCCTGTCTTGAGTGATATTTTACAATCCTTAGGCAAGGATAACGCTGTTTTTAGTAATTTAGATTTGCTTAGTGGATATTGACAAATACCTTTTGATGAAAAATCTCTAGAGGTTACTGCTTTTAGTATTCCCTTGGGCCTTTTTGATATTCTGTGGCTGCCTTTCGGTCTCAGAAATGCCCCATTGACTTTTCAAAGGATGAGCAACACCTTGTTTGCTGGGTTGATAGGTACCACAATACAGTATGTGCTTACTTAGATGATCTCATAGTAGTCAGGAAGGATGTAAGATACTCATATTGCCAAACTCCATGAAGTTATACAGCAAGACTTAAAGTCAAACTTTCTAAATGTGAGTTTTTAAAATTCAGAATCCATTTCCTTGGTCATGTAGTTGATGGTTACGGCATTCATACAGTTGATGATAAAGTTAAGGCTGTTGCCCAGTTCCCACATTCTATAGCTGTTGATAAGGCGCGTAGTTTTCCTGGTTTATCTGGATATTATCGTTCTTTTATTTGAGGCTATGTGACATTAGCTTCACCCTTGACTAAGTTACTTAAGAAGGAAGCAATTTTTGTATGGAATGCTGAACAAGAAGATAGTTTTATTGCATTGAAGACAACACTTACCAATGCCCTTGTTTTAGCATTTCCTAACTATTTTCAAGAATTTACTGTATACCGACGCCTCTGAACAGGGAATCGGCGCTGTACTTATGCAACTGGACACACGAGGAAAATTTAGTGTTATTGCTTTCGGAAGACGTAAACTTAATGATGCCGAAACACGTTATTCAGTAACGAATTTAGAAACGTTAGCTGTTGTTTGGGCACTGAAGAAGTGTAAAGATATAATTTTTGGTTATAAAATAGCCGTTTTTACAGATCATACGGCAGTAAAAGAGCTGTTCCCTGACAAAACCTTTCAGGCAGATTAGCACGCTGGTATCTATTCCTGTATCTACCTTCACTCTTTCGCAATTAGAGGATGAACAAGTACGCGATACATTATGGTCTGCAGTCATTTTTGCTGTAGAGTCGGGGAAGGAAGTCAATCTTCCAAAGTTAACTCTTCCGCCCAGTCAGTTTGAATTACAACATACATACTCCATCGCTCCAAAAGATAACTGAGGGTATTGTTTCACAAATCGTCGTACCTGATGCGTTGTGTGAAACGATCATAACATTGTTCCTCGATGTTCCTCAAGCAGGTCATCACGGACGTGACAAATGCCTTGCGGAAATCAGAAAGAAATATTTTTGGAATACTATGAAAAAAAGACAGAATTGCACTATGCTAAGTGTTTTTTCATGTGCTCTGCATGAGGGTACTACAAGGCCACCGGCTCCAATTCTGAAATATCCTACACCAGAACGTCCGTTTGACACAGTCGCGATAGACTTGCTGCAACTTCCGAGGAGTCATCAGGGATCCTCGTACGTGCTAGTGTGTGTGGATCATATTTCTAGATTTGTGGTCTTAGTCCCGTTGAAGGATAAAACAGCCAAATCAGTGGCTTATGCCTTAGTGATGAATCGTATATGTCCTTTTACTTCGCCCAAGGTTCTTCTCTCCGACAATGGATTACAGTTCAAGAATCAGCTAGTAGCACAAATTTGTGTACAATATGGAATACAACAAAGTCTTATTACAGCCTATCATCCACAGGCTAATGAACTTGTTGAGAGAACCAGTGGTAAAATCCTAGAGATTCTTTGTCCAATAGTGTGTCAAATGCACTATGCATGGGAGGATTGGTTACCGCAAGTTGCCTCCTCTATTAATGGGTCGATCAATAGCTCTACAGACAAATTTTCCTACTATGTTGTTTATGGCATAGACAAACGTCTGCTTTATGACGTACTTACAGACAGGCCATGCCCGGTCTATAATGTGGACGATTTCGCGACAAAACAGATCAACGTATTCACAGATATTCATGGTCAAGTATGTAAACATTTAGCAGCGTCATGTGCTGAAATGCTTTACAGAATAAGTAACATAAACAAACTAAGCCTGTCATGCTAGAAATAGGCCAGGCTGTTATGGTGCGAGAACCTGAACGAAAGTCTAAACTTTCGCTAAAATTTGAAGGTCCATTCCGCATTATCGCCAAAGAAGCGGGCAACAAATTAAAAATTTTGTAGCCAAATGGTCAAACTGCAGATGTAGTATATGTGGACAGACTTAAAAAGGGCCATCCAGATTTATTACCCAAGAATGGTAATAATGTCAAAGACACATCTTTTCAAACAGTACACACACCAAGTGTAACTAATGATTATTGTTTAAAACTACAGAATGGCTTGGATGGCACCTCCGTATAGACAGATATGTCCACGGAGGTCCTCAAGCCAGGTGCTTTTGCCGCACCCCTAGGAAGCGTTCTCATTGTTGAAGACGTGGTGAACATAAAGTATGAGTTGCACGGACTGTACAAGCTTCCACGCCAGATGGAGTCTATAGATGCTCAGCTCCAGACAGCTATGGGTGTCCTTGATGATCTAAGCAGGAAGCCAAACATTTCTACAATGGTTTCACAAATTGTAAAACTTCAGCTACTTCGTCGCAAGACTCTTTGCAAGGCTATCGTCGCAGCTGGACACTCTATTCCAGCGTCTCAAGATGATCTTGCTAAGAAGGTGCTTTATCAAACGTGAAGAAAGGGGGAATGTTCAATTTTGTTGGTCGTATACAAAGCACTCTGTTTGGCACAGCGACTGACGAAGATGTAGACAAATTAGGAGACCGTATGAACGTTGTTAGTCAAGCTGTATTTAAACAAAATCGCGCTATAACTCAGACTTTCCATGCAATTAATTCGTTGGAGTCAAAGTTTAACGCAATTATTTCTGAGTCTAATCATTTATCTACAATTGTGTATAATTTAGTGAATTCATTACCTACACTGGAACGGCTTATTTCCTTTCACGAGTATATGTCATACTGCGGAAACTTCAGTTCAAGCTTTAATTAATAACAAAAATTAACTAATCGCAAGCATCGTGGATGTAGGGTTAGGACGAGTGGATGCACAGCTTGTGCCTGTGAAGATTCTTCTTGAAGCATTGCAAATTGCCAAGACGAGTTATCTTTTAACTCCAATTTTCACAGATCATGAGGTCGAATAATATTACACAATGCTATTCTGATCCACATACCTATGCTAGGGCAACGCAAATTTAATGCATGGCATTTGGAACCCTTCCCTTTGTATTATAATGACACACTGTATACTCTGGATAAACCTTCTGAAATTTTGCTAATTGATGAAGACTACTGTTTGTTAGCAGTAGATGATCCTAGGGTACTAATACGGTGTACGTCGTCATAGTTACATTTTTACGTATGTCCAGCCTATGCATTCGCATTTATTCCTGCTGCAGAAGGGATATGTGCTTGGCAGTCATACAAACTAACGTACGCACAGTGCTAACACAATGTAGTTATACACCGATTTCTAGAAAAAAAATGTGTTTCATGCACATCTGCATAATGTGCAATATTTTTTCTTTCCTGATGAAACTAATGTCATTTTAAGGTGCCAAGATGGTGGTAAACAGTTCGTTGTGAAAGGTTATTATGAGGCTCCGGATTACTGTAAAATAACCTGTAGTTCGTTGAAGACCTTGCCTTCTCATCAGCATTTTGCATTGAATTTAAATCTCACTTCAGATTTGATTCCTTTGTATCATGTTCCTAATTTGACTATTATTAAGCTCTATATTGTCCCAGAAAAATTGAAAGTTATTTCTTATTTGAAAAAGTCACAGTTTACTAATCTAGAAGATCAATTGCCATTATATTTTGCACGGGGATTTACTATACCAAGTTTAACTAGTCCCACTATTGTGTTAATTTTAGCCGTGATATATTTGTTTTGTTATTTTAGTCAGTATCTTCCAAGTTTGCCATTGTACAAAATATACTCTCCGTAAGACACTTCAGTCTTGGACTCCAGTAACTATTGAACCTTAGGCTCCAGTTTCTCCAGTTTCGTGTTTACACATATGTTTGTAACATGGGTAGATACATGTATAGGATTTATTCTGTGAGACTACTTAATTCCTCGTAGAAGCTCTTAAGGTGGTGACCGAGCGATGTATTAGCCCGTCTCATAGGCAGGAGCCTTAATATAAATGCGGATTAATACATTAGTGTTATATAATTTTATCACCCCCTGAAATTTTCCACTAGCTATGAGGTGACATGGTCAGATCATGTGATGGATAAATTCCACACTTGAGGAGCGGCTCTAAAAATGATAGTATTAGCTATTAGAATTCGGATACCGCCCCACTATCATCTCAACCCTCACAACAATAGGACGTAGGTTAGGGATGGTTTTTGTATTTATCTTAAAAAGTAGAATTAGAATTTCTCTGGAAGAATTTAACAAAACCAGCTTATATTTTCACTTCCTGGGATAGATTTGAGATTTTTATGTAAAGTATTGCCATATCCATTACTTATTGTTTATTGTATATTCCAAGTGATAATGAAGACTCAAGTTATCTAGTGTAACAAGAAACATTTATCGGTTTTTGAGATAATGTTTTGATATTCTAACAATTTAGAAATGACCGAAGTCTGTAGTATGAGGTGAATTTACTTTTTTAAGCAGAGTAATGTAATGGTGCGCTGTGAAACTCTGAATACCTTGTGAAGGGTTAAAGCAAACTCAGAGATGTTCCTAAATATTCTCGAGAATAACAAAGCATTGTAGGGATGTCAGAAAATACAATCTTTCAAAGCAAACAATTGATGTAGAGCAAAGCGGCAAATGTGGTGCGTTATGACACTGTTGAACAGGGGTCTTCAACCCCCCATTTTTCCGGCCGGAAGGGGTTACGTAAGTGGCCGGCCGAGTGATGTCAAAATTTTTTACTGCTCGACGACAGTTTCATATTTCCACATTTTATATTGATAACAGTTATCTTTCCCTAATTTATATACAGAATATTTGACTAGGCTAGTGACTAGTGCTATTATTTCAACCCAGAATATGTATATGCTGAAAATGAAAGCTATGTTTACTCTTGTCTTAAATATAAATGTTGTTTACTACAACTTTCTGACAATAAAACATAGTCATGCATTTCTGATTTTACATTCAATTCTGTGGAACGCAGTGCTGACTTATGTTGCCTCATTCATGTGAGAAGCTGATAATGATCTAGATCAGGCATGGGCAACTTTTCCTCAGTCATGGGCCGCATTACGATTTAGGTATTTTTCTGCGGGCCATCCCACCAAAATTTATGTCCTACCTAACCCAAAAGTAATGTTAATATTGTATTAGTACGGATAGTGAAACAGTTTATCGTCACGTCTACCTTACGATATTTTCAGTTTACAATCAGTCTTTTTTCCCATTTATGAAACAAATCCACCATAATAAATTTTAAATAATATGTCAAAGTTTCTTAGAATTAAACAGAAGAGGAGTGAAGCAGTCTGTGAATACGTTGATTTTTCCTACAGTTACAGCATTTTCCTTCCTTATGAGACACCCACAAGAATACTGTCTATGTTAATCTTAGCGCATGAAGAACTACAGTGAAACAACCTCTATAAATAATTATATATATATATATATATATATATATATATATATATATATATATATATATATATGCTGATAACCACCAGGAAAGAAGAAAACACGAAGTTCCCAAGCGCTTTCGTGTAATTCACATCTTCAGGGGTGAGTACAGACTAGATAGAGTAATGCAAAACAAGATGAATATATACAGAGGAGGGTGAGACCAGGTCCACAATGGTCAGGTAATTAGGTAATGACCCTACTAATCTTTAAATGGCACACAACGGTTGGTGGTTGGGTCAGATGGGACAGTGACCCGCCCTCTCACCTGATCACAAATCTTCTTAATTACAAAGTTGTCCAGCTTGTACATGCCGTTACTCAAATTCATGTTGGATGCTTCGGTATGTTTAATAAGACTAGATTCTATGATGTTCCTACTATCAATTGAATTACATGGTAATATTGAGGAAGCATTATCCCAGTCAATGCAATGCTTGTTATCCCTCAAATGAACAAACAGAGCATTGGATTCCTGGCCTGTCCTAACACTGTATTTGTGTTGTTTAATTCTAGTTACAAGATCTTTACCTGTCTGGCCTAAGTAAAACATATTACATTCCTTGCAAGGAACTTTATAAATGCAACCAATTGTGTTGTTGGGGGAGTTCTTGATTAACATTTGTTTAACAGTGCATGAGTTTTTAAATGCCACATTGACGTTCCAAGATTTTAGCTGTGCCGGAATGTGTGAGAAATTTTTGTGAAATGGTAATATTAGGATATTCTTATGGTCATGGGTGGGCTTGGGATCAGTTCTATAAAAAGTTTTCTTAGTAATGTTTAAGCATTTGTCTATGAAAGATCTAGGGTATTTAAGGTTTGAGCCAATATTATATATATATTTGTATTCCTCATCGATGAATTCCGGACTGCAAATTCTCAAGGCACGTAAAAACATTGTTGTAAATACTGACTGTTTGACTTTATTATGGTGGGCAGAATAATAATGAATGTATGAACACACATTGGTTGGTTTTCTATAAATACTGAACTTAAAAGTGTTACCTATTCTGTGTATCAGACAGTCTAGGAATGGCAATTTACAGTCTTGCTCTAATTCCACAGTGAATTTGATCGAGGGGGCTAAGTTGTTAAGTTGTGGTAGGAAAACTTTTAGGTCCTCATTACATGGCCAGAGACATAATACATCATCAACATATCTAAACCAGACTGCTGAGGGTGGTAAAATATTACTTAATAGTTTCTTTTCAAAGAATTCCATATATAGGTTGCTTAATACAGGTGAGAGTGGATTACCCATTGCCATACCAAATTTTTGAGCATAATATTCCCCATTGAATTCGAATTTGCAATCCTTAATACATAGTTTGATGAGTTCGATGAAATCGTCTTTCGAGACGGGCAGTGAAATGTTATCCAGGGAATCTATGAGGAACTCTAGTAAATCATCAACTGGGACCTTTGTAAAAAGTGACGTTACCTCAAAGCTGACCAGTTTAAAATCATGATTAATGTGCAAGTTATTGAGTTTATCAACCAGATCCATATTATTCTTGATATTGGAGTTAGAAATGTTGCCAACTAGGGGGTTTAGTAAGGAAACTAACCATTTAGATAGTTTATAAGAGATTGACCCAACAGAGCTAATGATGGGTCTTGCTGGGTTATTGGGCTTGTGGGTCTTGATTAAACCGTACATGTAAGGCAGTGGAGGGGACGTTGAAGTAAGATGTTTAATGAGAGTAGCTTTGCCTCTCAATAGGGACTTAAGTTTTTTGTTGAACTGGGTGTTGACAGTGTTGAGAGGATTATTTATGAGTTTAGAATATGTTGTAGTGTCACATAAAAGGTCATGCATTTTTGAGATATAGTCATCTTTGTTGAAAATCACTACTGTGTTGGCTTTATCTGCTTTAGTGACATGTAGATCCTTATTTTTCTTAAGGGCTTGGAGTGCTTTGGTGAATCTTTCTGGACAGTTTGAAACACAAGGCTTGGACATAGATGCATACACAACACCTTTACACATGTTCACTTCTTCACTTGTCAAACTACTGAATTTCTCCAAATTGCAAAATGCTCTGGCTATGTCAACACTGTCGACTCCCTTGTTGGAACCATCAAAACTTAAACCATAGCCGAGGGCACACAAGGTCCCAGTTGATGATTTACTAGAGTTCCTCATAGATTCCCTGGATAACATTTCACTGCCCGTCTCGAAAGATGATTTCATCGAACTCATCAAACTATGTATTAAGGATTGCAAATTCGAATTCAATGGGGAATATTATGCTCAAAAATTTGGTATGGCAATGGGTAATCCACTCTCACCTGTATTAAGCAACCTATATATGGAATTCTTTGAAAAGAAACTATTAAGTAATATTTTACCACCCTCAGCAGTCTGGTTTAGATATGTTGATGATGTATTATGTCTCTGGCCATGTAATGAGGACCTAAAAGTTTTCCTACCACAACTTAACAACTTAGCCCCCTCGATCAAATTCACTGTGGAATTAGAGCAAGACTGTAAATTGCCATTCCTAGACTGTCTGATACACAGAATAGGTAACACTTTTAAGTTCAGTATTTATAGAAAACCAACCAATGTGTGTTCATACATTCATTATTATTCTGCCCACCATAATAAAGTCAAACAGTCAGTATTTACAACAATGTTTTTACGTGCCTTGAGAATTTGCAGTCCGGAATTCATCGATGAGGAATACAAATATATATATAATATTGGCTCAAACCTTAAATACCCTAGATCTTTCATAGACAAATGCTTAAACATTACTAAGAAAACTTTTTATAGAACTGATCCCAAGCCCACCCATGACCATAAGAATATCCTAATATTACCATTTCACAAAAATTTCTCACACATTCCGGCACAGCTAAAATCTTGGAACGTCAATGTGGCATTTAAAAACTCATGCACTGTTAAACAAATGTTAATCAAGAACTCCCCCAACAACACAATTGGTTGCATTTATAAAGTTCCTTGCAAGGAATGTAATATGTTTTACTTAGGCCAGACAGGTAAAGATCTTGTAACTAGAATTAAACAACACAAATACAGTGTTAGGACAGGCCAGGAATCCAATGCTCTGTTTGTTCATTTGAGGGATAACAAGCATTGCATTGACTGGGATAATGCCTCCTCAATATTACCATGTAATTCAATTGATAGTAGGAATAATCATAGAATCTAGTCTTATTAAACATACCGAAGCATCCAACATGAATTTGAGTAACGGCATGTACAAGCTGGACAACTTTGTAATTAAGAAGATTTGTGATCAGGTGAGAGGGCGGGTCACTGTCCCATCTGACCCAACCACCAACCGTTGTGTGCCATTTAAAGATTAGTAGGGTCATTACCTAATTACCTGACCATTGTGGACCTGGTCTCACCCTCCTCTGTATATATTCATCTTGTTTTGCATTACTCTATCTAGTCTGTACTCACCCCTGAAGATGTGAATTACACGAAAGCGCTTGGGAACTTCGTGTTTTCTTCTTTCCTGGTGGTTATCAGCATATACCTAGATCACGCGCACCTACAGTGATTTACTTGCATATATATATATATATATATATATATATATATATATATATATATATATATTTCATTAGCCCATAAAGCACACAGACTTCTACATATTATCAACAACCTCACCCCATCAGGGCTCGAACCCACGATCTCATGTGTGTGTGACCTGGGAACGTTACCTTTAGACCACCAGGACACTAAAAACAGTTCTAGACTTTGTTATATTTCACACAAAGCCTGTTCATCGAGCTTATGGGGCCGTGAACCTCCAATTGGGGACTACTCGTGCCTTTTACGTGATCAGAGTAACGTTTCGAAGCCGGATTCGGTAAAACGTTACTCTGATCACCTAAGAGGCACCTTCGTTAATGCCCAAGTGACCCATTGTCACACAGCTAATCCATCAAACAGACCGCGCCGAACTTGGCTCGTAAACTCACGCAAGTTAAAATTTTTATATTGCTGTTACATTTTCGTAGTTACTTAACTCTTAGGTGATGATACAGTAACGAATTGTGTGTGAAGATTATATATATATATATATATATATATATATATATATATATATATATATATATATATATATATTTATATATATATGACAAAGAAGTATGTCTCTGTGTTTGTTTGTTTGTGTACTGTGTCCGCACTAGAATCTCGGAAACTACTTTACCGATCTGTAGTGATGATGGATGGTATTATATGTAGTGATGATGGATGATGTTATATGTAGTGATGATGGTTATTGTTACATGTAGTGATGATGGGTGGTGTTATATGTAGTGATGATGGATGGTGTTATATGTAGTGATGATGGATATTGTTATATGTAGTGATGATGGGTGGTGTTATATGTAGTGATGATGGATGGTGTTATATGTAGTGATGATGGGTGGTGTTATATGTAGTGATGATGGATGGTCTTATATGTAGTGATGATGGATGGTGTTAGATGTAGTGATGATGGATGATGTTATATGTAGTAATGATGGGTGGTGTTATATGTAGTGATGATTAGACAATAAAATAATAACAGTTTAATGCTAAAAAATATACTTTGCTGTACCGTTGTAGTGAAAAACATGGTGGAACTTACATACACCGTTAATGAGCTATTGATGGAAGAAGAAGTTTTGGGGACTGAACAGTGAGACAATGTGGAGCCTCCCGGAGGGTGGCGTCCTACCGTTGCCTAGCAGAATCGCCGCCCAGAGGGCGGCGATTCTGCTAGTTCTTTTAATAAATGTTGCTTTACTCACTATAAACTGGCTGAATCTATCTGAACGGTGGTGCCACATTAAATATAATTACTCAATCACTCTGCAGGACACACAAAGACATGATTCGGGCCGCGGGTTGCCCAAGCATGATCTAGAATTCTAGATAAACATGCATGAAGCTTCATATAGAACACATTGTTAATTATACAGGAAATTTTGATCTATTTAGTGATTATTCAGTCCTACAACGTTCAAAAAATGATTTAGTCACCTGTTCAGGTAGTCTGTTTCTACAGATCTGCAGAGCTATTAATTTTTCCACAATTTGTCTGTTTATTTATGTGTAGTTCTCAACGCACCTGTGAATTTTTCCTTCATTTTCAAATCATTTTTATTCCCTTATGAGACAATCCAACAAAATGAAGAAAACTCGATAGTGAACGTAATGCAACAGGTAAGATCACAGAGTAGCGCTGTGGACTTGAGGCTTCTCCTTGTCCCACTGATGACCTTTGGCCTTTACTCTTGGTGCTGTAACTCTTCCTCCTAGTTTCATCTCCAAATTTCCAAATGTCTTTAAGGTCAGGCTAGTAACTCACTTTATTTAGAGATGAGATGATATAATTATATATTATTTGTTATATAAATTTTAACTATGCGGGTTTTTTTTTTATAAATTCTAAGGAAATAGTTTTTAGATATATTGTTTACTGGTATGTCTCGACGATGTAAAAGATAATAAACTAGAATTCATCACAGACCGACCAGTCTCCGCGGGTATAATTATAGCTTTTAGAGTTCGAGAAGATGGACTGGGAGATAATTTACTGCCAGGAGTAGGTAATCAGCCTCCAAGACAACCAATTGAAAGTTAGACAAGATAATGACGTGACCTATTCATTGGTGGGCGCCGCTGACAGTTCGAGTGACATGAGCTCCGCCTACTAGAAAGACACTTTTCTTTAATATCTATAAGGGTCATGACTTCACGACCATCAGAACTACACGAGGGGACAATTAGAGAGAGTTTTACCACTTAACAAATTAGATATTCTTACCGTCGTTTCGGATTATTTTGTTATGGATAGTTTTTTGTTTTTGTCTTGAATATAGACGAAGGTGAAGGTGCTCCATTGTTGATTTACCTTATCCACGTTTCCATTGTGGATCTACATGAGATATATATATATATATATATATATATATATATATATATATATATATATATATATATATATATATATATATATATATATATATGTCTTGAATAAATACGAAAGCTAAGGTGCTCCGTTGTTTCCCTTTTCCCGTGTGATTTTATCAAGATTTATCTTATCCACGTTTTCATTGTAGATCTACATGAAATATATATGCAAGTAAATCACTGTAGGTGCGCGTGATCCAAGTATATGCTGATAATCACAAGGAAAGAAGAAAACACGAAGTTCCCAAGAGCTTTCGTGTAATTCACATCTTCAGGGGTGAGTACATACTGTACTTATTCCTGAAGATGTGAATTACACGAAAGCGCTTGGGAACTTCGTGTTTTCTTCTTTCCTTGTGGTTATCAGCATATATATATATATATATATATATATATATATATATATATATATATATATATATATATATATATATATATATATATATATATATATACACTTGATGGCCTCTATCGTCGTGTAGTAGACCTGTTCACAAGTTCAATACTACACCTATGAGTCACGCTGCACCAAGGAAATAAATGTAAAAATCTTGCATCGCATGTCACTTAAGCCGAGTGACTGTGATAGTCGTGGGTGCATCTTAACCACTACATACAGTAGATTATTTTCTAAACTTTCGTTAACACAAAGGAGTTTTACCCTCCAGGATCATCAGTGCATTCGTTTATTATTGTGAGACGATGAAGGCTTCTGGTGACTCATCCTCAGGGCTGTGGTGTGTTGCTCTTCTCTCACTACCGTGCCACGTCACTCACCTTGTTCTCAGTTTCAGTATATTGGGTGTTAATTGTAAGGTCATTAGATATATGGCTAAAGTTTGCTTATAGTTCTTGTATAATGTCTGGGTCTCCTGTGACTTCGTAGCGGAAAGTGTCACTCAAGTTGTGGTTATTAGTGTGTGCGTGTAGTGTCTTACCTGAAGTACTCTCAGGTAGTATTAATGAAAGTGTCACAATATCTTGTAATGTGTTGAGCTTCCCACTGGGTTTGTATGTAATTACCTGGTGCATCACCGTCTGGTGTTTAATCTCTGATTTTGTTGGAAACTTTTCTTTGCATCTCAGGGAATAATTTTTGTTTTATTGTTATCCACAAATATATGTACTTCTTTTAAAGAGAGTTTCTTGTCTTTCTGTTCTCTCTAGTTCCTATCCTTCAAATTTCTCTCAAACTGCAAATCTATTAAATTGTTTTTTGACAAAAAAGATTTGCTATAACCCTTAGACACAAAATTTCATCATATTATCCCGTAGTGTGATAACTCTTTTAGACGAACCTTAATGCCCAAACGTATCCCAAACGTTAAAATTTGCATGGTTCCCAAATGTAAACTATCAACCCCTTTACTATGGTGTCCGCATTGTTTCCTTATTGTCCTACACAACAATAGGTAATGCCTTTTCTGTGTTTCTTTCAACGTCATCCCTTGATATATAAGTTCATAATATTCCTTTGTTGCATGTAAGAATGTGTACGTGTTTTCTCAATTATGTCGTTAGCTGGCACACTTCTGTGAATAATGAAATGAAATCATGAGAAATAAATTCATCATTCTATCCATCAACAACTTTACTCTATTTCCATATACATGTTATGGAGAAAGTGACTCAAGACCCAAATGACACCCACCAAGACCTCCAAGGATATATATATATATATATAAATATATACATATATATATATATATAAATACATAAATATATAAATATAAATATATATAAATATATATATATATATATATATATATATATATATATATATATATATATATATATATATATATATCTTCATCGTCGCTTCTAACAGTGCCTCCTGATCTTAAGCGACCAAGCGCGTGTTACCTGGCGACGGTGTTCTCGACTATTGATTAAAGGTGTTCTCATATATTAATTATTACCCTGTACTTGTGGCCTCATTGCTCCCCTCCTTTCCTCTTCCTCTCCTCTTCAGCTCAGGGACTAAATCATGCCTTTGTTTAACGCCTGTGTTAATATTCATTATATGATTATGTATTTTATCTGGTGGTTTTGCGTTTACGATGAAATTTTCTGATACGGTAATTTTTTATTGCTTTGTTTTGTATTACTTTATACAACGGAGAAACTGAATGTTTACTCTCGGGCAGTAGTTTCCAAACTTTTTCACATGAAGTTCCCTTTTGCTTTTTGCCAAACCCTCACCCCCTCCCTCCATTTTCTTAAAAATCAGTTTAATTAATCTTTGATAAATTTTATACCTTTTAATTGCATCCAAATTACTTTCAAGATCAACTAACTCATAAGCTCATAACTATTTTATCAACATGTCTCGTGTATATGAGGACGATTGAAAAAATAAATATAAATACATATATATATTATTGGAAATTTCCTTAAAGGAAAGTAGAATATCAATATTTTTGGTCTTCCCCTGGCCTCACGCCCCCAAGGAAGGCACCGTCCCCCCCCCCCCTCCCATTTAGGAGCCACTGCCCTATGGTCTTATGAATGATTATTAACCGAAAAAAAAATTTATGTAGTTTTTTGTGTGGAGAAAGGTTCAGGGGGAAAGTGACATTACTTGGTCTCGATCTTTCACTGCAGTTATCATGATAGAATAAAGGTCATACTCTCAGAACCGACCAGGGCGTCGAATACAGCATCCAACCCCTCTGCTCTTGACAATGTGTGTATATGAATCCTGACTTAGGTAACGGGGTTATGTACTGAAGAGTTGTGATGTTGTGGACTTGTTGGATCAGTCTTCAACATCAATTACTCGTAGATTAATATGAATGAGATGTGAGTGGGAGAACAAACACTGGGGTGGGGGGAAGTTACTGGTAAGTCATCACTCATTTAAGAATAATAAGGAAGCGTGGAAGGTGGGAGGAGATGCGAGCCAACAGGTGGTTCTTAGCTGGCGACAAAGGGGAGGAATTGTTCTAGAACAGCTTATGGACCTGAAGGGGTTCATGAGATTTGGCAAGAAGTTCTAAATGTCTTCAATGAAAAAAGAAATTCAGAAGAAATGACAGTAATGGATATGTCTCTGGAACATAAGATCATGCTCCTCACTTTGGCGTTGCAATGTCATTATATTCAATTGATTTCCAAATCCAATTTGCACAAACAGTTAGTTTTTTATTTGCTGAAGTACAAGTTTCCTCATGTTTCCTTTGACTATGATTATTCTTTCACCTTAACCGGAAGTTGTAGCAAATGGAATGGAATAATGACTTGAGAGCTCAATTTCAAATTTTCTTAACGAAGACGGCGTGCTAGGTGTCAAGTTACTGTACACTAGGGGGCAGTGAAATTTTGCTCAAAGCTGCACTCTTCAGGCATTGTTCCTTATACATATCTAAGACTCCATGCCAAATTTGAAGCTGATATGTCGAGGTTTAGTCTGCCGCATTTTCTACTGAAATTTTTAAATTTACCTACAGTACTAGCCAAACAGCCGCTGTGGCGGTGCAATGTTCTGTTCAGTGTTTATCAACTTTTTTTTCATATCTCTTATTTCATTTAAGTTGTCTTGTTGCAGATGAGTATGGTGCTATGTCTATATTGATTATCAGCCTTTTCTCATTTCATTTCTCAATGTTGTGTTACTGTACTGTAATGTAGGGGAGACCTGGGTAAGTTGGCGCACTCGTGTGATGATAAAGAATGAGAAGACCGAGAAATGGAGTTCGAGGATGATGGTGAAAGATCATTATGTCATAATGGTTGAGCCTGGCAATGAATATCTCACACATGTGACTCCCAAGACTGGACACGGAAAGCAGATTGCCAAAACTATTCACGAGTTTCTGGTGGAGAAAAATCTAACCCAGCAGCCCATTGTGTGTGTTGGTTGTGATGGAACCAATGTAAATGTAGGATCAGAAAATGGAGTCATTCATCATCTTGAAATGTTTCTTGGTCACCAGCTCCATTATTTCATATGTCAGCTTCACGGAAATGAGCTGCCTTTACGCGCAGTTTTTTATCACTATGATGGTAAACCAAGTGGTCCTGAGCATTGGCGTGGTCCCATTGGAAAGCAGATCAAGGAGTCTTTGTCTGAGCTTCCAGTTGTCGCCTTCCAGCCAGTCAGTTTCCCTGATTTCCCTGTGTTTAATGATGAAGTGCAGAAAGATCTGTCCTGGGATCAGAAATACCTGTATAGGATTTGTAAAGGAGTTATCGCAGGTGTTGTTGAAGATGACTTGGCTGCTATTGAGCCAGGTCCTCCCTGTGTGTCAAGGTGGAACATCTTATGGAGTAGAATCCTCAGGCTGTATGTAGCAACATCAAGACCCAGCCATGAGTTGAAAAGAATTGTCATTACAATAATAAAGTTCAGTGCTCCAATGTGGTTTTACATCAAGATACACCCTTACGTAACACACGGCTCAAGGAACGTATTCCAGTCCCTGCTATATATGAAACACCTGAATAGTGAGGAGGAGACGATAGTGAAGAAGGCTGTCCAGAGAAATGCATACTTCACCCACACAGATCAACTTCTTCTTGGTATGTGTGCAGATGAGGACATGACTGTTAGAGAAAAAGCTGTCTCAATGATAAGAAAAATTAGAGAGGAGAATCAGCAAAAGGAAGAATGCACTGGCAGATCTGAAGAGGAGGAGGAAGATTCTGATGCTGCTGTTGACGAGAATTTGTTAAACTATACTGATGAGGAGGGTAAAGATGGAGATGGGAATGAGGATGTGCCTCCTGTAGTCAACATGAGAAAGGTGGTGACTCCGAAACTAAAGTGGCAAGCAAAAAACTATCATTCCATGATTAACTGGAGGAATGAACTCAAGACTGAGCCTCCTTACATTGCTTCTCTGTCAAATCTACAGGTTAATGACATTCTTGAGACACCATTAGTGGTGCCCAAGTGGCCAAACAGCACTCAGGCGGTCGAGAGAGGCATAAAAGTGATGACTGAAGCTTGCACTGAAGTGACGGGATACGAATCGAGAGATGGATATATTAGGCAAAGATTATTGTCTAGGAAAATGATGCCAAGGTTCCCCACAAAAAAGAATTTCAATATGAACTTGTAATGATTTTCTATACGGTGTACCTGTAAAATAACATGTGAATTAAATCGATGTCACCCATGTAAAATTTATCATTATCCTGGAAAACATTAAATGACACCTAATTTTTGGTATACACTAAAAGTTGACAAAAAGTCGTTCGCGATGCGGCAGGGTAAGTATGCATGAAATGGCATGAAATTTTGCACAGGTGTTTGTTACAGCCATACAAACGATGCCTGAAAAGTGCAGCCTGCAACTCAAATAAAAGTGTTTTTTCCCTGCCCCCTACTGTACACCCACCTCTTATGACCTAAGCTAGTCGAGTGTGAATGGGTCCCAGCTTGTGCTTGAAGTTGAACAGCAAGTTCTGATTCACTACTAGTTGTTGCAAAGACTAGGGAACGGAGATGAGCAGTTGAATGTGCAACTTTACCTCTAGTTTTCTCATTAAGTGAATAAACTAGATTTAAGGTAACACCCAAGAACCCAATAATTTTTTTTCACCTGTTTTTAATATTGTACTGACACCACATACGAGGCACGGGCAGTTTCCCAATGAGGTTCACGGCGCCATCAGCTCGATGAACAGGCTTTGTGTGAAATATAACAGAGTCTAGAACTGCTTTTAGTGTCCTTGTGGCCTAGCCGGTAAGCGTTCCCTAGTCCCACCCAGTAGGTCGAGGGTTCGATTCTTTGCTGGTGAGGTCGTTGATTATATGTTCAAAGTCCGCGTGTTATATGGACTAAAAATGAAGTATATATATATATATGCAAGTATATCACTGTAGGTGCGCGTGATCTAGGTATATCCTTGTGGTTATCAGCATATATATATATATATATATATATTCTTGAGACAATCATCCACGTAGTAGTTAACAGACATAAGAGCAAGTTGTATAGGTACGACTAAATGTTCCTTGTATAGTTCACCAGCGGATTCCCTTTTTTTAGTTGGTGTATGATGACGCTCAGTTTGTTGACCCGTAAATTATCTCGAAGTCTTCATGGTGCTGAGTCTTGAGGTCGGAGGCAGGAGTCATTTTCATGGGTGTAAGGTTCATGACCAACTGAGCCATCATTCACGGCCACAAAAAATGATCGTTCAATTAAATAATAATAAATATAGGTTTATTTCTTGGTGTAACACATGAAACAAACACGTTCTTGGACTTAGAGTTAGTCATTTGTCCTTGTGTATGACAAGATTTACGAAATGGGTCACAGGAGGAAGATTAAATTAACGAAAGTAAAGTGAATAATTCCCATAGAATGATCTTTATCGCAATAAAATTCATTATAATCAGATGTTTTGAATTAAAATATTTTTTATATGTTATAATTTATTCTTCAGGGTCAAACTAAATCATCTGGGAACATATATTTGTGAAAAATCAAATAAAGGGCGTAACTAAACCTGTCAGGTCAAGATAGTTGAGTTAGTCTCCAATTTATTACGTTCAAATGTTAAATTTCTTTTCTGAACACAGTTACTTTTCGGAGGCTGGGGAATGAAGAACACGGGCCGTGAAGAGCTCGATGCCGAACACCAGAAGACTGAGAGCGTGACCGACACAGAACACCATAAATATACCCTGTAATAAAGAACAAAGCCTCATTCAATCATTTCAACCGAGTGATCAGTGAAAAAAGATGTCAGGCCTATATGATTGATCTGGTAGTTGTTGTAGGGATTTGCTGTCCTTTTACCTAAAATAAAATACAAACTAAGAGCTAAGAAGTTAAGACTGTAGTTTACAAACTGGAAACTTATGGAAAATAACTTGCAGATCACTTGTGTTTATATTAGGGGGGGGGGGGGGGAAGTGAGGGATAAGCATTGGTAGTATTATTTAATTATAATATTATTTTTAAAATGTAATGGATGGGAGACATACCCCTAGGTTTGTAATGGAGAGTGAGGTCGTGACGGTGATTTTAGTGGGCGCCGACACACAGGATGTTGAATTGGGGATGGTTGCCTCCATCCAGTAGCCGTAGAGCCCTGCCTCTGTCACGCCCTTGATCCTGACGCCAAAAGAAGAATTAATTATATATATATATATATATATATATATATATATATATATATATATATATATATATAATATATATATAATATATATATAATATATATATATATATATATATATATATATATATATATATATATATATATATATATGCTGATAACCACAAGAAAACACGAAGATCCCAAGCGCTTTCGTGTAATTCACATCTTCAGGGGTGAGTACAGACTAAGGAGAAATTAGTCGAATGTAGGAAAAGATTGCATAGGAAAAATGGAACAGGAAAAAATTGCAAAAAAATATGGCACAGGAAAAAAAAAGGCATAATCACCAGACTAGGCACATTAATTTTTATTGACATGTTTTCGCTAAAATTTTATATCGTTTGTTACTGAATTTTACTTAGAGTTATATCAACGTCACAAAAAAAAATAATATTACCTATAACTAAGACATTCTACCTTATGTTAGTGAAAACTCGTACATAAATAAATTACAAATTTAAGAATGTCACATTGTATGTTATTGTTTAAGATTTCCAACCAATGTTATAGCCAGCGCCTTGCAAAAACTCTTGGATTGACTTGCGACCAGCTTGGCGGTCCTGGCAGAGGGTCTTCAGCCTCTTCTGGAGGTTCTTGTAAACTCGCTTTTGGCACTTCCTGGGTGGCTCACCATGAGATTCTTTGATGATTTGAGATGATACAACAGCATGGTCACGTTGAATCTACTGGATGAAACGCCAGATAGTTGGGTGGCTGTGCCCAACCAACCTGGTAGTAGAGGAAGTAAAGAAACCTTTGAAAGGAATGAGTAAGGGCAAAGCAGGAGGGGAAGATGGCTTAACCACTGACCTGGTCAAAGGTGCTGGAGATTTAGGTATTAGGTAAAACTCGTAAAACTCTACACGAAACGTTTACAGACCCATATTGTACCAAAAACCTGAAAGAATGCAACAAAGATCTAAAGAACCATCGACCAGTAAGACTGCTCTCTGTAGTTTACAAGCTCTTTATACAAATATAATTACAGATAGAATAAATGCTGTACTCGACTCCAACCAGCCAAGATACTCCACACCTGATCACATCCTCGCCATCAATTAAGTTATGGAAAAATCTTCTGAATTTAATAAACCATTATGCATGGACTAACAATGGCTGATGATGCCCAACCAACCTGCTGCATCGGCTGTTCCACCCCTCACAAGTTGCTCATTCCTGCTTCATCCTTGAGCGTTGCTTTCTGAACGTTCACATTTTTTTATTTTATTATTATTATTATTGTTGTTATTATTATAATTATTATTATAATTATTATTATAATTATTATTATAATTTTTATTGTAATTATTATTGTAATTATTATTATAATTATTATTGTAATTATTATTGTAATTATAATTATTATTATTGTAATTATTATTATTATTATTGTAATTATTATTATTATTATTGTAATTATTATTATTATTATTGTAATTATTATTATTATTATTGTAATTATTATTATTGTAATTATTATTATTGTAATTATTATTATTATAATTATTATTATTATTATTATTATTATTGTAATTATTATTATTATTATTGTAATAATTATTATTGTAATTATTGTAATTATTATTATAATTATTATAATTATTATTGTAATTATTACTGTAATTATTACTGTAATTATTATTGTAATTATTATTGCAATTATTATTGTAATTATTATTATTATTATTGTAATTATTGTAATTATTATTATTATTATTGTAATTGTAATTATTGTAATTATTGTAATTATTATTATTATTATTGTAATTATTATTATTATTATTGTAATTATTGTAATTATTATTATTGTAATTATTATTATTGTAATTATTATTATTATAATTATTATTATTATTATTATTATTGTAATTATTATTATTATTATTGTAATTATTATTATTGTAATTATTGTAATTATTATTATAATTATTATTGTAATTATTATTGCAATTATTATTGCAATTATTATTATTGTAATTATTATTATTGTAATTATTGTAATTATTATAATAATTATTATAATTATTATTGTAATTATAATTATTATTGTAATTGTAATTGTAATTATTGTAATTATTATTATTGTAAGTATTATTGTAATTATTATTATTATTGTAATTATTATTATTATTGTAATTATTGTAATTATTGTAATTATTGTAATTATTATTATTATTATTATTATTATTATTATTATTATTATTATTATTGGGGAGGGGGGTATCGTGGAGGGATGCGACGCTTATGTACTGCCTGGACCTGGTCATCATCATGCAATTACTGGGCTCATCGATGACTTCCGGTCACGTAGGTCTGGTCGAAGTATGTGAGGAAGGGCTCCATGCCTTCTGGCGTGTGGTCTCTGAGGTAATAGATGCCAGCAGGAATATCCTCAAGAGGGAAGAGAGCTAGACTGTCTACCATCCCACAGAACAGCTGACATTGTTGAGTTTTGTGAGTCTGTTTGAGTTTCTTTCAGAGTGTTTCTTAGGGTTTGGCTGTAAGCTACGATCGTCGACTGAGTGGTCTTTTTTATGGTGTTAGACATTTCCCTGGTTTCTTTTTGCTCGGTTATATCGGTCAGGTTCTTCTCTGGTTCTTGAATTACCCGTTTCCTGACCAGGCAGGTGGCAGAGAAGGTCCTGTGGCCACCCTCGCAGTCGAAACACTTTTTGTTGGAGCTACTGCAGTCTTTGTAGAAGTATTGATCAGATGAACACTCAGAGCATACGAGCCCTTCAGGGGGCAGTTGTTGGTCATGTGGTCATTGTATTTATAGTACTTCATACATTGTTGGATGGCTGTATACTATTCATATTCTATTTGGTGTGATGAGATGGTAGTGCCATATGCATAGAGCCCCTTCTCCTTCATTCTTTTTGCATCCGTTGTGTCTTCAAAAAGAATCTTGATTATATTATGGTGCATACATAGGATACACCTCCACAACCTTGACAGTGTGTTTCTTTTCTATTTCATCTCTTATTTCTTCTGCGTTATTTTCCACCACATCCTTGGCGCCGTATTCCCGTGGGACAGTGACCTCGTATCCGTTGGTTTTCATTTTGTCATTGGGACCAGACTTCAGTAACTTATTAGCATCTTCATCTGTTTCTGTGAGGATGATGTAACCATCTCTCAGATCCACAAGTCTATTTATTCTCTCCCTTAGGTCGCTTAATAGCCTTTTTAGCCCTATCCTAGACCCCTGGGTCGGGGTTCCGGAGATCTTCACTCTCACTTTGGCCATGGTCAGTTACATACATGAAAGTCCTACCTAATCTGTCCACCTCAGTTAAGCCTATGGATCCCGCTACTTCTGTCCACTTGCTGGGCGAAAAAGACGGGTCTAGGGGTAGGGTGAACAGACAATCCCCTGACGGGGGCCTAGCCAAACCCTAACACCTAGCAGTGACTGGTTATGAAGCACTGCCGAATCCCTAACAGAAAATGTTGCCACCCCTGCTGTTTCGACTCAGCAGCCCTCTGAGGGTCCCCCTTGTGGCTTGCAGGGTTTGCGTCGTTACTAAGCAGCAGGGACTCTAGGCGAAAGGATAGGATAGGGAAGAAGCGCAGTGTTCAAGAATAATAATATTCTTGTACAACTACAAGATTAAGCTGCCAGAGCGAACCCCACCTGATAAACAAGGCTGACAGTCATAACCGTCAACAAATCTGAACACGAGCCGGGAGCGTCCGCCAGCTCTGAAGGTTGAGTATAGATCAAATGGATGGGCATTGTTGTCGCGCAGACTATTAATCCAGAAACTATCAGAGCAAATCGAATCAAATCTGCATATTCTCTCGACTGCAGGCGTTGCTAACCTCCTGGTTCTTATAAATAATTTTTCAGCACAAAATAAATTGGTAACGAATGACGAATATGATACAGAAACTGTGTTAGGAAGAGTATCCAGAAGGATCACCTCAAAATCATTGCAACTAACCAGAGATCAATCAACATTCAGTGTGATACTATAATTTGTCTGGATGATGCCCTAACTAGTAACAACCCAACACTGTTCAGCCTGTTGTCTCAGGTCATCACCAAAACTCGACTCAACTTTGCTAACAGCAATGGTAAGGAACATGATCACATGTGCCGTTTTCAACAAACCAACATCTTTACAGATCTCACTTGGTGTAGTTGTACGGGAAAAATCCACCATTGAGTTGTTCTCTAACTTTGGCAGCGAAGTGTAAATAACAGCTAGGAATTGGCCATGGTGACGTTGGTTTGGTACAAGTTGTTGCAGACAATTTTGATGCGAATATCTCGTCCCCAAACTCAGCAACATAAAGATCATCACACTGCACCCAACAGGAACAAAATCAAACAACAAAAAATTGAGAGATGTCAGTCTATATTATACCTAATGTGTCAGTTCAACACTACAAAGGCCCAAGAAACCTCAAATTGCCAATTCGGGCAGCAACCCAATCGTGAGAAAACTTGATAAATGTTGTTGAAGGCTTTTAATATATGCTTTAATCAATCCCTAAACCCATAAAACATACGAACTGACACACGAATCAGGTCTCTATGTAAAATATTGGCTGAGTTATGGGCAAAAATGCATTTCGATGGTGGCCTTTTGAATTTCGGCAATAAAAAGAAAATTCCTCAAGAATCCAAACTTTAATCGGAAATAGGTAAATAGACCTGGAGTCGTAAATAAAACGGAGAGCCAGAATGGGATTATCTTTAACTGAAAGTGTAGGTCTGACAGTTGTTTAGTGTCGCTCTATAAAACACACTAAATCATAAACCTGAATTGGCAAAACGGCATTATGCCAGGTACACTACCTTTTGTCTACCGTTACGTCCCCAGCTAAAGTTACCTATCACATCTGGGTCGACTAGGGGTTCTGTACTCTCTTAGTCACCTCTCGTTATGTTCTGGGCTAAATTTTTCCTTTTTATGATCGACAAAACATTATATATTTGTTAGAGAAGACAAATGTATGTTTCATACAGGGAAAATAACAAGTTTCAAAATAGGCAGTTTACCTTTGGTTGATGACGTTGACCAGGGGACTGTTCTTTCGGGCGATCATGGCGAATACGTAGGGCAGGAATAATTCTCTTGAGGAATAGAAATCGCAACGACCTGTAGGGATAATTATATATATATATATATATATATATATATATATATATATATATATATATATATATATATATATAAATATATATCTTGATAAAATCAAGTTGCCTCTGAAGATGTCTTGAATAAAGACGAAAGCTAAGGTACTCCGTTGTTTCCATTTTCCCGTGTGATTTTATCAAGATTTATCTTATCCACGTTTTCATTGTGGATTTTCATAAAATATGTATATATATATGTATATATATATATATTTGAGGGACAGGATTTCAAAGTATAGTTTAATTTTATCTCAAAAAGTAAATAAGTAAATAATAGCAGTACACTAAGAATTAAAGCGATCATTCTTCCCCCAAAATTAGTAACTACTCGGAAGAATTGTAGATGGGGACTGATTACACAATGTGAAAAGCAAAAACTAAATCCCTGCATGGTGAAACAAGTCTATATGAAATTAAGAAGATTCCTCGGCCGAGCAGAAACATCAAGCATATATCATGTAAGGTCTTAGACCAACTACAGAAGTATCCCACAAAGGCACATATACCTCTCATGAGGTTTTACAAAATACTACTCTCCTCCGACCTTTACCTTCATTACGGAATATCTAAGAGTACTATATATAAAAGTTCAGACTACAGACTACAAACATCATCATTAACTCGAATATGCTGGATAGCTTCAAACATAGGGTGGGTGGATATATGAGCAATAGGGGTCGGGTTTAAATGGGACTGCCCATTATGGGCCAATAGGCCCGCTGCAGTTTCCTCCATTCTTATGTTCTTATAAGTGACAACTATAACCCTTCATCTCTACATACAGTACGTGTATACATAAAGTGACATAGAACTCGATATCATATTACTCTTCCTCAGGATTACCTGTTTGGGAGAAATCCTGGGCCATGAGGACCTTAGATGTGAGGTCCTCCACCATGAGCACATGGCCACCGCCCCTCACCACCGTATCGATGCTCTTTGGGAATTCAAATCCTCGCTGATACTCCACGCGGCCCTTCTTCCTGGAGTCTGCTATCTCATAGAAAGTCCCCGACGTCACAGACTGTAAAAGTGGGCATTCAATGTTTACAGATGAAAAACAATTATCACTATCCATAAATGTAATATTTACCTTTGACCATGTTCTAAAAAGCCACGAGCCTTTAAAAGTGCACCCACTTTAGAACACCAACGCTTTAATATGTCATGCTTGAAGAGCAAAATGGATTTAGAAAGGGAAAAGGAACTATAGAAGCAATATTTGATTTGAGAATTATGAGTGAAAGGGTTTAAGAGGTCCAAAGAATTTTTTGCATCTCCTCTGTTGATTTTTAGAAAGCTTTCGATAAGGTAAAGCAAAATAAACTAATAGAGATCCTGGAAAAAATACACATAGAATTTTAAAGAATCTTTATTGGCAAAAGGAAGCTGCAAGTTAGTAAATAATGAACTTACTAATTGGTTCACAGTTAGGCGGGGAGTAAGACAAGGCTGTATTCTATCTCCAACATTGTATAATATATATTCAGAATTCTTAGTGAGAGAATTTATAAGTGATAATGAAGGTCTAAAAGTTAATGGTAAATTCATATAAAATATATACAGTTCTATGAAGATGATATTGCTCCCATCACCGAGAACGCTTAGAGTGGACGACTGTGGTCGCCAACCCTCAGATATGAGGACGGTACTGTGATTGATTGATGTCATATAACCCTATCGTCTGTTACTGTAAAACATTTTCCTGCTATGAACCAAAAAATTCATTTTCCGATTAATTTTTGTTTTTCGGTTTTACCTACCGAGGGCATTTACTGTATATGTCAGAACCTGGTCGGACTTTTGTTTTATATCTATGGACAGTACACAGTGTGAGAATTATTAGTACCAGATTTCTAGAGGCACTGGTGAACATACAGGTTAAATTTTTATATACATTTTTATATCAAATCATTATCCTAGGTGATACAATCCCTGCCCTCAAAACGTTACCCTGGCAGTGTAATTGTAGATGGGTAAGAAGTACTTTATTTGATGTTTAATTTTTAATTCAAGTACAAGTCATTTGAAAATTAAAGTACGACAGTATTCTTAAACTATACTGAAATTAAAGGGGTGTGGCAGCAAAGCGCATACAGTTCTGGCTTCTTGTCCTGATGGTTGGTGTTTTTAACCCAGGACACTCCCAATTCACCTAACTTTAAATGGTACCTAACTCTACAAGTTAATGAAGTTAATGAAGTGAAGGAAGTCAAGTGGAAAGTTGGAAAGTGAAGGCGTAGTATAAGGTAGACACACCTAATGGGCAGTCTTGTATATGGAAAGCACTTTCACTTAAATCTGAGTTAAATATTATCTAGTTCAAAGATAATTAACTTATAAGAGTAAGTAGTAGCATCGCACACTGTATGCTAAAACTATCATAATTCATGTTAGAGGGTCTACCGTTGTCGAATCTGCTACCCCTCGCCCTCCCCATATATATATATATATATATATATATTTATATATATTTATATATATATATATATATATATATATATATATTTATATATATACAGTGGGGTATGCTATAACGAACGTAATTGGTTCCAGAACCTCGTTCGTTATAGGATTAACCCGTTCCAGGCCCCCAAATACAACCACTTAACACTGAAAAAATTCTGTGGAAAATGTAAAAAATATGGTACTTTATCTTACCTTAGTATTATTCAGCATGCAGGTACCCCTAAACACTGGCACATCACTATCACTTCCACTGGGAGTCTTGGCTTTAAGGTCCTCAAACAATTGTTTAGCCTTCTCACAAATTATAGCTTCACTAATGTTACCACCTGCCATTTCTTTCTCCTTTATCCACACTAATAGTAAATTTTCCATCTCTTCAATCACATTACACTTTGCTTTGCTAAGTCTAAAGATTCCCTTTGCCACTTGCACAGTTTTTAACTCCCCTTTATCTTCAAAATCGTACATATAGTCGATTTAGTCATCCCATATTCATCACTAAGTTTCGCAATGCTTCTTCCATTCTCACGTTTCTTTAAAATTTCTTTCTTAGTTTCAAAGGTTATTAGCTTTCTCACTCGCTTTGGACGACTCATTGTTACAACTGTATACTTGTATAACAAAATAGTTATACAAATAACGCGAATTTCCACATCAAAAGACGAAATTTCAACAATAACAGTGGTGCACAACGAGACAAAGATGGCGCCTGACGCTCTTGTTGTGGGTCGCGGTACAACAATATTCATGCGCCAGGTGAAGTAGTCCCGTATTCATCCGCGTTCCTTGTAGGAGTTTCGTTCGTAATAGCATTCTCAATTTTATAGGTAAAACCGTTCATTATAGGAATATTCCTAGTAGGATCCGTTCGTTATAGCATACCCCACTGTATATATATATATATAATATATATATATATATATATATATATATATATATATATATATATATAATATATATATATATATATATATATATATATATATATATATATATATTTCATTAGCCCATAAAGCACTCGGACTTCTGCATATAATCAACAACCTCACCCAGCCAGGACTCAAACCCACGATCTTATGTGTGTGACCGGGGTACGTTACCTCTAGACCACTAGGACACTAAAAGCATTCCTAGACTTTGCTATATTTCACAGAAAGCCTGTTCATCGAGCTTATGGCGCCGTGAACCTCCAATAGGGGACTCCCCGTGCCTCGTAAGTGATCAGAGTAACGTTTTACCAAATCCGGCTTCAGAGGTAACGTTCCCCGGTCACACACATAAGATCGTGGGTTCGAGTTCTGGTGGGGTGAGGTTGTTCATTTTATATATATATATATATATATATATATATATATATATATATATATATATATATATATATATATATATATATATATATATATATATATCATGTAATTCCACAATGAAAACGTGGATAAGATAAATCTTGATAAAATCACACGGGAAAATGGCAACAACGGTGTACCTTAGCTTTCGTCTTTATTCAAGACATCTTCAGTTGCCTCTGAAGATGTCTTGAATAAAGACGAAAGCTAAGGTACTCCGTTGTTTCCATTTTCCCGAGTGATTTTATCAAGATATATGTGTATATATATATATATATATATATATATATATATATATATATATATATATATATATATATATATATATAAACTTTTGCCACGCAATAATGATGTACAAAATAATTACGTACATTAATATACTGAACATAGACAGTGTTGGCTTCCCATATCATTGTAACATAGGAATCATCTAGGAGTTGTCTAATGGTCTGGTAAGGTTGAGGGATGTGTCTCACGGCCAGGAGGGACATGAGGTTGCCGGCGTAGCTCCGTGTTAACACCAGCGTCATCAACATCCAACCAGCAAATATTAGTCTCTCCCATTTCCGGTCCGCTGGTAACAAACAGTCTGAGGAGTTATTAGTAATAACGTTGAGGGTGTCAGTGGTAAAGTTGTCCTGCATGTAACAGTCTAAGAAGTTCCAAATGATGTGGTTATGGTGGTCCTTAAACTTTACCCACATACTATTTTTTCCTCTAGTCATACTAAAAAATAGTAATATCAAAGTTAAGACGACATATGACGGTCACTGTAATAAAGATATGGATGTGGACACTCGGTAACCTAAAACAAATACTTTTCATCTGGAATTATGGTATTTAAAGCAAGTTTTCCAACCTGTGGCTGAACCTTTTATGTGTTACAGTCCAGGACCAGATGTCACAAAAAGAGGGGGTACCCGGGTCAACAAGGAAGCATTTGTTTATATAGCTAAAACTAAGTTTTGGAGTTTGGAGATCATAAAACTATGTGCTGCTATTGTCAACAGTCGTGCGAGTTACATAAGGCACCATTATGCAGAATGGTCATTGTTCCATCATAAGTCAGCATCTATACGATTGGGGGTGATGATTATAGTGTCAAACTATATGTTTTTGGGGTCAAGGAACCTGATAAAGATACTCCGATATCATGGTTATGGAACAAGTCATTTAAATGACGGAGTCAAGTTCCTGAATTTTTAATGCCATTGTATTACATCTTATAAATTATCTGACATATAAGTACCCATTGATTATAAGTTATGCTTAACAATTGCATTTAAAGAATCGTTTAGGAAACCAGGACATTTAGGCAGTGTTATTTTATTTGTATCAAAAACGGCATTTTTTTACTCAATATCGTATTGTGAAAAAACACAAAAAACATTGTGTATAACTTAAGATTTTGTAAGCAAATAAATAATGGCAGAACAAAAAAAAATTAGGAATTTCAAACATAGGAGACCATTCTGTTCAACATAAACATTTGGGCAAAAAAGTGCTGGTTATATTTAATTAACGAAAGTTGGAATGAATCTTTATCATTGTAAATCATTGCTAAATGAAAAATGACAAACAAAGGATACTCACCTGACCACTCACAAATTTCTCTTTGTAGAGGTTTATAAGTCAATGAATGCAATTATTAATTTGACGATTGCATGACAAATAAGTATGCCTTCCTATGTTTAAGACATACATAGAAGTAGGCATTACTTTATAAATTCCCTGAATCACTGTCTGAGTCGCTATCACAGAACGCAGCTTGTGTTAGAAGATTTCTACACACAAAAATCTTCACTTGATCACTCGCACACAATGCCTCACAATTACATGTTGCAGTGCTTGGTTGTTCATTGGTAAGACACTTGCACTGTAGAGCAGTTATATACAAGGTTATTCAACAATTCTGGTGCAGCTGGAGGCTGGTTCACCATTTAAGCTGCGGTCACACTAGAGTTTCTACCCATAATAAATCCACCGTAGCGTTGATATTTCAACGAACTCCTCAAGTTGTCCCTACAGCGACAATTTATTTGTAGTAGAAAATGGGACGATATGGAGTGTCTTAAAATCTACGGTACGGTGGTTTGACATTTGCTATAGAGAGTCCATTGTATTAATAAAATTTATGCCATTCTTATTTGTTCTAATTTATGTTAAAATGTACCAACAAATATATAAAAAGTGTATTTCAATAACAAAACACGAGCAGAAATGTCATAGTAAACAAAAATAATAATAAGATTACATCACGATGGGAATTTCATTTGACTTTAGAGTACTTGCTTCACTTTTGTAAGCAAACATCGTTTGGACGCCACAATCATTTTTTTTTGTCTTGGTCTTTTTCAACAGGACCACACGTCTCACTAAAGTGGTTAATGCTTCCATAGAAACATACAGTGAAGCCATCCTGCTCCCCGACTAAGCTCAAACTAGCCGCGCGGCTGGAATGGTTCCTTTCGCCAGTGTTGACCAGTGTGCAGATCGCACCATTGACTTAATGCTTGTGATTGAAATGCTATCGTGAATTTATCGCACGGAAAGCTCTAGTGTGACTGAAGCTTTAAGTACCAAAAACGTTCCATCTAGCGTTTTCTCGTATCCAAAGGATGTCGGATCAATGATTTCGTGTAATGGTATGACAGCTTCTCTCCATATTCTTCGTTGACAGATACACTGCAGAAGATGTAGGTTAAAGATGTCTTCTGTTGGCGGAAGTGTCTCAGCAGGTACATTTTTTTCAACGTACTATTTCACATCTTAGCGTATTCAAAGACCCGCAGTTCGATTTACCATAAAGACTTCCATTGAATGCAGTTGCAGCCATTTTTTTTCAGATATTTGTAGTGTAATTGTTTTTCCCTAAGATGGACAAATCCTGGAATTTGTTGCCCCTTTCCATCATCAACTTATAGGCAGCCTTCTTTCCCTGTCCCCATAAAGAGCTGAGAGTATCGCAACCAATCAAACACTAGGCTGACAGATGGCAGAACCGTGATGTACAAGTAACACAAGAACATCGGTGTCTAGACCACTTAAAACAATACAGTATAGTTGGCTCCATTCTCAGCAGCCAATCTCGCCTTTGATAATATTCTAGGGTCTGCTTCTTCGTGATTTGATTTTACAGCTTCAAATTCTTCACTGCCCTCCCTGCTTTGTTATCTTCACAGCCTTGTCTCCATTTCACCACTGATTTAAACAGCCTGTTTTTCGGCCAACATGGAACTTTTATTTTCCATTATATACTATGCTTAGTATTTAACTAAATTGGCCTTGTTTTGACCTGTAACTAGAATCTGTTTCCAGTTAGGATGGATAACAACGTCTGGTTGGATGTGGTACAATATGCTATTCCACATTGCATATCACCACGTTTCCTCCTGGTATGATTTTTGCCACGAAATTCCAAATACTTGTCAAATATGTCATGAATCTCAGTTTCTTCAGTGGGTCTGATGCATCCAAGTGTCTACAAGATATACTTCAGGAAACGTGTGGCCATGTCTTGAAATGTGATGGTATTATTTGTTGTGGAAGGTGTTAGCATCTGAATCACTGCTTGCCCATCAAATATCGCTGCATCACATACATTTATTTGGCTGACCTTCTCACCTGGAACCAGTTCTTCAAGCTTGTGCATCAAGTCAGATTATTTTTTACCAGAGACCAAGTGCCCACCTTCCGTAAAGAGACTTAGAGGCACTAGTGAGTTTTCATATGAATGGGCACGTTGAAGAGGAACGTTTTTATTACTGTTCACTGCTAGTAGTTTCAGGTATACACTGTGTCAGTATCAATGGATACATTGCTATTATTTACTTTTACAGTGTTCTTCATGTCTGTCATTGTTTTCAACCCTGAACGACGTAAAGTGTCATAAAAGCTCTTTGGATACAAGTCGTTTGTCTGTAAACTTTTCAACCAGAATGGTACCCGTCTGCATGGCAGTCATGACATTTTGAATATCACATGGTGCAGCAGAACCATCAGCAATGTTCACGAGCTGAGTAGGCGGATCTGATACATCAAAGGGGTCGATGTACGATCCATTAAACATCTCACTCCTCTTGTTAACATCATCATCCCAACGTTTCGCGGCCTGTTTCCCAAGGTGGTAGGACCCATCTTGCTCTGTACATCCAACTACGTTCTTACGGGTTTGTTCTGAGTACTGTGCCGTTATTTGTCTACTTAAGAACCATCTCATTAATGGGGGTTGACTAAGCGTCAGACCAATCATTCCACCTGCTCCTTTAAGGTCTTTGTTCTGTGTGGCCATCAATCATGTAGTTCATCGAAAAATAATTAAACTTCCCCCCGTGAAAACTTGCTTCTTACAAAATATCCCCTTCTATGTATTTGGCATAACTGGAACGATTAGTGATGAATGAAAGTGGCACGAGGAGTGCTGCAGCTGATTCATGCATATCCCCTGCATCTTAGTAATTTTTTACAGCATTACATAAAAACTCAGTTAGTATTTGTCTACTTTATCTGAATTTATCTTTATCAGATTTCTTGACCCCATAAACATCATAGTTTGACATATTTTCATCACTTTAGTCACATAGATCCAGAGATGCTAACTTATGATGAAGCGTCAGTCATTTTGGAAAATGGCGCCGTAGGCAACTTGCACGCATTTTTGACAATAGCAAAACATGGTTTCATGATCTGCATACCCCAAAGCTAACTCTTAGCTATACAGAAAAATGTTACCCTGTTGACCCGACCTACTCGAAAACTAAGGCCCTTTTGAGGGTCTTGTTCCTGGACCATTAGGTAAATATGTATAATGGCATTCGCCAAATTACTTTCATCTTTGCTTACCTTGTTGCAATAAAACTCGAAAATATTTGTATAAGACGTTCGTCGATCGCCCTTTTTGGCTGATGATCCTTGAATCACAACAATTAGTAAACAGCAACACAGTGGCAAGTACCACCAGCAGTGAGATCAGGATGGCCGCCCACACAAACGGAGCCAACGGAAGCAAAAAGCCCCATGGATCGATCTCGGGTCGCCCTCGACCTCCCATGATCCTGAGGTAGTCTATCAGTATAGGTCTTGTGTAGTCCACCACCTCAGCGCGGATGGCACTCATACCGAAGGGGCCGAGGCCAATGTCAGCCTCCTGTGAAGTGCAACAAACAAACACATGTCATAATCTGCCTAATTGTTGTTAAAGGTATTATTATAACAGAGGAGTAATACACCTCAATCCTTACTAATATATTGTTCTATTAATTCTGTGAATCTGAATAAAGCTAAACCCTGATAAACGACCCAGCTGTTATCATGGGTTCAATGTGGGGAACTGAAAGCGTTAGAAACAGCCCCGTAAAAAAAATATAATAACCTCCGTGGCCCCCATCAACATCTTTCTTCGACGAAGCAAACAAAGAAACGTCACTCGGATGAGCATGCTGGATATGAGGTTTTAAAATCTTAATATTTTATTTTTATCAGTGGTGCCAGTACCTACGGGCAGAGTACAAAATAGAACTTCCACACAAGAAAACAGTATGAAAGGGTTCCAAGTTCAAAAAATAAAAACCTCTGTAATGTCGGCAGTAAATGAAGTATGCCATAATCTCACGAAAATAATCTCAACTCGACTCGACAACAACTCTGGTAATCAAAAATATGGAACACTCAAAAAGTTTATTAAAAACTCAGTGGATGGCTGAAATTACAATTTTTTTTACCATTGGGTATATGTGGGTTATTCACAGTTAATGCACAGCGGAGGTCATCTTTTACGTAGAGCCGATTACGCTGTTTCTATTTAAAGCTCAATAACGTGGAAAAATCGGCTTCGCAGAGATAGGTAGACGAGAATGGTAGAAGCATCTGGGTAGCGATTTTACTGATATTAGGGTAACGGCCCATTGCCACCCAAAACTCAGTCAAACTCTTCTCTTCGAATATGTCAATGGCAAATGATTCGTTTCGGAGTTCCAGGAATTTATCTTGAATCGCCTCTGGTCTGTTCTCCACGCGAAGGTTGACAAAAATGGATTTAGATGACAATGAGTCATACATTGTGATGCTTGCCTCATTGCCATTTAAATCATGAAAATACTTAAGAAATTTTATCTCCAGATGCTCAAGAGTGTCGCTTTTCAGCACAGGATCAAGCTCTTTTCCAACACTGTCTTGAACTTCAGACAATCTTTCAAACATAGCAATGTTTCTTGTGTTCACTTTCCTGCACCAGCTTTGGAGTTTGGCAACAAATCTCATGAGATGATCTTGGAAAAGAATATTATTAGTCGCCCTGCCTTGGAACTTGAGGCTTCAGCTGGTTCTTCTCAAAAATACCAGCAAGGTAACCAAGTCTTTCTTTCCATAGTTCTTCATCGCAATGCTACAGGAGGTCATGTTTTATTTGAAGATTAAATAAATGTTTGACTTCTGAAAGAAGTTAAAAATCACGGTTCAGAACATTACCTTTCAAAAGCTAGCGTACAGCAGTATACAACAGCAACGTTTCCCGATTTACATAAATGTTTTTGCACATCTCCTTGAACATTTGGTGTTGAGGTACCCTGCCTTCATGTAGTTAACTATCTTGATTGCGACCTCAAGAGCCATCTTCAACAAGCCAGGGCGTAGCGATGAATCATGCAGTGGGTTCCTTTGCTTGTGGTGGGAACCTCTTCACCTTTGCTTGGAATTCGGATTTGGAACCAAGCATGGCAGGAGCACCAACTGTACAAACACCGCTTAAATTCTTCCATCGAATTCCTCCCGCGTCGAAGAATAACGTCATTTTTTACATGACGTCTTCAGCTTTTGTCGTTGTTTTCAGAGCAATGCAGAAGAAGAATTCTTCCTTGATATCATCTCCCTGGACATAACGAACAATTGGCAGTAGCTGGGAGCAGGAACTAACATCGGTCGATTCATCAATTTGAAAATCAAACAAGATTCATGATCTGCTGTTACACATCTTCCGACATCACTAATGCTGCGCTGCACTGTTATTCAACAAGGATACCTGTTATATTTTGCGAGCCGCAGATTTTGTCGCGAACTCGTTCGACAATCAGAAAGGTATAACAATGCTTGATGATTCTCTTCCCATCCGAATGTGCTTTTTTCTTTGCAATATGAAGAGATACTTCATAAGAAGCCTGGACTGTTGCTACATATAGCTGTTACTTTAAATTTATTTCTATCCACTTGAAAAATTCGGGAACCTGCTTTGCATGTTGTGCGAGATTCGTCTAAAGAACCAACTTCAACTTGTATGGTTGTGCTAGTATACTGTCATACCGTTCAAGTTTTATTTAGAATTAATTAATGATTAACATCATTAGTATTAAGGCATTCTATTATGAAGATCAAGCATTATTTAATTTTTTATGAACTCACGCCGTTCAAATTACCCCATGGCCCCCAGGTTGAGAACCACTGCCGGGTTAGAGCAAGGTGTCCCCTTGTGCACCGAAGGCTGATTGTAGTAGTGTGTTGTACCCACACTGTTCCTTATGGCCAATGGGCTACTATGCCTATTTTCTTTCTTATGAAATGTGTACAGTAATAAGTTGTTTCAACCTAGAATACGCATCCAGCTTCTTAACAAGATAAAAATATGAAATGCTAGGAATCATTTTAATTTCTGCTTGTAAAATAATTTTTATAAGAAGCTTACTTTTCGGGTCACAACGCCCACCATGCCCGACCAGGACCCATCAGCCCTCTTAGTGCCCCATGACCCATCAGGCGGCCGCACGAACGTGTACCTGACAAGGAAAGGAAAGGTAGACAGGCATGTTAAGTCTCAATCTATATGGAAGGAATAGTGAGGTCGTTTATTTTTTCACATACAGTATTTGTTTAATAAGGGGCAATGGTGTTCTTTTTTATTATATATTTTTCTCATGGTAATTGCTTGTAATTAGCTTCATGAAAAGACATGATTAAGAGGGTAACTATATGGGCTGTATACACACCGACACTTCCTTTGGAGCTGCGAATAGCAACAGATACGTCTCAATGAGCACTTTCCCTAAAACTCATTAAAGATTGCGAGAACATTTAAAAAACCGTCAACGAAAATAACTCACGTGAAGTTAATAGACTTGGCCAGCAGGAGGAGAAGGTTGACCATGGGTCCCTTGAAGGAGATTGGGTGGTCTGACTGCCCTGACCCGGTGAGCGCTGCGTGAGGCTGATACTCCTCCGCCACCACGACCAGTGACGCCCCGTGCTCGAACCTGCTCACCACCATCACCACAGTAACAACAACAAGGTCTTACAAGTATCAGTTATTAGTTTCAGTTGTCAAAGGCTGATGGAAGATCAAGTCGGCAATTTCATATTTTCCTGTATGGTTGTGTTCTATTCTTATTACTTAAAAAAAACTGGAAACAGTCACATCCTTACTTGGAGAACTTGTTAGGGAAGAGCGGGAGGTGGGAAATGAGAGTGAGGCCTCGTTGGGGTGTCCAGGACGCTAACCTCAACGCCTGAGTTCCCTGCTGGCTGTAGGGCAGGTGAATGTACAGAGAACACCTATGGAAGAAGAAGGAGTTCAGATGCTATCCCTGTAAACCTGACAGTTTGACAGAGAGTAAGGAATTATCAGATCAACATATCAATTACCTCTGGGAATTATTTGTCTTGTCCGCGATGAACAACATGGCGTTATTCCCGGAGAGTAATTCGTGTATGTGTTGGAGTTCCGTGAGGGGCCGGCGGGTGACGACGAGGAGCCTCGTTGACCACACCAGGAGGTGGCCCTTGAGGGACCACTCGGCGAAGGCGGCGAGGAAGGCTGGGTCGTCGCTCACCACCACCACCGTTACGCACCACGACACCTGCCGCAGCTGTTGACGTCAACATGGTAGAAGTTATGTGAGAGTGACCTACCCGCCTTAGTAGTAATGTGAGAGTGACCTACCCGCCTCTGTAGTAATGTGAGAGTGACCTACCCGCCTCAGTAGTAATGTGAGAGTGACCTACCCGCCTCACTAGTAATGCGAGAGTGACCTACCCGCCTCAGTAGTAATGTAAGAGTGACCTACCCGCCTCAGTCGTAATGTAGAGTGACCTACCGGCCTCAGTAGTTATGTGAGAGTGACTTACCCGCCTCAGTAGTAATGTGAGAGTGACCTACCCGCCTCAGTCGTAATGTGAGAGTGACCTACCCGCCTCAGTAGTTATGTGAGTGACCTACCCACCTCAGTCGAAATGTAGAGTGACCTACCCGCCTCAGTAGTTATGTGAGTGACCTACCCTCCTCAGTAGTAATGTGAGAGTGACCTACCCGCCGAGCCTCGTCGACCACCCGAGAGAGCTGCGCCTGCGTCACGTTAGCGTCCTGGCCGTCCACTGCCACCTCGAACACCGCCACACCCCAGGGAGCCACCAGATGATCAAACTCCTAAAGGAATTATATCGTTAACCACAACATGTGTATATCCCATTACGGAGATAACCTACATATTATGGTAAGGTTACAAGGTGTCCATCTTAGATATCTTAATGTTATCCCTAGCAGCACGCTCTCTTCAAGGATGAATTTAGGAAGCACCGACAAGTAGTTGATAACGATTGACTCACACATTATTATATCACTGAAAAACCCAGATTACTCACTGAGATCATAGCGGCTGCCGAGGTAGTGCCATCTGTGATCAGAAATACTGAACAGTGGGAGCTTGTCACTTTTTTGAGTGCTGACGCCACGGCGCCTGAAGCTAATGATAGTGTCTTCCATTTCTCTGTTGATTGTGAGATAAAAGTTTTTATTTCAATTTAGTATTCGTTAAGAATTAAATCTTAATATACATTTATATACAAATTTTTTGCTACTACTTTGCTGTCACTAGGAATCAAGTATGACGATCATCCAGCTATGATACAATGATATGAGTTATTGAGGATGTCACCTTCGTTGGTGAGCTCTGAGGTGACTAGAGAGGGTGATACGGGATCGTAAGCTACGGTCGTCTACAGATGTTGCATCCACAGGGCTACATCTAGTGCGGGAGGGGCGGCGGCAGCATCTTTCCGGCGCTGGCGCTTATCTGCCTCGGTATGCAGTCGGGCTAACTCGAAAGTATTAACACCTTGTGTGATGCTCCTCCAAGCGTTACGGTGTGGACTGTGAAGTCGATTTGGCACTTTTTCTAGTTTGTTTTAAGATTTTCCTCTTACCTTTTTTGTCGCCTTCCAGCATTACGTTTACCATTCCTTAGGTGACTGGAAAGTTGCTGCTTTGGCAGTCTACTGTCGTCCATGTGGGTAACATGGCCAGTCTATCATATTTGTTCACGGATAATGGTAGCCTCGATGCTCCTACAGTTGGTGTCAGCTAGAATACTGGCATTTGTTTTCTTGTCTTCCCAGCGAAATCGGAGATGGAACATTGATTACGTTGGTCAAGGTTTTCAAGTGCTTTGAGGTGCATCCTGTATTTGACCCATGTCTCGCTGACACATAGCAGAATGGAAAGGACCACTGCTCGATATACGTGCAACTTTGTAGATAATTTCAGCTTCCTCCTACAGTTGAAAACACGGGTACAGAGTCTGCCAAAGGCTTGAGATGCACATCTGATCCAATGTTGAATCTCTTCATCGATGTCCGCAGTAGTGGACAGGTCTGCATACTGAAGTTCAGTAACGGAAACTGCCGACACCTTTGTTCTTGCCTGGAGTCGTCTTTTGTTTAAAAGTAACTTCCTCCAGCACTAGATATCCACCCCGCTGACTAAATTGGTACTGGCACGAATAAGGAAGGCAACCAAGAAAATGGAAGTTGGTGTCAGTATACATCCATGTTTTACCCCCGTGTGGATGAGGAAGAACTCAGACTGGATGTCACTGTATAGGACATTGCCGTTCATGCCATTGTGGAGTTGCCTTACAATCGCCATGAATTTTGGTAGGCAGCTGAGGGTCCACTTGAGGGCTTCCCTGTTGACCGAGTCAAGTGCCTTGGGAAGATTGATAAAGGCAATGTTTTGGCCACGACGCTGTTCTCTGTACTTCTCCTGTATCTGGCTGGCAGCAAAGATCATGCCAGTAGTGCCACGTGATGGTCTAAACTCTTTAGCCACATTGAGATTCGGGAGGAAGTCTTCTGCCTCAGGAAGAAGTCTGTTTAGGTGGACTCAAGCGATAATCTTGCCAGCTATGGACAGAAGCGAGATCCCGCTGTAGATGCCACAGTCTCACCGGTCTCCCTTGTTCTTATAAATATTAACGATGAAGGCTTTTATAAGAGTTTGGAGGATTTCCTCCTTTTCCCATATATTCTCCAGGAGAGAGTGGATACAGCTGGTAAGCAGAGGTTCTCCTGCTTTATGCAACTAAGCTGGCTTTGCTATTTTTCACCTGTTTGATGGCAGTAGCTACCTCATCCAGAGATGGAAGACAGCTGGGGTGGGTCAGCTTTGGGTGCTGAAGGACCTACTGAGTAGTCAGGACATCCACGTTGGTGTTTCTGTTGAGCAGCAAATGGTATTGCTCTTTCCAGTGCTAGCGCTGCCTTCTTCGTCTTTATTTAGGGAGTTACCATTGGATGAACGAGGGAGGCTGCACCAGGAGTGATTGGTCCATAAAATGTTTTTGTGGAATTGAAAAATTCGCTCATCTTGTGTTGATCTGCAAGTTTTTGCTTTTCATGTGCTTTATTATTCAACCATCTGTTCTTTAGATTCCAATGTTTGCTCTTGGCCACCTCTTTCCTCTTGTGAACAGTATCAGTTTTGATCTGAGACTGAGGGTTGTTCTTCCAGTCAGTTAAGCCATGACGTTTATCATCGATGAGTCCGTTGATTTCTGGGTCATTTTCATCAAACCAATCCTGGTGTATTCTTTCGATCTGGCCAAGGCTCTTTCTACAGGTTTTTGTTATGACAGTGTCCAGAATACCCCATTCGGCAGTGGTAAAAGGGTTGTTTGTTATCGTTTTTTTTTTATCAGCCTATGTTCGAGCTGCTCTCTGTAAGCATGTGCTACTGCTGGATCCTCCAGACGCTTAGTGTTAAAACCTCTTCCGGGAGCTTGTTGCCTTCACCGTTTGGGGCGACGTGAAATGAGAGTTTGGTTTTGACGAGCCGATGATTATTGTCACAGTGTTCTGAGATACATGGCTCAGGTGATGAGGACATCTCTGTGATCTCTTTCTCTGACAATGATGTAGTCAATGAGATGCCAGTGTTTGGATCGTGGGTGTTGCCACTGACCCTTGAATTTGTCGACCTTCCTAAACAAGGTAGTGGTGAGAGTGAGGTTGAGTTCAGCACACTTGCTTAGGAGGAGTTGGCCGCTGGGATTACACTTGTCTACTAGGTTTCTCCCCCCTGTGGTTCCCTGCCATATGTCAGCATCTCTTCCAACTCTGGCATTGAAGTCACGTAGGAGCACAACCTTTTCTTCTCTGGGGATAGAGGTTAGCAATCTGTCGAGGTCGGGGTAAAATAATTTCTTGAAGTCATCCTCTGATCCAGTGTCAGGGCATATGCACTGAAGAAGGCAGCATGACTTGAGTAACTCAGTGGGACTTGGAGAGTCATCAAGCGCTCATTGAACCCAACAGGTATGTCAGTTAGCCTATGTAGAATGGATTGGCGAATGGCAAAGCCAACTCTATAAATGCGGGTTTTCTCTAAAGCAGGCTTACCCTTCCCAAAGAAGGTACAGCCAGACCCCCGCTCTGTGAGTCGACCTGAGGGCGGTTCTTCTTTCATGACGCTCATTTGTGCCAGTATCCAGAAAGGCCCTGACATTCCATGCAGCGACCATAAGCGGTTGTATAGTATGCTTTGCTTTGATCTGTAATTTTGATTGTGTTTCGACCGTATAAAGATGACCTTACTTGGTGCAGTTGCCCAGTCAGGTTGGGTCTTTAGGCAGGCTATGTTTAGGGCGCCTTTTCTAGTCCCCTCCCCATGTGGGGTGAGCACAGTGGCACAGGCAGGACCGGATTACACTGCTGCCTAGACCCCAGTGCATAAACGACCAACATATCTATGCAGCCCATGTGCAGAGTTGTGACTAAAGACTCCCGGCAGTCATATCTACCTGTCTCCGTCGCCACTCATCCGTTACTATAGGACCTTTGTGGGTATAGGGGTTTTGATGATGATGAGGAGTATGATGAGCTGGATGATGGCTATATGTGAGTTGATTTATGTGGTGTTAAGGAGAGCAGACTGCAACCACACATCTTGGCTCCCCCTTTTCCTAATCCAGTGGTGCAAGTGTTGCAACGACTGGGGAGAGGGAGAGTTGCAATGAACTGACGGTAGCCCAGTCTTTTTTATTACGCCTTAGTAGCCTGTCCATCATGTATTGCCTTAGTCCGCCGGTGTAGTCGTTGGGTTCCCATGGTGGTCACTTCTACCGCCTATACTGTCGTGAGGTCTTACTGGAGAGCTGTAGGCATGTCTGCATGTCTGCCTGATGCCGGGCTCCACAGCAGATTTTCTCGTTTGGGATTTACTCCCATAGCCTTGTACCGACCAGGGTTAATCCGCAAGGCAGCGGGGCAGTGGTTGGTAGGCGGTAAGACTTGTTAACATGCCAGTGGGCCTATGAGCTATCCCCCTGGGGCCCATTGCTGCCCCAAGATCTCTTGTTGGTATTTCCATGAGGAGGCACAGCAGGAGCTTTGATGTGTACTGGCATGGGTAGACTTAAGCAAGTTGGTTCCCTGTTCGCAAAGAGAGCTAGCCAGCGGCGGTAGCTGCAAACGAGAGGAAACAAGCAGTGCTTGCACTTTAATACTAACATTACTCTGCCACGCTAGACGCATTACAGCACCCTGTGTACGCGCGTGCACACACACACACACACACGTACATATATATGTATTTCATGTAAATCCACAATGAAAACGTGGATAAGATAAATCTTGATAAAATCACACGGGAAAATGGAAACAACGGAGTGCCTTAGCTTTCGTCTTTATTCAAGACATCTTGAATAAAGACGAAAGCTAAGGTACTCCGTTGTTTCCATTTTCCCGTGTGATTTTATCAAGATATATATGTATATGTACTGTATATATATGATGTAAGTCGCAAGACCTCTCCTTAGGACTCTATTCCACTACCTGTTCCACGAAAATTACCCGTAAGTGGGGATTTCCTGGGTCAAGTCAATTTTCTTAGGCAAGGTGACCCACTTCAATCTGACACACACTAACTTTCTCGTGCTCCTGCTGGGCGTGTATTTAGCTATCGGGGATAATAATGAAGTCCCATTAATGCCAAGCATTAGCAAATGTACTGACTATGTTTATGTTTCTTCAGTGTAATTAACATATTCATGTAAAAATGAAAGTGAAAAAAAAGTACACACATACCCATACTATTTGGTAAGCACGTCCTTGTTTTAAGAGAAAACTGACTCTCCATCATCAATGGATTTCAAACCCTATAAAATATTATACTTGTATGAACCTGGACCCTAATTTCTAAAAAAAAAATATATATATAAATATTATATTATCATAAAACATCGGCTCATACACAGATATGTCATAGAAGAAATAGGCGGTATCCTCACCTTTATGGAACGATGGATGAGCCAATACAACGGAGGTAAACAGTGTGAGGAGCAGCAGCATGCAAGTGTAATCCTCTCTCATGGTCATTCTCTCACCTCCACTGTGATAGAAACACCATTATCAATATGGGAGGAATAACTGCTATCATGGCTATGTAGCCTCTTCATATTGCTGGAGCCTCATGAATACAATACGATTTTGATCCAAATGAATGTTATCTTTATGTCTGTCCTCCAGTTTGCTGCCAACGTTTCTAGAAACGTTTTTCCTCCTGTCTAACGTGTATGCCGATATACTGTAGTCAAGTACACTAATATTTTTTTTAAGAAATTTTATTATATACACCCATGCCTAATAATGCTGGTGTGTAAAATTGTGCATTTCACAGTTTTTTCTTTACATGGACAAACACATATTCTTCACCTAGTAAACGTATTAATCGACTGGGAAGGAGAATTTTCCCAAAATAGTGAGTTATTTTACAAACTAAACCTTTTATTAGCTGAGGGAATTGACCCCCATTACAATCCATGTCTTAATTAATCACGTTTCTTACATCAAACCATCGTTTCAGCATCTTCATGTTTATTCCTGATGACGTTTGTATGTTTCAACCCTTTAGCCTGCTTCAAGAAAACTGTCAAGTTTAGTAAAGAATTTGCTCAGTGTCACTTTAGGTACACAAATAGGAATATATTCAGTTTTTTTTTATAATATATTAAATATTTTATGTATATTTTTTCCCATTTAACTTAATGTCCAAATTTAATTACAAAACTTTAGATAGAAGTATGACTACATTGATACATTTATGTTGTGGAAATAAGTACATTTACCGAACATGGAAAATGTTAACTGATTAAGCAAAATCTAAGAGCGTAAATGAAGCATCTCTGATGAATGATGATGCTTAGGATCTGTAATTCAGAAACAGCCGTAGTTGTCGTAGTGACCACTAACAGCAACGTAAGTGTTGCCAATATAGTCGACTCACATGCTAGGCGTACCAATCTCGCGCTATCGAGTTAACGATGAATATTTTGATATTTGAGGACAACTTCTTGAATCTAATTAATATATATGCATTAAAGAGATGTGAAAGATAAGACAAACATTATCCTGTCCGAAAGTCGAGTGGAACGTGGGGTAGTACCCAAAAATCATGAAATTCAGCCCAAATAGAATACGTGGTCAGCTTCCGTGTATCCTACACACAGAAGCCTCAGATACCGTAAGTACGTAACATTATAGGGTGCCACTACAGTATGCGGTCTATCGAGCTGGAGCTACTATAGTATGCGGTCTACCGAGGTTAAGTAAGGCTAGGTTAGGATAGCTATATTAGAATGAAATAGGTTAGGTTTGGTTGGGTTAATAGACGCTACAGTATAAATATCCCGTTAGACCAACTCCAGCTCGGTAGACCAACTCCAGCTCTGTAGACCAACTCCAGTTCGGTAGACTGCATCCGTCTTGGTAGACCAACTCCAGCTCGGTAGACCAACTCCAGCTCGGTAGACCAACTCCAGCTCGGTAGACCAACTCCAGCTCGGTAGACCAACTCCAGCTCGGTAGACCAACTCCAGCTCGGTAGACCAACTCCAGCTCGGTAGACCAACTCCAGCTCGGTAGACCAACTCCAGCTCGGTAGACCAACTCCAGATCGGTAGACCAACTCCAGATCGGTAGACCAACTCCAGATCGGTAGACCAACTCCAGATCGGTAGACCAACTCCAGATCGGTAGACCAACTCCAGATCGGTAGACCGCACCCATTAAGGCGTCATTTAAAATATCCCTTGGCTGAACATATTGCTTAATATGCTGTTTTGTTTGCCCCAAAGTCCGTGTATGTTGTTTCTAAACATTATGTTATCGTAGTGTATGTTGATCATTCTGTTTAGCATGATAATTATCTCGTGCCTATGCAAACACTACGAGTGACCCAGATATAATTAACGCGATGGATCAGGAGTTTTAAGAGGATTAGTTTATTATTAAGCATTATGCACAAACTTACAACAATGTTATAATCATGAGGCTCTTTGAACATATGTCAATAAAAATAATCTTCTCTGTATATACGAGTGAAGATGTCAAAGGATATAAACTCCATTTTCAAAATTAATTTATTAACACTATTTAATTTGGCGTTCGCTAGGCCATGATTACATAAACACATAGTAGTTGTGCACTTAATGCTGAATAGTAACACAACTGTCTCAGCGGCAGTGGTGTTGAAATATACTGCACTCTTGTATTAGGGGTTTATTATATAAATACAGTTATGTGTGGTGTGTACTTTGTTCTCGTGGATGAAAAGTCTGAACAGAAATCTCATTTATATTACTGAATGACAGTGTTTTCGCAGCACACAATTAAATGAAAACGTGCATTTACAATGATAAACTATGATGAACAATCAGACATAAGAGTGTTCTACCGCAGGTATCGACGGAGGCTGCCAACACGTTCCTCCATTGTAAGAGGATATTGTTTTCTGACATTCATTTGTTACCATATATAGCTTACTCAAAGTGTTCTCATATTCTCTGTAGCAGTGGAGTTTATGTTCTCTAGGGAACAAATTCTTCCCATTGTTCACGGCTTCGTAGTTCTTGAAAGCAGAGAAGCTGTTCTGATTTGTTGGTGGATATCGCAAATTTCTTCCCATTCGCCATATTATTTGAGGGACTTTGTTGTCTGGCTGACAGAAAGATAAATCATATTCTTGGAGACGACGGAGGACTGTTTTTGAACTACAACGAAGCTGTAGGGTCTTTATGATGTCAGTCGAAGACGTTGGATATCGACCGTTTGCTGCATGAACAATGGCTTCGTCTTCCTCCCGTGAGGTCACTCGGGGTCTACCACTACGAGGTCTCGTATCTACTACACCCTCTCTTTTCCAGCGTCTTATCCACCTGTACACAGTTGTAACACTCGTGCCCATCTCTTGAGCAATGCTACGGGCAGATATTCCACGTACCCACATCCACACGAATCGAGCTCGATCAGTTAAAGCTGTTGGCCTAAACGTACGACGACGCTCCATTGCCCTGTACAGAAATGTGAAATAGTTTATTTTCACACGTTTGACATTAAATTGTTGATGGTTAGCCTAATTCATGCAGCTTAGTGTCTGTCACTTGTACACTAGTTTTACATAAAACTTTTTTCAGTAATGGGCCCGGACAGTTATTTCAAACTAATATAGCAAGAATCATTTCGTCTATTGATGTATTAGTAAAGTGAACATAAAACGTAAATATCTCGTATTTATTTCTAAATGGTTCAATGTTCAGCACTCAGCCTTACAATCTAAAATTTTGGTTAAATCACCGGAGATGACACAAAATTTAACGCTACCTTAAACACACACACACACACATATATGCCATCCCACAGTGACCTCCACCACCAAACACTAGCAAGGTTTGGCAGTGGACTACTGCACCATACCCCCCCCCCCCGCCCACCTCGTGCAGTCCACCACTACAACAAAATTCAGCCCATAAGAGCCCGCACTGATAGATATAAGAATAACACCATCCCATCTATTGTTAAAATAATAAACAGTTCCTGGTTTATGTACAGTACTGTACAGCCCTGTAAATGTATTGAACGCATATCATTATGTCTAAATCACATGTAACTTCAGCAATGAACTTGTTAAGTGGAAAGCGTAGTTTCATGACGAAGAGGAGAACCAGGTGATATACAATAAAAACGTATTATTATTCCAAAATTTATCTTCCGCAAAATTGAAAAAAGAGCAATATTATTTAAAATCGGTAAAAATGACGAGAGACCTACGTACAAAATTAAATTCAGAAAAAATAAACTAAACCATACAGGGGGGTATTACCTTAATTGAGACGAGCCTTAGTGAGAAAAACAACAGTTCACAGGAAGCTACATCACAAATGGATGGCTTTACTTTACATTGATGCAAGGCTTCCAAAATGAGGAGGTCCGTCTCACAGTTGCTCCTGCCAAGAACTGCGAAATCAGACTGCGAAAACGGGTGGTCATGTTGGTGGGCGTGGTTACGGATAGCTCAATGTGGTGGTGGTTGTGTGATTAACTGGCCTGTTCGGGCGGAGGGGCCCAAGTGTTCATGGATGGAGTTACCAAATGTCTTTTTTGCTTTACCAATACATGCTGCCCTACAGCTAGCACACGTAAATTGATAAACAACTGAGGATTGAAGGTGTGTGGGTATGGTGTCGTTAGTCTTAAAGAATTTTTAAATTGAACTTTTGGTTTTGAAGACTAGTCTAAGAGATATTTGTGGAAAGAATTAATTGAGAAGCTTCTTAAGTTTGTTTCTAAGGGTGAAACTGAGTGGGCCTGTGTACTGGATGGTGAAATAGATAGAATATTTAGGAACGGTGTGGATTTGAGGTTATGTGATCACGCCTCTATGGTCCTCAATTGTTTAAATTCGAAACATGGCAACTTCATATTTACTTGTGAATTGGAAAAGGACAATATTCTTCCATTCCTTGATGTTAATATCCACCGTCTTCATAATAGTTTCGAGACAGCCTTATACAGAACACCAACAGTCACAGGTTGGAGTTCAAAATTTTCATCTCTTATTCCTCTTAATTACAAACGAAATCTAGTTCGTACTCTTACCGACGGATCCATTAGTATAAGTTCAAGCTATTTCCACCTGGACATTGAACTGAAGCACATAAAGGAACTACTCCTTAACAATGGTTTCCCTAAGAGATTTACACATACTTACTATATAGGCAAAACCCTTAATAGGATTTTTAGTCCAACACAGCCTCAAATCCACACCGTTAATCACACCCGACCCCTATCGCTCATATATCCACCCAACTTATGTTTGAAGCTATCCAGCGTATTCGAGTTAATGTTGATGTTTAGTAACTCGTTCCACTTGTCCACTACTCTATTTCCAAACCAATGTTTACCTATCTTTCACCTAAATCTAAACTTGTTTCATTTAAATTCATTGTTACGAGTTCTCTCCTGGTTGGATAGTTTGAGTACCTTTGTTATATCACCTTTGTTCAGCCCTGACTTCCATTTATACACCTCGATCATATCGCCCCTCACTCTACATTTCTCGAGGAAGTGCACATTAAGATGCTTTAACCTCTCTCTGGACTAAGGGTTTCTAATGCCCGGGATTAGTTTTGTCATTTCCCTCTCAATTCTTTCTAGGGATTCTATATCCATTCTGTCGTACGGTAACCAGAACTGAACTGCGTAATCGAAGTGAAGTCTCACAAGCGCAAGATATAGTTTTAGGATGACCTCGCTAGTCTTGTAACTAACACTCCTTTGTATAAACCCATGTACTTTATTAGCCTTGTTTCAAGAAAATACACATTGTTTACAAGGTTTGAGAGCTCTACTTATCATTACTCCTAGATCTTTCTCACAGTCGGGTTTCTCTATAACATCGTTGTTCATCTGGCATCTGGTTTCTCTGTTTACATCTACTAGACCAAATACTTTCCGTCATTTATCCACATAACATTTCATCTGCCATTCTTCGAAAAATTTGTTTAGATCTTCCTGTAGATTTGTGGAGTCCACGTCATATTTAATTACACTCTCAATTTTAGTGCCATCAGCAAATTACTTATGTTGATGTCTACGACTATATCTATGTCGTTTATATATATATATATATATATATATATATATATATATATATATATATATATATATATATAATAATGGTTCAAATATTGAGCTATATGGTACTCCACTAGTGACTTTACTCCAATCGGATTTAGCGCCGTTAGTGTTTACTCGCTGTTTCCTCTCCTGTAACCACGCCCTAATCCATTTTAGAATATCTGCTCCAATGCCATGAGCCTCCACTTTTCTTATTAGTCTTTCGTGGGTGACTCTGTCGAAGGCTTTGCCCGTCGTCCACCGATTAGAAAACAGCTTAAAAAAAGTTAATAGATTAGTTAGACATGAACGCCCGCTTGCGAAGCCATGTTGGGAATCATTGATCAACTTGTGCTTCTCCAGGTGATTTCAAATAGAGTTTGAAATGATTGCTTTCAGTAATTTGTTTTTAAGGACCTGTTAAACAAATTTGCTAGGGGCATACTAAGCTCTTCCTTACATTCCTTTAATACTCGGGCAAATATCTCATCGGGACCTGGCGACTTATTAGGCTTTAGCTTGTCTATTTGCTTACTTACATCGTTACTAGTCACTACTATTCGCTGAATTTATTTCTTCACTATCTCTGTTAATAGTCGGTGCCTCGGGTATCATGTTTAAATCTTCGGCGGTGAAAACTATTGAAAAATATTTATTCAGATTATTGCTCATTTCTCCTACGTTATCAGTTAGCTCGCCGGTATCTGACTGCATTGGTGCAACCTTTTCACGTGTATTAGTTTGATACATGTGAAAGAATCCCTTATATACTGTAAAATGCATTAAATTCTCTTTACTGTAGATTATTTTGGTAATGGTTACTGCAGTAACAAAAAACGTCACTTAATAAGGCCTTGGTGTCACTGTGAACTATTAAACTATACTTTCTACGTGACGTTCTCTAGTCATGGTGACTCTATTGCTACCATGATCGAGCCTGAGTAAAAACACTTAACAGGATGGGCTGGTTTCCTTTGATTATCTCAAGGGGTAGTGGTCCTGCGTGCTACTATCTAAAGCTATTGGAATTCCTACATATAATGCCAGTTCTCACTTCATAACAGTGAGTTGAGGAAAGGAAAGGTATCCAGCCATAAAATTACTGTCAAGAATGGAAAACGATGATGATGGTGTTGATATGTACATATGTATGTATGTATGTATGTATGTATGTATAATAAAACTGCAGAGTCCAAGCCGTATAAGAAAACAGATTGAACAGTTCAGTAGAGGAGAGAATGCAAAGGTCTATCATTGAATTCTAAGCACAATGGGAATTCATAGAGTGAGATAGTGAGACAATTAGCTTGCTTTATCTATTAAGGTATTTTTCACACATAAGAATAACAGCGCGAACAATCTGGTATGTCTTGTACTATACTGTATACGTGATGGCGCTACGAAGCAACACAAGTTGTGTATTATGCAAATTAAGATTAGGAAATAAAAAAAGCTAATGAAAAGCAAATAGAAATTATAACTTACTAATTATCTAAATCTGAAATTTGGACAGTTGTAGATTTCATATTATTAAACGAAACTGATATGAAGTGAACGTATACTGTATATGGTACTGTATATTTATAAGTCATTTTAACTATGTAAAGATCAGATATAATAGAATGAAAACAGTGTAATAAGATAACGGGTAATGTCTTACAAGTAGAGTGATGAACGAATGCAGCTGCCAGAGGAGTGTTGACTGAACGAGGTGCAGCAGAGGAATGGGGATATCTGGTTCACTATGATGCTTATATCTGCTCGCCCAAACCTGAAGGGTTGGGTTAAGGGAGGGATGAGAGATATTGCGGTAATTGTTGGTAATAGATATGTGTATTTGAAGTTGATTGTCTCTGGGAGGTGCAACAGAAGTTGATTGGTTGAAAACATCGCATCAGGACCAATAGCTGATCATGCCGGGCCGAGGATGCCAGGAACCACTAAGTGGCGTATTTATCGACTGCGGTATGTTCATCGTCTGAGATCCTCCTGAGGAAGACTAGAGTCATCGGGTTTCCTGAAATGTAGCCAGAGAATTACTTAGTAAAATTACTTTGTACACTGTTCTATTTAGTACGTGTTTTGCTTTTGTCAAGATATTTTCTTTCTGTAGCATTGTCAATGACAACTGAAAATATATATATATATATATATATATATATATATATATATATATATATATATATATATATATATAATATATAGGAGCTTAAGAGAAGGGGGCGACGTGACTGGTCAGGTCAGAAATATGGGACCCACTAAATAACTATCCTACATCTAGATCAAAGGTTTTCAAAGCATTTTTAACCTTGGGCCAATGACAAATAAATTTATGTAACATATCATCAGTTTTGAACTGACCATCACTAATATTTATTGATTTTAATTCCTAAATCAAACTAGCTTCAACCAAAAGTCTTTCTGTGACACAAGATGATTTGAATACTTCTAAGCTTTTTTCCCAAGCAATGGGATGATTATTACTCCTATCATGAACGAACAGGGCACTGCTTTCAGATGCTGTTCTGATATTGTACTTATGTTGTTTGATTCTGAGCTGCAGTATTTTTCCTGTCTGTCCTACATAATCACAATTACATTTGCTACATGGAATACAATAAACACTTCCATTTACATTCAAACTTGGGCTATTTCTTATTAACATATTGGTAATGGTTGAGTCATACTTGAAAACAACATTAATATTTAGAAGCTTGAGGGACCGAACTAACGGGACAAATTCATTACGATAGGGCAGAGTCAAAATATTCTTAAGTGTAGGAACTTGTCTGGTTTGAGAGGAATGAAATGATTTTTTTGCCCTTTTAAAACAACGATCAACAAACACAGAAGGGTACCCAAGTTTTTGTGCAATGGAACGAATGTGTTTATTTCTGACCTGACCTGACCAGTCACGTCGCCCCCTTCTCTTAAGCTCCTCTACGTGTGTGTTGGTGTTGGTGTGGGGACTAGTGGATGCCATCATTATGACCTGACCTCATGTTTAATAAGGTCACCCTGTATATTTAAGCCTCTCTCTGTCCATGTCATCACTTGAGAACTGAACCTCGGCGAGGTAGGTTCTCTCTGCTCCCGAGGTACCGTGTGACCATGTTCACCTTCGACCAGGCGAAGGTCGTTAGACTGTTTCCGGTCAAGCGCCCTTCGCGCAAGGAAACTCAACCTCCTTGTCCTGAGGAAGTTTTTTGACTCCTCGGGAATCACGGGGGTGACAGGGGTCGTCCGCAATGACAGCGGTGACCTTATCGTCACCTTCGCGGAGTGGGGAGAGGCCCAGCAATTAAAATACCTAAGAAAAATCAATGGAATCGAGATCCAAGTTGCAGCCTCCCTTCAGGACAACTTGGTTTTGGGAGTCATCTCCCACACAGAAATCGAACATCTCGAAAAACAAGAACTTGCTGAGCTGATCGGAGATCAGCTCTCAATAGTTAGGAAGCTGACCAGCACAGCTGCCCTGGTTGGCTTCCCAAAGGAACTTCCTGGCTCCGTTTTGCTGGGTTGGGAGAAAATCCCAGTAAAACCGTACCAGCGAAGACCTACTCGTTGCTACAAATGCCAGAAGTACGGCCATCTGGCGCGGAAGTGTCGTGCTCGGGAGGTGTGTTCAAGCTGCGGGACACCCGGGCACATTGACGCTGACTGCTTGGCGGCCGCGAAGAAGTGCGCAGCTTGTGGTGACCCTCACTCCTCCTCCGACCGGGAGTGTCCCAAGTGGAGGGAGGAGTGCAGGGTGGCCAAGCTGCGGGCTAAAGAAAGACTGAGCTACAAGGAGGCCCTCCTTGTAGTGAAAAATCAAGAAAAGAAAAAGCAAGACAAGAACAAGTAAGACAAGAACAAGATCAAGGAACCCGATAACATTACACTATCTTTAACATCGCTTATTGACGTGTATGAGAATATCCCAGAAGAAGACCAGGAAGAAGAAGAATGGAAAGTGAAAAGCAAAAGAAGAAACAAGAATAGAAAGAAGTCCAACCAATAAGCTTCGGCCGAAATAGCCTAACGGCGAAGAGGCCAGTAATCCCCAACAACTTTGACTTCCATGTAATCCAGTTGCCTCTGAAGATGTTTTGAATAAAGACGAAAGCTAAGGTGCTCCGTTGTTTCCCTTTTCCCGTGTGATTTTATCAAGATTTATCTTATCCACGTTTTCATTGTGGATCTACATGAAATATATATATATATATATATATATATATATATAATCAACACCTCAACCCGCCAGGATTCGAACCCACGGCCCACAAGCCTATGACTGTGACCGGGGAACGCTAACCGCTGGACCACCAGGATGCTGGTGGTCCAGCGGTTAGCGTTCCCCGGTCACAGTCATAGGCTTGTGGGCCGTGGGTTCGAATCCTGGCGGGTTGAGGTGTTGATTGTATGTAGAAGTCCGCGTGCTTTATTGGGCTAATGAAATATATATATATATATATGCAAGTAAATCACTGTAGGTGCGCGTGATCTAGGTATATGCTGATAACCACCAGGAAAGAAGAAAACACGAAGTTCCCAAGCGCTTTCGTGTAATTCACATCTTCAGGGGTGAGTACAGACTGAAGATGTGAATTACACGAAAGCGCTTGGGAACTTCGTGTTTTCTTCTTTCCTGGTGGTTATCAGCATATATATATATATATATATATATATATATATATATATATATATATATATATATATATATATATATTATATATATATATATATATATATATATATATATATATATATATATATATATGTATATATATATATATATATATATATATATATATATATATATATATATTATATATATATATATATATATATATATATATATATATATATATATATATATGTATATATATATATGTATGACTCAACCATTATCAATATGTTATTAAAAAATAGCCTAAGTTTGAATGTAAATGGAAGTGTTTATTGTATTCCATGTAGCAAATGTAATGGTAATTATGTAGGACAGACCTGAAAAACCTTGCAGCTCAGAATCAGACAACATAAGTACAATATCAGAACAGCATCTGAAAGCAGTGCCCTGTTCGTTCATGTTAGGAATAATAACACTGGTCAACAAAAAAAAAATATTCTCATGGTTCTGGATCAAAACAGTCTGATTCTAGTGTAATTTTATGTGCTGAACTCAATTATGACATTCGTATAGCTGTATCAGGCTCAGTTTTCCAGAACCAGCATATCTATATAAGAACATAAGAATGGAGGAAACTGCAGCAGGCCTATTGGCCCATACTGGGCAGTCCCGTTTACACCCAACCCCTATTGCTTATATGAGCATCCAACCTATGTTTGAAGCAATTCAGCGTATTCGAGTTAATAATGATATTCGGTAACTTGTTCCATTCATCCACTACTCTGTTTCCAAACCAGTGTTTATCTATTTCACGCCTAAATCTAAATTTGTCTAATTTAAAACCATTGTTTCCAGTTCGCTCCTGGTTGGATAATTTGAGTACCTTTGTAATGTCACCTTTGTTTAGCCCTGCCTTCCACTTATACACCTCTATCAGGTCGCCCCTCGCTCTACGTCTCTCAAGGGAGTGCAAATAATGATGCTTTAACCTGTCTCTATACTCAAGGTTCCTAATGCCCGGGATTAGTCTTGTCATTCTCCTCTGAATTCTTTCCAAGGATTCTATATCCATTCTGTAATAAGGTGACCAGAACTGAACTGCGTAATCCAGGTGTGGTCTCACAAGAGCAAGATACAGTTTTAGGATGACCTCGCTAGTCTTGTAACTAACACTCCTTTGTATGAACCCAAGTACTTCATTAGCCTTGTTACGAGCAAAAACACATTGTTTACTTGGCTTAAGGTTCCTACTTATCATTACTCCTAAATCTCTCTAGCAGTCGGATTTCTCTATGGCATCGTTGTTCATCTGGTATCTGGTTTCCCTGTTTATATCTCCTATACTGAGTACTTTACATTTGTCCACATTGAATTTCATCTGCCATTTTTCAGACCATTCGAAAAATTTGTTTAGATCTTCCTGTAGTTTTGCCGAGTCCTCGTCAGATTTAACAACACGTCCTATTTTAGTGTCATCAGCAAATTTACTTATGTTGCTGTCTATGCCGATATCTATGTCGTTTATGTATATAATAAACAATAATGGTCCAAGTACTGAGCCTTGGGGAACTCCACTTGTGACGTTGCTCCAATGGGACTTAGTGCCATTAATGCTCACTCGCTGTTTCCTGTCCTGTAACCACGCCCTAATCCATTTAAGGATGTCACCTTTGATGCCATGAGCTTCTACCTTTCTAATTAGTCTTTCGTGGGGGACCCTGTCGAAGGCTTTGCTAAAGTCGAGATATACCACATCATAATTGTGCCCCTCGTCCACTGATTCGAAAACTGATGAAAAGAATGTTAATAGATTAGTTAGGCAAGAACGTCCGCTTTTGAAGCCATGCTGGGAATCATTGATCAATCTGTGCTTCTCCAGGTGATTTCGAATAGAGCTTGAAATGATTGCTTCCAGTAATTTGCCTACTATTGATGTTAGACTGATTGGGCGGTAGTTAGAGGATAGTGATCTATCCCCCTTCTTGAAAATCGGTATTACATTCGCTATCCTCCAGGACTCTGGTACTACACCTGTTATTAAGGACATGTTAAACAACTTTGCTAAGGGCATACTAAGCTCTTCCTTACATTCCTTTAATACTCTGGCAAATATCTCATCGGGACCAGGTGACTTATTAGGCTTTAGTTTGTCTATTTGCTTACTAACATCGTTACTAGTCACTACTATCTCACTTAATTTGTTTTCTTCACTATCTCTGAATAGAGTCGGTGCCTCGGGTATCATGTTTAAATTTTCCGTGGTGAAAACTGTTGAAAAATATTTATTCAAATTATTGCTCATTTCTCCGTCGTTATCAGTGAGCTCGCCGGAGTCTGACAGTATTGGTCCAATCTTTTCTCGTGTTATAGTTTGATACATTTGGTAGAATCCTTTGGGGTTTGTCTTCGCCTCCCTTGCTATCCTTACCTCATTATTCCTCTTTGCTTTCCTTATCTCGGTTTTAACCCTACTCGCCAATACCCTATAATAGTCCCGGAGGTGAATTTCGCCACGATTTATCCTTCTACCTATAGCCTTCCTTTGGCCAATGATGTTCTTTAAATAATTATTTATCCATTTAGGGTCATTGTTGTCTGATCTGAGTTTTTTGTATGGTATGTTCTGCCTTTGTTCATTAAGTAACTCACCATTTAAATTGTCGTGGAACTCGGCAATCTCAGATTAGTCCAAGAGCCCAGGCACTTTTAATCATGTGTCTGAGGCCAAAAGGTTTGAGGGTCGTTTCTGAATCAGAATTTTATGCTGAATCTGAAAATCCATTTCTTAATTGCCGCAGCTGCTGCGTTTTTGAAGAAAAACAGTGTTTTTTGTTGTTTTTATACCCTATTTTGGGGAAAAGTATAAAACAATGTTTTTACTTCGTGGAGTTATTAAATATCCATTTATACTAGCATGTATGGTATCAAAATAAAGATATTATGTTGTTGAACACATAGGCATTAAAAATAATACATGTAAGCTCAGTATCCATGGTTACAGGAGTGCTATTTGCCAAAAACTGAGAACATTTGTCCATTATTTCTCACTGATCCCCTGGTGGTTATCAGCATATACCTAGATGACGCGCACCTACAGTGATTTACTTGCATATATATATATATATATATATACAATCAACACCTCAACCCGCCAGGATTCGAAATATATATATATATATATATAATATATATATATATATATATATATATATATATATATATATATATCATATTGTATTATTGTTGATTGATTGAATTGTTGAAAAATATTCAAGCATAGCATGAATATATGGTTGTTGTTGTTATTTTTCTGTATTACTCCCACCCCTTTATAAAAAAAGGGGAAAAAATACTACATTATAATTGTAGTTACTGCAAACCATGTGAAATTGTGTAACAACTGTATCACTGACATTATTTTCCTTTTGCAGACTGATGACATGACATGGCAACATCATCAAAGATAACTCGTACCTGCATTCTGCACATAGGCCATCCCACCAAGGATGAAATCAAGCCTTTTGACAACAAATCATGGGAAAAGGTGTTGACTGTGAAAAGGGTGCGAGTGTCCAAGCTCAGTACAAGCTCGAAATATTCACCAGTGTGTATCAGCCTGCCAAAAGACTATAATGACAATATTGGGTATCACACTTCACCTTATAAAAATTTTACTGCAATTCCAAAAGGCGAAGAGAGCACAGTTGATGCCAATACAGTACCACCAGAACAGCTGTCTGATAAAGTACTACGATCACATGTCCATCATCAGGAAAAGACATCATCTGGTGTGTTTTAGGCCAGCTGTATTTTCTGTAATCATGAGCGAAATACTGTTAATGGTAAGGTTGAGTTGATAGGTGGTTGTGAAACAAAGGAAGCTGAACAGGCGGTAAAGGATGCTGCTGGTATACTACAGGACACATGTCTTCTGACCAAAATTGGACAAATAGATTTCATTGCAAAAGAAGTGAAGTACCACCATACCTGTCGCAAGTCATACATCAACAGAGCACAACGGGCAATGAAATCAGCGGATGACAAGACTGATTATGGCATGTCAAGGGATAGTCATAATACAGCATTTGAAATTATCGCAGATTATGTCAAGGAAAATGTGATAAAGAACAACCGTGCTGAAACTATGACCTCAATCCATGCCCGTTACATGTCAATTATGGATGACTTGGGAGTTGACTGCACAACATATGGAGTTCAGTCACTAGTTGAAAAGGTACTGAATCATTTTGGAACTGATGTATCATTAGCCAAATCAAGTAAGAAGAAAGGCAATGTTTTGTATAATAGTACTATGGACAAGGATCAAGCAATAAAATCAACCAAACATCAGTGAATACAGCCAGACATATGCTATTTGATCAGCATTTTGCACCAAAACAAAAATCTCAGCCTTTGCATAAAATCAAAGGAACCGACCCTAGTAATTTGCCTCCATGCAAATCTGTGCTCTTGGAGAAATTGAAGCGTGCAAATCTGGTAGTATCAATGTGGAAAAACGCAATTACCCCAGAATCGTACAAATGGGCTCCAGAAGAAAATGGATGGCTGCTAGAGAACGGTCGCTATGTTATTAACTGGTTTGAAGGGCAACAGGTCCCAGAAGATGTATGCCTCCACATTGATGATAACCTGGGTACAGATATGGCTAATGAGGAGGAAGATGAAACGGAGTACTGTTCCTCCTCTGATGAGTCAGACAGTGACTCTGACTAATTTGTGACACTACAAATTTTATTGGAATATGTTTTGGAGACATAACAGAACAGTTTGTCTAAGTTTTCCTACATTATAACAATTAGGCCATGAGAGTCTAAGGAACATGCCTTGTTGGCGCTTTATTTAGTACACCAAATTCATAAGTTACAATTATGGTATACTGCATTAAACTGGGATTCAGTTTTATGTACACTTCTGCCTAAGGTAACCATAACCTGAGGACAGGAACTATGGGACGATATTTAACCAGATTTTTTGTCTTGGCAGCAAAATCTGACAGGGGGTGGAGAAAACTTTACTGTCAATATTCTATAGCAGTCACATACTCGCAATAAGTATTGCTATAAGTGTTATACAGAGGTTATAACCAATTTACAAGATCAGTATCACAGTGACATTATAGACGATACATCCTTCATGAGAAATCACTGACTGCACCGATTAAAGAACTGGTTTTTTTCACAAAAGAGCTCTTGTTACCATGGATACCCAGCTTACATGTATTATTTCGATGTATGTGCGTTCAAAAAGATAATATCTGTACTGTGATGCCCTACATGCTAGTATAAATGGATATTTAATAACTCCACGAAGTAAAATCGTTGTTTTATACTTTTCCCCAAAATAAGGTGCGAAAACAACAAAAAACGCTGTTTTTCTCCAAAAACGCAGCAGCTGCGGCAATTAAGAAATGGATTTTCAGATTCGGCATAAAATTCTGATTCAGAAACGACCCTCAAACCTTTTGGCCTCAGACACATGATTAAAAGCTCCTGGGCTCTTGGACTAGATCTCCTTATCAGGTAGGTGTCATCTGTCAGGTTCACAGCCAAGAGCGACACCCCCTTTCTCAGCTGCCTCTTTAAACTGTCAAAGTTTGCCCTTCTGAAATCTGGTACTTTAGTGGAATTTTCCTTACGTCTGCCCTGAAAATCTAACTGGAATCTAATTTCTTTGTGATCGCTGTTTGCAAGTTCGTTCCCTACTTCGACATTGCTAATGAGGTTTTCTCTGTTCGACAGAACTAAATCCAGTATATTATTACCCCGTGTTGGTTCGGTTATATGTTGACTTAGGAAACAGTCCTGGATCATCTCGAGAAAATCCTCTGATTCTGAGTTACCCGTAAGGTCAGTCCAATCTATTTGGCCAAGGTTAAAGTCGCCTACTATACAGACTTTGTTGTGTATGGAAGCCCTGGGCATTTCATCCCAGATAAGTCGCTCATTGACGCTATCAAGATTGGGGGGTCTATATATTACTCCTGTGATTAATTTTTCCCTACCGTGGATTAATTCTATCAAATTGTTTCTGTATTCCTCTCAGTTTTTATTTCCTTATTTATTTCACACTCCAGATTATCCCTAACATAGATTGCTACTCCACCTCCTTTCCTGGTCTGCCTATCGGTATGGAACAGTTTGTAACCCGCAATTTGGCATTCGACTGGTAATTCACGTGTGTCTAGGTTGATCCATGTTTCAGTGAATGCAATTGTATGGATTTCTTCGGTACATACCAAGGCCTTAATATCATCCATTTTGTTTCTCATACTTCTACTGTTCGCGTAGTATACATTTAAGTTAGTCGTGTTCTGAGTCCTCCCCTTACCGCGTTTAGTTTTAAACTCCCTGTCTAATTTAGTTTTGTCATCATTCCTAACACTATTTCCCTGTAATCTTTCGCCTTGTTTACCCCCTCCCACTGCAGTCTCCTCCACCCCCATGCCCATATGTTCTCTTAGCAGTTTAAAGACTTCCATATCTTTTGAACTGCCCCCTCTAGAGCCCCAGCCAGGGTTGCTACTCCATCCCTAGACAGGTGCACCCTATCCCTAGCATAAAGGTCCCTTCTGCCATAGAAGTTGTCCCAGTTGTCAATGAATGGGACTGATATTGACTTGCAATATCTGTCAAGACGGTCGTTAACACCAACTGCCCTTGACAACCATTCACTGCCAACTCCCCTTATAGGCAGGACACAGCATATGATAGGGATCCCTCCCTTAGTCCTAATACGATCTATGGCTGCCTTGAACTTATCAAGAAGTTCCTCACTCCTACACCGGCCAATATCATTGCCTCCTGCACTGAGGCAGATAATGGGTTTGTTCCCATTACCAGACAAGATATTGTCCATCCTGTCAATTATATCCCCCACCCCAGCTCCTGGCAAACACACCCTCATCCTATTTTTGTTTTTACCACAAAAGGCCCTGTCCATGTAACTTACCTGTGAGTCACCAACAATTAAAGTTTTTATACCTTCCTTGTCATCCCTGCCCCTGACTGTACTAACGTCCAATTCGTCTATCAAGGGACTGAACGGGTTGGTACACTTAGCTGTTGTTGTCGTTGTTGTCGTATCCTTCGTGTGCTTCTTCACCACCAGCTTTGTCTTCCCACTACTCACAATTTTCCACTCGCTTGAGTTTTCGTCAGACACTGGCTTTACTCGTCCAGCCTCTCCTTTTAACTTCGCCAGCTCTTTCCTTAATTTCAGGTTTTCCAGCGTGGCCCTCTCAATTTCTGACTTGGCCCTCGCCAATTCTTCAGTGGACCACTCCAGTTTGGTCAACAAACTCTCATACCCAAGACCGCACATATCACTGGCCATATCTGATAATTAGTGTACCATGCTATTCATACAGTAATTTATATGCTCATTGGCTCCACTTATGCAATTATTTTGTCCTGATTTGTGCTTTTTTGTTTGTTTTAGTTTGCTGATTCATGATATTGCATATCTACATCTGCATGATTTGTAATTACTCTGAAATTAACAAAACATGGAACGTCGCAAGTGTGTGAACGGTGCTGATAGTTTTTGCTACATATGTGGTGCCTTCACTCCTGGTAGCCTCAATAAACCAATCACAAAAGCTGTTCGACTGAACTACAAAAGTTACTTCAAATGTCATTTGGGTGACCAAGACAAGAAATGGGCACCTCATGTAGCCTGTAAGTCTTGTGTTAACCACCTGAGCGAGTGGATGTGTGGTAAACGAAGTTCAGGAATGCCGTTTGCTGTACCAATGATATGGCATGAACCTAAAGACCACAGTAGTGACTGCTACTTCTGTCTCACAAATATTAAGGGAATAAAAATCAAGACACGAGTCAAGGCACAATGCCCCAATATTGCTTCTGCAATCCGACCAGTTCCGCACAGTGCTGAACTTCCAGTCCCAAATCCACCCACCGAACAAGAATTGAGTGATTCCGATTCTACCTCTACCTCAATGGAAAACGACTACCAGGATGACTCTGAAAATACCAGGCCTAAACTATTTACTCAAGAAGCGCTTCATGATCTCATCAGGGACCTAAACTTGTCAAAAGAAAAGGCTGAAGTTTTGGGATCCAGACTAAAGCAGCGTAACCTGCTAGAAGATGGAGTGCATATCACTACAGCGCATTACAGACATAGACAGTGTCTGCATTTTTAAAGATGGCAAACAACCTTTGTTATTGCGAGGACGCAGTATCTCTCATGCAACAACTCAGCAAGTCTGAAACATACAAGACAGAGGATTAGAGGCTGTTTATAGACTCAGGAAAAGACTCTCTGAAAGCTGTTCTTTTACACAATGGCATTCGGCTTCCATCTGTCCCAATAGCACACGCAACAAAAATGACTGAGAGCTATGAAACAATGAAAATTCTGTTGGCCGCTATAGAGTATGAGAAACACCAGTGGAAGATATGTGGCGATCTCAAAGTCATCAGTTTACTACTGGGCCTTCAGAGTGGCTACACAAAGCACATGTTCTTTTTGTGCTTGTGGAACAGCAGAGCTGATGCAGAGCACTATGTGAGAAAGGATTGGCCGACAAGACCAAGAGATGCGCCTGGAAGGTTTAACTGTGCTCACAATCCGCTTGTAGATCCAGAAAAGATATTTTTGCCTCCACTGCATCTAAAGCTCGGTTTGGCTAAAAATTTCATCAAAGCTATGGCTCAATTCGGTGCTGGGACTCTATACTTATCTCAGAAATTAGGTGGTGTGGTTTCCGAAGCCAAGTTGAAAGCAGGTGTCTTGAATGGACCACAAATTCGTATACTAGTTAATGATAGTGAATTCACCAAAACACTGAACCCACTGGAGAAAAAAGCATGGGAATCATTTGTCAATGTGTCAAAGAATTTTCTTGGAAACTATCGTGCTGACAACTACAAAGAAATCGTAACAACCATGCTTCAGAATTATCATGCATTGGGAGCAAGGATGTCCTTGAAATTGCATTTTTTCCACTCTCATATTGAATTTTTCCCAAGTAACCTTGGAGAAGTTAGTGATGAACACGGCGAAAGATTTCATCAAAATATCGCCATAATGGAGAGCAGATATCAGGGACAATTCAGTCCTAACATGATGGGCGACTATTGCTGGACACTGCAACGAGAAGAGAGCAAGCTGTACAAGAGAAAGAATAAAGTTCAGAAGCACTTTTAGAACTTCATATTTTGTCATTATAAAGGATTTGAACTTATGTTTTTTGGTACAATTTTTTATGAGCTTATCTGTGATAGGTTTAAAATTGTATCTTGCATGACTCAATAATGTTGCTATATTTACTATTTTTTATATTCTTTACGAAAGTAGGTCTGATGGTAGAATAAAACATCCAATTAATATTCATTAATATGAAATTAGTCATGAAAGCACAGTCACATGAGATAATCTCATCTTTTGCACGACACGTGATGGAATATTAAATATTTGTACGTAATTGATTTTTTCATAAAACCTGGTCTGATAGAACAAAACAAATATCAGATTCGAATTCAGCAATATGAAATTAGTTGTGTGAGCATGATCTCATATGTGAACCATTTTGGCTGTTGACCAGTGTATAATCATCCCATTGCTTGGGAAAAAAGCTTAGAAGTATTCAAATCATCTTGTGTCACAGAAAGACATAATAACATAAGAATGGAGGAAACTGCAGCGGGCCTATTGACCCATACTGGGCAGTCCCGTTTATACCCAACCCCTATTGCTCATATAAGCATCCAACCAATGTTTGAAGCTATTCAGCGTATTCGTGTTAATGATGATATTTGGTAACTTGTTCCACTCATCCACTACTCTGTTTCCAAAACAGTGTTTACCAATTTCACGCCAAAATCTAAATTTGTCTAATTTAAAACCGTTGTTAGGGGTTCGCTCCTGGTTGGATAGTTTGAATACCTTTGTTATATCACCTTTGTTCAGCCCTGACTTCCATTTATACACCTAGATCATATCGCCCTTCACTCTACATCTCTCGAGGAAGTGCAGATTAAGATGCTTTAACCTCTCTCTGGACTAAGGGTTTCTAATGCCCGGGATTAGTTTTGTCAGTTCCCTCTCAATTCTTTCTAGAGATTCTATATCCATTCTGTAGTATGGTAACCAGAACTGAACTGCGTAATCGAAGTGAGGTCTCACAAGCGCAAGATATAGTTTTAGGATGACCTCTCTAGTCTTGTAACTAACACTCCTTTGTATGAACCCAAGTACTTTATTAGCCTTGTTACGAGCAAAAACACATTGTTTACTTGGCTTAAGGTTCCTACTTATCATTACTCCTAAATCTCTCTTGCAGTGGGATTTCTCTATGGCATCGTTGTTCATCTGGTATCTGGTTTCCCTGTTTACATCTCCTATACTGAGTACTTTACATTTGTCCACGTTGAATTTCATCTGCCATTTTTCAGACAATTGGAAAAATTTGTTTAGATCTTCCTGTAGTTTTGCAGAGTCCTCGTCAGATTTGATAACACGTCCTATTTTAGTGTCATCAGCAAATTTACTTATGTTGCTGTCTATGCCGATATCTACGTCGTTTATGTATATAATAAATAATAATGGTCCAAGTACTGAGCCTTGGGGATCTCCACTAGTGACGTTGTTCCAATGGGATTTAGTGCCGTTTATGCTCACTCTCTGTTTCCTGTCCCTTCACCACGCCCTAATCCATTTAAGGATATTACCTTTGATGCCATGCGCTTCTACCTTTCTAATAAGTCTTTCGTGGGGGACTCTAAAGGTTCCAAGTTTTCCCTGAAGAAGGCAGTGATGGGTAGGTAAACACAAGGTAACACTGAAGTCCATTTATTAACGGATAGGAGAAATACAAGTGGTGATTAGCGTGTGCCTTGCACGAGGCACGGAGTCAGACTGAGACTGCCTTGCCATATGGCAGCCTCGGGGCAATGTTGCCACATAACACGTGCAGTGTTGCCACGTGATTACATATATAAATGCTACTCGGCACAGTAGCTTAGATACATAACCTACAGACTCTGTCGAAGGCTTTGCTAAAGTCGAGATATACCACATCATAATTGTGCCCCTCGTCCACCGATTCGAAAACTGATGAAAAGAATGTTAATAGATTAGTTAGACATGAACGCCCGCTTGTGAAGCCATGTTGGGAATCATCGATCAACTTGTGCTTCTCCAGGTGGTTTCGAATAGAGTTTGAAATAATTGATTCTAGTAATTTACCTACTATTGATGTTAGACTGATTGGGCGGCAGTTAGAGGATAGTGATCTATCCCCCTTCTTGAAAATCGGTATTACATTCGCTATCCTCCAGGATTCTGGTACTACACCTGTTTTTAATGACATGTTAAACAACTTTGCAAAGGGCATACTAAGCTCTTCCTTACATTCCTTTAATACTCTGGCAACTATCTCATTGGGACCAGGTGACTTATTAGGCTTCAGTTTGTCTATTTGCTTATTAACATCGTTACTAGTCACAACTATCTCGCTTAATTTGTTTTCCTTGCTATCTCTGAATAGAGTCGGTGCCTCTTAACAATGGTTTTAAATTAGACAAATTTAGATTTAGGCGCGAAATAGGTAAACACTGGTTTGGAAACAGAGTAGTGGATGAATGGAATAAGTTATCAAATATCATCATTAATTCGGATACTTCGAATAGCTTCAAACATAGGTTGGATGCTTATATGAGCAATAGGGGTTGGGTGTAGACGGGATTGCTCAGTATAGGCCAAAAGGCCCGCTGTAGTTTCCTCCATTATTATGTTCTTATGTTTAAATTTTCGGTGGTGAAAACTGTTGAAAAATATTTATTCAGATTATTGCTCATTTCTCTGTCATTATCAGTTAGCTCGCCGGTATCTGAACGTATTGGTCCAATCTTATCTCGTGTTTTAGTTTGATACATTTAGTAGAATCCTTTGGGGTTTGTCTTCGCCTCCCTTGCTATCTTCAGTTCATTATTTCTCTTTGTTTTTCTTATCTCGGTCTTAACCCTACCGGCTAATACCTTATTATACTCCCGGAGGTAAATTTCGCCACGATTTATCCTTCTACCTACAGCTTTCCTTTGGCCAATAATGTTCTTTAAACAATTATTTATCCATTTAGGGTCATTGTTGTCTGATCTGAGTTTTTTGCATGGTATGTGCTGCCTTTGTGCATTAAGTAACTCGTTATTTAAACTGTCGTGAAACTCGGCTATCTCAGATCTCGTTATCAGGTCGGTGTCATCTGTCAGGTTCATGCCCAAGCGCGACACCCCCTCTTTCAGCTGCCTCTTTACACTATCAAAGTTTGCCCTTCTGAAATCTGGTTCTGTGATGGAATTTTCCTTATGTCTGACCTGAAAATCTAACTGTAATCTAATTTTTTTGACACTACCATTAAAACACAACCTATGACGGATCCTTTTGTCAGCAGCTCCTCAGCACACATATTCATAAATTAGCATAGTGGTCTGAAAACACCATAAAATAATATTTACCACTAGAAAATTATTAGTTAGATTTTTAGGATATTTTTCCACATTCTTAATTTACTATACTGCTCAAAGACCAAAGATGGCAACTAATAACCTGTACAAAATCATGAATCAGTGATAACGGCCTGATATCATCAGAGCCCAAATCAGCATGCCCTTATATGAAACCAAAATTATGTGTGAACCGAGAAAATCGCTCACAACTCGTCAGGGGGTGGCTTATCCGCTTATTATTATTATTACATTACTTCTGGGTTCATGAGTCATGTGTGCTTTTCTCCACCATACCTGTAACCATGCTCCACGACACTGGCCCAGAATACATCATTACTGTCAAGTTGTACGACATAGATAGAACCAAAGAATCCTTTAAAAAGCACTCCCACATCAAGAGTGTAAGATCAACTATCAGTGTCGTCGACCTCACACCAGGACTTGGTTAGACAAGCCACTTACACCCATAGTTGAAGAGAGATGAAGGTTCCAATAGAAGAATCAGTACCAGTACTCGGTGGGCATAGAAATTTTTGTCTCCAAGAGTCATCAACAATTCAGTTCACTCATGCTGCACACAGGGGCAAGCTTCTATGGGTACATCATGTTAGGTCACCTCATGTGAGGCCATGTTCTATGTTAGGTCGTTGATATAACTCTAAGTAAGTTTCAGTGACAAACATTATAAAATTTTAGCGAAAACATGTCAATAAAAATTAATGTGCCATTTTGTCATAGTCTGGTGTTTATGCCTTTTTTTGCCTGTGCCATATTTTCCTACATTCGGATTAACACCCAGGTATGACGTAACGGTTATCCAGACAGAAGGCTCCTAAATCAGGTCACAAGAATGTTTACAAGTCCAGCTCAAAAATTACCAGATCTACAGTTAATCTGCAAGTGATCGGGGGCCCTTCTTGCCTAGTGGCGAGTTCGGTGGTACAGTTTACCAAAGCGTGAAAGTTCGAAAACTCGTGCTTGGCTAGCACGCAGTCGCCAGACGGCAGACAGCGTACAGCGACATCGTTTTCCAGCATAAATAAAATGGTTAAGTAATGCCTTCCTAAAGAAACCATCGACATGGGACCAGGTTTGTTCCACTCTACGATTTTTTTGCGATTTTTCAACCCAGTTTGATAAAAAACGATTGTGCCGTTTCGGCTGCCCAGAACAGACACACACACAAACAGACAGACAGCCAGACAGACAGACACACGGCTAGTCCTATAGTATATTAGATATGTTGACTCTTTGTTTCATTAAATTTGTATTGAAAGCTTTTGTCAATCAAGTGACCAACTTCCCCCTTCCACCATATGTAACTTATCACCTCTGTTCATTGTATATATTCATCCTTCGGGCTGCCATATATATATATATATATATATATATATATATATATATATATATATATATATATATATATATATATATATATATATATATATATATATATATATGTAATATTCGGAAATTTCAAATGCCCCGCCATTAGCGATACTGAGCTTTCAAGGTCGTCTGAGGGAAGAGAGCGCTCCCCGTACATAGTGGGAGGTTGTGGAACTAGGCCTATATGATATTAAATGTAATTTGCCGAAATAATAATGATGCTATTCATAAAGTTAAGGGACTATTATTGAATTTGAAATTATTATAGATCGTTTATCAGTCTGAATAATGTTACGGGTGTCCCAAGGAGTTATTAGTTAGGCGGAAAATATGTCATGTAGGCCTAAGCTAGCGCCTTGAGAGGACACGAGGCGGGCTCTCTCTCAGTCACGGGGAAGCATTCAGACAAACAAGACGTCCCTGCGCGTCCGTCACAGAAATAGTCACGTGGCCTAGTCACCTGTGTTGCATTATTGCAGTATAACAAGTAAGTCTCATTCGATCTCAGACAGGGTTAGATAGGGCAGTGGTAAAGTTAACAAGAGCTAACAGTGAGTTCATTTCAGGGTTTCCGTCAGAACCCACTTGACAGGAGTTTGACTGCGAGAATGATGACTGCGAGAGATTGACTGCCGTTTGAGACTGTCGTTGATGATTGAGGGTGGCGATTGTCGCCATTGGACGGATCAGTGTAGGCCTGTCACTGTTTAGCGGGATATCAAAGGATCTCTTGAGGGAATCTAGCCGTCTGGGTGCCCAGCTGACGACGGGACGATCGCTGGGGTCATCAGCTCTCCTCTACCTCGGCTCACAACACCACATGTCAAGAGCAGCTTAGTGAAACCCTCTTGCTAACGGGAAGCTAAAGCTTCTCTCAACTGTACAAGGTCTGATTGGCTCACTCCCTTCCACTTTATGGATGCACTGGGAGTACACTGAGGCTATCTGAGTAAATTAATGGTCACACACTGAGACCATGAGTCTAGGACTCTAGGCGATACCTAGAGGAACATTTTATCTCCCTTATTACGGGTGTATGTTGAGTTGGGTGGAGCATGGTTCACGAGTATTGGTGGACCCAGTAACATATCAATAATAGTGAATATATTTGGGTGTAGTTAATACCATTTCTCAGTTACTGATATTATCTTGACGTGTGTAGTTTAATATTTCTTAAATAATTTTGATAGTATTGTTTTTTGAATGTTTGTGTCATTAAGTGGAACCAGAGTGATACTGTGATTTGATTCTTTTAATGCATCTAATTTTTCTTCATAAGTCCGATCTCAGGTATAACCTTTGTTCCCCAGAGTAGTGTTTAAGTTAGGTTAGGAATTGCGCATCTGTTGGGGTTATATAATTTTGTTGAAAGCCCTTAAGGCCTGTTTCATGTGTGCAAGCAACATTTCTTAATACTATAAATTTATTGTTGCCTGAGTTTCTAATAATTTCTATATCATGTATAACTTTTATTCCCCAGAGTAGTGTTTTAAGTTTAAGTTAAGAGGTGCCCATATTGGTGTATCATTTTTTGATTGTGTTTGTAGTGTTGGAGGGAATATAAGTGTCTAAATTTTACAGTGTGTCTCATTCATCCCAGTCACAGACGCTATCCTTCCACAGGTCACGGACAATTCATTTTGTTAGTAAGTTTAAGTGCTCTTGTGCTGGTTCGGGATTTCTCACTAGGGGCGCTTCCACTGCCATTACCATGTGTTTGTCTGTGTGTCCGCACGAGAATCTCGGAAACTACTTTACTGATCTGTAGTGATGATGGATGGTGTTATATGTAGTGATGATGGGTGGTGTTATATGTAGTGATGATGGATGTTGTTATATGTAGTGATGATGGGTGGTGTTATATGTAGTGATGATGGATGATGTTATATGAAGTGATAATGGATGTTTTTATATGTAGTGATGATGTGTGGTGTTATATGTAGTGATGATGGATGGTGTTATATGTAGTGGTGATGGGTGGTGTTATATGTAGTGATGATGGATGGTGTTATATGTAGTGATGATGGATGGTGTTATATGTAATGATGATGGATGATGTTATATGTAGGGATGATTAGACAATAAAATAATAACAGTTTAATGCGAAAAAAATATACTTTGCTGTACCGTTGTAGTGAAAAACATGGTGGAACTTACATACACCGTTAATGAACTAATGATGGAAGAAGAAGTTTTGGGGACTGAACAGTGAGACAATGTGGAGCCTCCCGGAGGGTGGCGTCTACCGTGGCCTCGTGGATGAGCCGTAGGAGCGAACAGAGGATAGTCGGTCACAGGAAACAGATCAGGAAAGGGAATCCGTCTTAATGCTAACAGAAAGCGAACAGCGGACAGTTGGTCACAGGAAACAGATCAGGAAAGGGAATCCGTCTTAATGCTGACAGAAAGCGAACAACGGACAGTCAGTCACAGGAAACAGATCAGGAAAGGGAATCCGTCTTAATGCTAACAGA